>CM029021.1:109310052-109690051 GCA_016801055.1 Panax notoginseng
TCTTCGACAATATTTTTGGTGGCCAAATTTGAAACGTGAGGTTGCAGAATGTGTTGCCAAATGCCTGACATGTCAGAAAGTTAAAGCAGAACATCAGAGACCGAGTGGATTGCTACAACCGTTGGAGATCCCAGAATGGAAATGGGAACATATTACGATGGACTTCGTGGTTGGCCTTCCGACGACTCAGAAAGGCTACGACGCAGTATGGGTTATCGTTGACCGACTGACGAAATCCGCGCACTTCCTTCCTATCAAAATCAGATTTAACTTAGATCAGTTGGCAAGATTATATGTGAAGGAGATTGTTTCGAGGCACGGAGTGCCGGTGTCTATTGTTTCCGATAGGGATCCGCGCTTCACATCAAATTTCTGGAAACGTCTTCAGGAATGCATGGGTACACAACTACGAATGAGTACAGCTTACCACCCTCAAACAGACGGACAAAGCGAACGAACGATTCAAACACTGGAAGATATGTTACGAGCCTGTGTAATGGACTTCAAAGGAAATTGGGATGATCACCTACCATTGGTAGAGTTCGGCTACAACAATAGTTACCACGCTAGTATAGGCATGCCGCCTTACGAAGCGTTATACGGCAGAAAGTGCAGAACTCCGCTTTATTGGGATGAAGTTGATGAAAGACAATTGCTAGGGCCAGAATTGGTACAGCAGACGGCAGAAATAGTCAAAGTGATCCGAGCACGACTAGTAGCAGCTTAAGATCGACAGAAGAAATACGCTGATCCACATCGTAAAAATATCGAGTTTGAATCCGGTAGTTATATTTTCTTGAAGGTCTCTCCCTGAAAAGGGAAGATCAGGTTCGGAAAGAAAGGGAAATTGAGCCCAAGATTTATTGGACCCTTTGAGGTACTGCGAAGAATTGGAGAAGTTGCGTACGAGGTAGCCTTACCTCCAGCACTCGAGAATATCCACAACGTCTTCCATGTTTCTGTGTTACGACCTTACAAACCTGATTACAAGCATGTAATTAAATACGAACCCCTGCATTTTGAGAAAGATTTATCTTATGAAGAAATTCCTGTCCAAATTGTCGACCGAAAAGAACAAGTTTTCAGAAATAAAGTTATACCTTCTGTTAAGGTAATTTGGAGGAACCACAACGCTGAAGAAGCTACGTGAGAACTCGAAGAGAATATGATGAAGAATTACCCTCATTTATTTACTTAATTATGTGTATGCGATTCTGGGGACAGAATCTTTGTAAGGGGGGGAGAATGTAACGGGTCGAAATTATTGAGTCGTGATTCTGGGGACAGAATCCTTTTAAGGAGGGAAAGATGTGACGAACGAGAATTTTATAAATTTATTTTAATATTTATTGAATTAAATAAATATTTTTGAGGATTTAATTATTAGATTTAATGATTAATCGATGCAATTGTGGTAGATTAATCTAGTTATATGTGTTGCATTTATTAAATTAATGTAGAGAATTTTTATTATTCAAGTATGTGATTATGTGAGCTTATTGAATTAAATGAAATAATTTAATTAAGCATGATGTTACTTTAATTAATTTAATTATTAATTAGAGATTTAATAAATTGTTATTATTTATTAATGAGAAAAATTAATTATGTGACTATATGAATTTATGAGAAAATATTATATTTTATTTATAATAAATTAAATAAAATATTGGAGTTATTTTATAAGGAGTGTGACATTTATTAAACTATATAATAAAGGGTTTATTAAAATAAAGAGTTTTGTGTCTATTTGCTAGCCAAACATGGCTTTAGTAGTGGTTACTAGCAGTTGCCCATGACTAGGTTAACTGGCCTATTGCGCGTCCGTTTTCTCTTCTTTTATTATACGTATTCTTTTCTTCAAACATTTTTTTTTCTAAGTCTGATAAAAGAAATCATAGAGATAGTTTGAGAACTTTGAGAAAAATTGTGTGAGAGTCGCTTGGTGTTGAGAAAAGATCATCTCTTCCATTAATTATACTCTGGGTAATTCTCTCCCCAAATTTCTATTTCACGTATTCAAGTTTTATAAAAAAATGGCTTTCAAAACTTCTGTTAATCTCTGTGATTTGGGAAATGTACTATTATATGGATTTATGTGATAGTAAGAATAGCATAACATGTTTTATATATATATTACATGATTTCATATCATCAAGTTCATGAAAACATGTAGTAATCTGATGACTTGTTATTTCAAAATAAACAGAGTACGTGATATGGCCATATGGCCTTATATGTGATAATTGATGTATTGATTATATATTATCCCTAAAATTTACACTCTTATATTATTGAGCATGTTAATACGAAGAGATCAAGCCTTAAACGAACGGATTCGGTGTTATAACGAATCCGTAGTGTTAAATTATAAGTTTTTGTTCAAAATCCTCAAGAACATCAAGAACAATCCATTTTTTATAATGTAAATATGTGATTATATGTTTTAATGGATTAAAATCACTTTATATATGTTGGGTTATGATTATACATGAATTATAACATGTGGGTATATGTGATTTTGTGAAATTAGTGTTAAAAATGTGTTGTTTTCGCTGAACTCTGTGTTCTTCGCGAACTGAGAAACAGTTTCTGGAGTCTCGCGCCGCGGCGCCAACTCCAGAACTAAAGTCCCGCGCCGCAGCGCCACTGCGCCGCAGCGCCAAGACCCAAGCCACGGCGCCATAGCGTCGCAGCGCCAAGGGCTCGGCCACAGCGCCACCGCGCCGCAGCGCGACTCCTTAGCACATTAGTGGCGCCGCAGTGCCACTCTCCAGAAAATGTCAGAAATATATTTTTTTTAAAATGTTAAAGTCTAACAAGTATTAGTGGATTGATGTAATGAACATGTAATCATGTTAGAGGTATTATGAGATGATAAAATAGTTGCTTAGCATGTAATAAAATATTATGCGTGAATTGAATTATTAAATACATAATTAGTTTGATAATTCATGAAGTATAAATTATGTGACAACGTGATAATTTGACTAAGTTTAGTCAATAATTAAAGTAGACAACGAGAATGAGTTTATATTGATTAGTTAATTTATAATTAACTGGTATTGTGTATATGAATGGTATGTAGGATTTAATTCAAAGAACGTGCTTAGTTAAAGTGTAATCTACGCACGAGGCAAGTATCCTATCCCTATTTCCATTCTATTGAGCAAGTTTATTTAAACTTAAACGTTACTTTTATGTCGAGCAAGTTTCTTAACCCCACTTTTTAATATCTTTCAAGATTAATAATTACCTTGAATAAGTTATCATTTCTATTATTCAAGTTCAAGTATGATATTACAGATTATTTATATTGTCAAAGCATGATTCAGTTATACAATAATTGTTCTATTGTATACGTGTGAGATTATTATTCAAATTGAATATCGTTATTGTTGAACCTTATTAGACTAGTGAACCTTATTGACTCAACTAGTCCATAGTTGATGAGCGTTCTAAATTTCAGAACCCTTGATGAAAGTATCCAAACCAAACTTCCTTTGGTGCGGACTCGAATGTCAAACTGAGATGAACAACCCTGTATAGGGGATTAATTACGCTTTAGCGTTAAGATATTGTGCACAGTATGGTACTAAGGGCTGATCCCCCTAAGTACGAGAAGAAGGTCCATAGTCTTATGACTGTTAAAGGTTTCAAGTATAATCCTTGATAACCTAGGACATAGTTCAAGGTCTTATGACCCTCAGAATTCTTTTGATTCTTGTTATTCATTCTTGATTCAAAAGTTGAGCTCTTATTCAGACGTCTTTGATTTATTCGCATGTTATTATACTGTTATTTCATTATTATACTTGTGGGCATTTGTGCTCACTCTTGCTTAATAATAACATTGCAGTTAAGAACGAAAGAAGCGATGAACCCTCCACTAGTAAGGGCAAGGGCAAAGTTAGCAAATGATGAAGACCTGTTATTTATTAACTGATGTATTTTTTTAAGACTTAAATTATGATATTGTTAAGACTTAATTGTTTAGAATTCCGCACAGATGTTTTAAGGTTAGTTTGAACCTGGGATTGTATTATTATTATTATTCGAATGTTGTAAGAAGTTTTATTCTATCTATTGCATGGTTTGCATTTAATATGGGTAGATAGATAGATGATATTTGTATAGTGAACATCAAATCCCGTGGAATCGAAGTACCCGGATTTGGGGGTGTCACATAGGAGATGAGTCATATATCAAAAGAAAGCCCTGGAAGTAAGCTAATCTTAAAAATTTGAATCACCCAAATATTCTTTGTGGATTTTTCGTGGAGACTGTATGAGTGAAACTGGCACGAGGGACTTATAGTCCAAAAATTAAATCAGTGTTCTTAAAGCTCTATTGCGCGAGTTATAATTTTAATTCGACCGTTGGATCGTTGTGATTTTTGGATATGTTATACATATATAAGTTGAGTATATGTCCACAAATTTTGAACCGTTAAAAATTAACGTATGATTTGTTATGAATTTTAAGAGGTGTTAAAAATTGTCCGTATGTGGATTTCGGTCATTTTTCGTTTGGAATTTGGAAAAACTTAAACTTACAAAGTTGTAGAGAATTTAATTTCCTACGGAATGGACATTGAATTCGTATTTTTCTGATTAAAGGGCTATTTATTATGAATTATTGAAGTTTCGAAATTAAATGTTTTTATTCAAATTATGGGTGGGACCCACTTTTGTTTTTTGTGAAAACATGTGCTGGAAATTTTGTTCAAAGGTGGAGGGCTGATAAGTTTTCAAAGTAGGCATGCGTAGAAGAAAAATAAAATTAATAATATTTTAATAATTTAGTATCCTTTGTCATTATAGTATTTTCCTATAAATGGTGCTTAGGTTATAATTAAAAATCACACTAGAAACAAGTTTTCTCTCTCTCTATATTATCGAGCGTATTTTGTGAGAATTTAGATACTTTGAGAGTTGCTATTCAGTGAAAGTTTTATTCGGCATTACATCTGAAATTCCAGCCAGAAGTACTATTCTTTTGAGGTAAGGGATAGTAAGGGATGTTATTTTCTTTATAATAATGTTATTCTTTCAATATCATTATACTGAAATATTGGTATGAATTTTATTGTGGAATTTCTACCTTTTTTCATGTCGGGGTTACTATTCACGTATACGACACTATTCATGTATATGACACTATTTACGTATATGACATTATTTACGTATAATGTACTATGTACGAATACGAGTTACTATTCACGAGTACTATTCACGACAAAATTGGTTTCTTTTTATGACCAAATTATCGTTGATTTATGAATCTTACTCTTGAAATTAAATGCAGTTGTTGATCATATTGTTTTTATTATCATATATAATTTTTTTATAATCTTAGTGATGAAATTTCTCTTTGACTTGAGTGTAAAGATAGGTAAATTATTGGTATGATCGTGACTATGGGTTCTCTTTGGCCAGTAGTGCAAAGTTGAATTATTGACTGGTATGATCATTACCATTGAATTTATAATTGAATATCTTTAGCTTAAGTGCAAAGGTGAATTGATCAACATGGTTATAATTATTGTTTATATAAATTCTGAAATGATTATATATTTCTTTGAGTATTAACATCTTTGGCCTGTAGTGCAAAGATGATCTATTATTGAATATCTTTGACCTGTAGTGCAAAGATGATCTGTTGTTGGATATCTTTGGCCTGTAGTGCAAAGATGACCTGTTGTTGAATATCTCTGTCCAGTAGTACAAAGATGAACTGTTGACGAATATCTTTGGCCCGTAGTGCAAAGATGAATTTATCAGTATGATTATGAACATGAACTATGATTTGGTATAACCATGATCTTTGATGTTTCAGGTAAAGACAGGTGATGAAAATTATCTTCGTCCTAGATGAGAAGAGGAATTTAGAACCACAATTATGATTATGAGTTATTCATATGATTGTGAACCAGAACTGTTGATTGATGTTACAGGGATAAAATATTGTTGGTGAACTTTTAACATGGAGATGATAATAGACTTTATGGTCTATTTGACTCTTCTAATGGATTGCTCGTTCCGCTGTAACTATGGTAAAAAAGTTTTATCATCTACCATATGTTCTAAATCTCTGATTTAATACTGATGAATGCTATAGATAATTTAATTATCTTTAGTCATGATATTCTTTACTGGGCTATTTGTGCTCACCCTTTTGCTTCATAATTCCTTTCAGGTAATAAGAGTGTAGCTGGGTCGAACGGAGGTAACAGGAAAATAAAACAGTTGTCTTTAGCTGTGGAGAATAAGTTCGTGTTGATTAAAGATGAAATTGATATTTTCATTGTGTTGGGATTATTAGTGTTGGTGGAAATCGACATCTATTTCGATAATAATGGATGTCTGGAGGTTATATTGACCAATCGGGTAATTAATCGGATAAATGAGCAATTAATTGCTATTAATTCACATGTTTATAACTATTTATTCACATGTGTGTACTATTGATTCACATACATGTACTATTAGGGGAGGTGGTGCAAGATTTATAATACTTGCATGACTAAATTAAAAATAGAGGTATAGATGAATGTACTATACTGTAATTATTTTTTTCACATAATTGTACTATTGATTCACATGATTGTACTATTGATTCACAAGATGTACTATTAGGGGAGGTGGTGCAAGTTTGATAATACTTGCAGGACTAAATTAAAAATGAAAGAAAATATGAAGGTATTATACTGTAATATTTCGAGCCCCAAAACGTGCAATTATCGAAACTATATTTTTCTATAAATAGAAGCTCATTCTTCTTTCATTTTCACCAATTCACTAAGACTCACAAGAGCAATTATAGAGATAGAAGCTATAGAGAGAAAGTAGAAGAGATCTCTGCTACCTCACTATTCTAGTATCCAGTCTTCTTCTAAAGTAAGGGATATTTTTTTTCCAGTATTCAGAAGGAATAATATTTTCTTCCATACTCTGTAGTATGTGAGTAATATTATTTCGTCTCGTATTCCTGATTATTCTCTCATTCTATTAAAGTATTGCTTCTATACTCCGTGAAATTAGTAGAATATCCTTAAAATTTGCGCTTCATCTAGTATCGCTTCACAATGATATTTTCTGCACATTCTTGTTAAATTTTAAGTTTTTCATGTCGGAGTACTGTCCATGAGTACTATTCATTTATACGGTACTATTCATAAAAGTACTATTCACGGGTACTATTCACGAGTACTATTGACGAGTACTATTCACAAAATACTATTCACGGAGTACTATTCCCGAAGTACTATTCACCCGGGTAGTATTCACCTGGAGTACTATTCATAACAAAAAAATTAATTTCTTTTCGGTCTAAATCATTTTTGATACAGTATCATTCTTGAATTTTACTCCACAAAGTTGTATCATGTCGACAATTTAGACAATATTGAATTCTGGATAAATTAAATTATAAATCTTTAAATATTTATCCTTTGCTTGCTTTTAATTGAATTCTTATATCATTGTCATCATCATCATGCTTATATTATGATAAAAGTCATCTGTGGCTTACGTGCATAGATGTACTATTGATTGGTATGATTATGACCAGGGATCATTCGGTATAATCATGACCCGTAATGTTACAAATGATGTGGTAAAAGTCCTCATTGGCCTGTAGTGCATTGATGGACAGTTGTTGATATGATTATAACCAGGGATTATTCGGTATAATCATAACTATTGATAATTACATGAATATCCTTGGCCCGTAGTGCAGAGATGATTCAACGATGTGGTTTATTTATTAAGTTGAGTCTCAGCGATAAAATTGATGATAAACTTTTTAAATCATAGAAGATAGTAGATATCATGCTCTACTTGACTCTTCTAATGGATTGCTTGTTCCGCTGCAGTTAAACTTTATATTTTATCAGTTTAATACTGTTGAAGGCTAACGATAATTTATTCTGCATTATCTTAGTCATAATATTTCTTACTGGGCTAGTTAAGCTTACCCTTTGTTTTCATTGTTCTCTTTAGGAAATGAGAATATAGCAGGGACTAGTCGGGGAACGGAGTGACGGTCCAGCTGTTTGCAATAGTAGTCCTCACTATTCAGTGAAATAGTGTGATAATAATTGTAATGTGGACTTTATTTGAGTTTAGATACTCTTTATGAGATATTATCCGTGTTGAAACTCTCAGCTACGTTTTGTCGTACTGTATAAAAGATTTTTTTTTTTTAAATTCTGTACCATGTATTTGGCGACTCAAGATGAGTGATGTATACCTATTTTGGGGTGTCACACTTTTAATAACATTTAAGTTAAATATTACTAATAATATCTTAATCTAATATCATTAGTCACGTAAAATTATTTTAAGTCATTAATCACATTAATAAATAATTTATTTTAATTGTTTTCTATTCCTTAATTAATTCATTTAAACACTCTAAAAATGCCATACACATATCAATTCTTCACCACCCGACCCAAACCTCCACCAAAATCTGCATAAAACATGCTTAAGGGTCTCAAGTCGGAAAACCTCATTTTTCATATTTTTGACATCACATATTTAATTAAACTCATTTATCCATATAACATCATTTATATGAAAAATACCAAATCTGTCTCAAAAATATTTCTTTTCTGGGACTCTGTATAATATAGTCCCACATTGAACATATATTTTTCCAAGAATTTTTAAAATCCATCTACTATTTTTAAATAGTCCATAATAGCCAAAAATTCTCAGATTTTTCATAAATCGAGATTAGCTACAAACATTCTAAAATTTTTAGGGTTAGCTCCTGTTATATTACATGTACTTCCAGTAAGCATTTTGTAATATTTGGACTTATACACAGAGAGTTATTCGGGTATCTTTTCAAATATTGTCCTTAGCCGTAAAATTCATAACTCTCAAACCGTATGGCCCAAAATTCTCAAATTTTTACAGGACCTTCATATCATCTGATATTAATACTCCAAATTTTTTTCAAATTTTTAAAATACAAAAAGTGGACAAAAATGCCCCCGAGGCAGACTGATCCAAAACAGTTCCAAGAAAACAGGATTGTTTTCACCAAAACCTACACCACGACTTTTAGAAACGTGATTTTTGAGTTCTACCACTTGCGTTAACTAGTAAACACATATATTTAACACCTCTCTTCGATGTATCGCGAAAAGAAGTTATAGATTTAAAATGGTGGATTTTTAAAGTATATAAAAGTTAGTCTCACAACTAGAAAAAAATTATTTTTCTTTTCTCAACACCCAAAATAATAAATAAATCCATACTTGAATTCATATAAATCATATAGATTAAAAAGTTTTATACATCCATATTATAAATGGGATGCCCTCAAAATAGTTATACATCACCCATCTTGAGTCGTCAAATACATGGTACATAACTTAAAAACAAACTTAATTTATACAATACGACAAAAACGTAGCTGAGAGTTTTTACACGAATATTGTCTTCTAGACAATATTCAAACTCAAATGGAGTCCTTATTACATTTATTATCACACTATTTCATAAAATAGTGAGGACTACTAAAGCAACCATTTGGACCGTCACTTCATTCCCTAACTAGTCCCAGCTATATTCTCAATTCCTAAAGAGAACAATGAAAGAAAAGGGTGAGCTCAACTAGCCCAGTAAGAAATATTATTACTAAGATAATGCAGAATAAATTATCGTTAACCTTCAACAGTATAACAACTGATATAATACTATAGACAATAAGTTTTAGATCAACAACTGCAGCGGAACGAGCAATCCATTAGAAGAGTCAAGTAGAGCATGATATCTACTATCTTCTATGATTTAAAAAGTTTATCATAAATATTATCGTTGTAATACCCATTAACAGTTCTTTATTATACCCAAGATAAAGAGAACTTTCATCACCTGTCTTCACCTGAACCACCAAAGATTTTATTTAAATTCACAATTCATGTTTATAACAATGTGAATCAACAGTAAGTCCTTGCCACAAAGGCTTAATAGAACGTTCACTCAATATCCTTACCCCAAAAGCTAAAGATATTCAAATGTAATAACAATGATCATACCAATAAGTTGTCTATATTTGCACTATGGGCCAAAGATGTTCAACTATAAAACCAATGGTCATGATCATACCAATCAATTGCCTGTCAGTGCACTACGGCCAAAGACATTTAACTGTTAACTAATGGTCATGATCCTGCCAATCTCATCATCAAATTATCCATGCACTACGGCCAAGGGTCATACACCTGTCCATCTTTGCACGTAAGCCAAAGATATACAACTATAAAACCAATAATCAACAGTCCATCTTTGCACGTAAGCCAAAAATATACAACTGTAAAACCAATAATCAACAGTCTATCTATGCACGTAAGCCAAAGATATACAACTGTAAAACTAATAATCAACAGTCCATCTTTGCACGTAAGTCAAAAATGACTTTCATCACAATATAAACATGAGGATTTTGACAATGATATAAGCATTAATCAAACGAAATAAAGGATAAATATTAAAGACTTTAAATTTATTCAGAGTTTAAAAATATCCAAATTGTCAGCATGATACTGTTTTGTGGAGTAAAATTCAAGAATAATATTCATGTACCAAAAATAATTTTGACAGAAAAGAAATATATTTTTCGGGTGAAAAGTACCCTGTGAATTGTACTTCGAGAATAGTACCTCGTGAATAGTACCCCGGGATGAAAAGTGTCCCAAATACCCGAGTGAATAATACTAGAGTGAATAGTAACCGGGTGAATAGTAACCCATGATTAGTAACTCGTGAATAGTACTCCGATACAAAAAAGTTTCCCGAATACCCGAGTGAATAATACTAGAGTGAATAGTAACCTCGACACAAAAGGTAGAAATTCAACAATAAAATTCGTACTAATATTCCGGCATAATGATATTGAAAGAAATAATATCATTTACGAAGAAATAATACCCCTTACGATTGATGAACGAAAATAATATTCCTACAAATATTGAACGAAAATAATATTCATACGAATACTAAAAATAATCTCTCTTCAGAATATGAAATAAATAATACCCCTTACGACTGTTGAATGAAAATAATATTCCCACGAATATTGAACGAAGATGATATTCCTTACGAATATTGAACGAAAATAATATTCATACGAATGCAAAAAATAATTTCTCTTCAGAATATGAAATAAATAATACCCCTTACCTCAGAAGAAGACTAGATACTGGAATAGTGAAGTAGCAGACTTCGCTTCTTCTTTCTCTCTATAGCTTCTCTCTCTATAATTTCTCTTGTGAGTCTTAGTGAATTGGTGAGAATGAAGGAAGAAGGAGCTTCTATTTATAGGAAAAAATAGTTTCGATAATTGTACGTTTTGGGGCTCGAAATATTACGGTATAATACCTTCATCGTTTCCTTCATTTTTAATTTAGTCCTGCAAGTATTATCAAACTTGCACCACCTCCCCTAATAGTAAATCATGTGAATTAATAGTTCATTCATGTGACTCAATAGTATAATCATGTGAAAAAACTAATTACAGTATAGTACCTCTATCTATACCTCCATTTTTAACTTAGTCATGTAAGTATTATCAATCTTGCACCAGCTCCCCTAATAGTACATGAATGTGAATCAATAGTACACACATGTGAACAAATAGTTATAAGCATGTGAATTAATAACAATTAATTTCTCATTTATCCGATTAATTACCCGATTGTTCAATATAACCTCCAGACATCAATTATTATCGAAATAAATTTTAATTTCCACTAACACTAATAATTCCTACACAATGGAACTATCAATTTCATCTTTAATTAACACGAACTTATTCATCATTAGTATTATAACTCACAATATTTAACAACCAGGTCGTTCCTAGGAAAAAAGGGCTTTCTGATAAGGATTTCTCCTTATTGGCGCGCAATTAGGTGACCAAACCTCTCATTGACAGAACTTCTAGACATTGTCAATATTTTAAATAATAATATGAATAATTTTGTCGTCTCAATTATTGATTTAATAATATAAAATATTATGCAGATGATAATGTGACAATAATTGAATCAATAATATGAGAGATATGATGCAGCAATTACTGTAGTAATAATTGAGTATAACTGAGTGACTTCTTACGTAAGCATCAATAATCGATACCGTATGCTATTATGCAACCACGCGTATTACTGTACTTTTACTACCGGGTAGTTCAACAGTTTAACGGTAAAACTTTCGCCGTTATTTATAAAAAGATAATACTGTCGTTTTCTAAATACGACAATACTTCCGTTGTGTGGTTCACTAATGATTGTGCCGTCGTACGAATATTCCTCAACCAATCGAATATTCCTCGACACAACGAATATTTTATATCAACTTGCTTACTTTGTAAAATTTTCAAATATCACCCTTAACTTTAACCTTTTATCAATTTAACCATTTACTAAATAGAATAATTATAAGAAAATTGAATACTTTCATTTCATCATTTCATCAAATCCATAAAATAAATTAGAGGAAAGCTTAGGAAAAATAATTTTATACCTTTGTTTTTCTTCTTCTCCTCATGGAGGATCTTCTTTTCTCTCTCCTCTTTCTTCCATGGCTTCCGCCCCCTTCTCTCTCTCCCTCACAGTTTCTCATGTTCTCTTCTTTCTCCCTTTTGGCTTTCTCTCTTTTGATTAGAATAAGAAATGGGATTAAAAAGAAATAAAGAAAAAAAAATATGTTTCCTTTATTAAATATAGATATAAGATAAATATATATCTTCCTCTTCTTTTCCACCTCTAATATTACTGGCCATGTGGCCTTAGAATCACCCACATATTTTTTATTTTTTTAATGCTTTATTTATTGACCAAAATGCCCTTTTTTAATTTGGGCTTAAAAAATTGGGCCACTTATTTCATCTTTTGGGGTTTCCTAACAATTCTTTAGGCTATGTAAAATTGACATAATCCAATCCTTTCCATATTTGTTTTATATAAAGCATACTAATGACTAAATTATCCCTCTCACAACTGGGCTTAGTTTGGGCTCTTAATTACTTCCATTGAGCTAGCAATTTTACTTGTTTTACTTACTAACAAAAACTAACTTGGGCTTTCAACCCTAATTAAATTGGGTCATTATAATACTTGTCTCAAATATAATATATTGGACTAGATTAAATAATTTAATCACCCTTAATCACTTTATCTACAAGTCCCATAATTAATTAATTAATTAATTGGGCTCGTTTAAATAATATAACTTTCTTAGTCCATTAAATTTTAATTCACTTGAATTAATTCTATGACTACTAAATAAAAATAACCCTTTAGATTATTTAATTATCATACCTAATTTATATATTAGGTTGCACAACTTTATTCTTAATTTTCTTTATATATAGAATAAATGTATACACATTATATTTATCTAATCACACACATAATTCGCATACCTAATTTATATATTAGGTCACCAAACTTTATAGGTATCGTAATACCTTATCCTTAATATTCCATCAAACACATATAAATTTATTTCTAGGGTTTTGAAATTTTATAACCCATAATTCCTCTATTCTCAATCAAATAATAAACCATCTAGGTCCTTCTTAAATTTGTTTTTAATCATTACTCTATTTCCACACTAGGTTTTATCCTTTAACCTTTATTTTAATCATTTAAGATTTTAATAAATTGTCAAAATTCTCGGGTCGTCACATATTATTTCTTTCGTAGTCATAAAGGATGTTATTTTCTTCATATTCATAAGGATTTTCATTCTATTCCTTATTAATCTGCGGGAGTAACCTGTATACGTGGATTACCGCATGCATGGTGAATGACCCTTCGTATTCATTCTTTATTAATCTGCGGGAGTAACCTATCTACACGGATTACCGCATGTGAGACGCCCCCAAAATAGGTATACATCACCCATCTTGAGTCGTCAAATACATGGTATAAAATTCAATTACAACTTAATTATACAACAGTCGTGTAAAATACGACAAAACATAATCTAAGAGTTTTAATAAAAATATTATCATCTAGACAATATCCACCCTCAATGGAGTCCTCATTACATTTATTGTCACACTATTTAACAGAATAGCGAGGACTACTAATGCTATCATCTGGACCATCACTCCGTTCCCCGACTAGTCCCAACTACGTTCTCATTTCCTGAAGAGAACAGTGAAAGAAAGGGTGAGCTCAACTAGCCCAGTAAGAAATATTATGACTAAGATAATGCAGAATAAATTATCATTAGCCTTCAACAATGTTAAACTGATAGAATATAATAGACAACAAGTTTAACTGCAGCGGAACAAGCAATCCATTAGAATAGTCAAGTAGAGTATAAAATCTACCATCTTCTATGATTTAAAAAGTTTTTCATCAACTTTATTGCTGAGACTCAGCTTAATAAATAAAATCGAATCATCCCTACATCACGGCCAAGGATATTCATGTAATCATCAATGGTTATGATTATACCGAATAATTCCTGGTCATAATCATACCAACAACTGTCCATCAATGAACTACAGGCCAATGAGGACTTTTGCAACATCATTCGTCACATTACGGTCATGATTATACCGAATAATCCCTGGTCATAATCATACCAAGTCCATTTATGCACGTAAGACAAAGATGACTTTAATCACAATATAAGCATGAGGATGATGACAATGACATAATAATTCAATAAAACAAGTTCAATGATAAATTTTAAAGATTTATAATTTTAATTTATCCAGAAATCCATAACGTCTAAATTGTCAACATGATACTTCTTTGTGGAGTAAAATTCAAGAATGCTCAGAAGAATATTTTCATGAAAAGATACTGGATGAAGCGCAAATATCAAGGATATTCCACTAATTTCATGGAGTATAGAAGCCAAAACTTTATCCAACTGAGTATAATAGAATATATGAAACCGCAAATGGATTTTTGCCCGCCATGCGGTAATCCACGTAGAGAGATCATTTCCACAATTTAATAAGGAATGAATACGAAGGATCATTCACCATGCATGCAGTAATCCACATAGACAGGTTATTCTAACAGAATAATAAAGAATGGAATAACAGAAGAATTCACCAGGCGTGCGCAATCCGTACAGACAGGTTATTAAAACATAATAATAAAGAAAGGAACCATGTCATGCGTAACCTGCACAGACAGGATATTCTAACAGAATAATAAAGAATAGAACCAGGTCATGCGTAATCCGCACAGACAGGATATTCCAACAGAATAATAAAGAATGAAATAACAACAGAATTCACCAGGCATGCGATAGACCGCACAGACATGTTATTCCAACAGAATAATAAAGAATGGAATAACAGAAGAATTTCACCATGTATGCGGTACTTCGCATAGACAGGTTATTCCAACATAATAATAAAGAATGGAATAACAACACTTACGAGTATTGAAAGAAAATAACTCTCTTCATGAATACGAAAAAATAATACCCCTTACCTTAGAAAAACTGGATACTAGAATATTGAGGTAGCAGACTTCTCTTCTTCTTTCTCTCTATAATTTCTCTTTATAATTTCTCTCTATAATAATTGCTCTATAGCTTTTGTGAATTGGTGAGAAATGAAGGAATAATGAGCTTCTATTTATAGAAAAATATAGTTTTGATAATTGCACGTTTTGGGGCTCGAAATATTACAGTATAATACATTCCTCTTTTTATTCATTTTTAATTTAGTCCTTCAAGTATTATCAAACTTGCACCACCTCCCCTAATAGTAAATAATGTGAATAAATAGTTCAATCATGTGAATCAATAGTTATAATCATGTGAAAATACGAATTACAGTATAGTACATCCATCTATACCTCCATTTTTAACTTAGTCATGCAAGTATTATTAATATTGCATCAACTTCCCTAATAGTACAAGAATGTGAATCAATAGTACACACATTTGAACAAATAGTTATAATCATGTGAATTTATAGCAATTAATTGCTCATTTATCCGATTAATTACCCGACTGATCAGTATAACTTACAGACATCAATTAATATCGAAATAAATATCGATTTCCACTAACACTAATAATTCTAACACAATGGAACTATCAATTTTATCTTTAATCAATACAAACTTATTCATCATTAATATAATAATTCATAATATTTAACAACTAGGTCGTTCCAAGGAAAGATGGGGCTTTCTGATAAGGATTTCTCCTTATTGGCGCTCAATTAGGTGACCAAACCTCTCCTTGATAGAACTTCTAGACATTGTCAATATTTCAAATAATAATATGAATAACTTTATCATCTCAATTATTGATTTAATAATATTGTAACGCCCCGAAATCCGGTCTTTCTTCACACCCGGATTTCGTACGTCACGAGTACATCATTCAACCAAACATACGTCATTATATAACTAAATATAATAACATATATTCTCAAATCCCAGGTTCTCGAAACCTTAGAACCTCTTTCATTAAAAATAATGATAATTACATTATTCTTTACATCTTGCACGAGTGACTTTCATCCGCCACCAAGGATTCATAACAGTTCATTAAACTAGTCTATAGTTTAATTCTATCATTCTATATTACAAGTCTTCACTTTATCTTCTCGCTCATTCACATTCTGAATGGCACTTCATCGGGATACCGTCAGCTTGATCTATTTGGGATCCTTAAGTTCTTCTAACAATGTTCGCTGAAAATATTTTTAATATAAAGCAAGTGTGAGCATTCAATTGCCCAGCAAGTCATAACAGTTGAACATACAACTTCAAGAGTTTAACATTCTTTTGAAACTTCGATAACCGAACAAAGGTTATGAAGCAGCTTGAACAATAGGAATAATCTTGATTCCTATCATTTTAAAACATTAGTCACATTCACTTTGAAATACTTTCATTCTCTACTCTATTTCATACACATTCTGTCTGGCTAGAATCAATAGCATAGACTTAACAATAATGGTTTATGTATAAACGGAACATGGTTATATTGAACAGTTCAATCATAGAAACCCCGAAGTGTTCACATTGTGGCACAAGGCCTTATACATTCTACCACCTTGTACAAATATCGCACATTCGCACATAGACAGAACTTCTCAAGTTCAACATTTGAGAACTTTAAGAAACTAGCATTCATTTGAATTATGAATGAAGTTAGAAAACTTGCCTTACGCACAGCTACAGCTTACGCTGAACTGCTCATTCCAATTCCTATGTAGCACATAAGAAAAATAACACATACACCAATTAGTCATATATATTTGACTTATGCACTGGTTTATTTAACTTTACTTCTTAAGGTTCGCGTTCTTGCAACCTAAGTTTACGCGACAACTTCTTTTACCGGTTTTTGGCAAGTAAATGCCATACCTCAGGATTCATTCATCATCGTCCAAGTCATACAGTCTTTTGTATACTCAGAACGATCATTCCGCATTCATTCTATGCATTAATAGCGTTAAGTATTTTACATTACCTTATCATTATCTTACAACGTCCGATTCATTCGACTCGGAGTGCCATCCAAGTTATAAACATTAACTCGGCTTCTTTTACGTTATACGTACTTATCTTTGATTCAGCTTCTTCACCCATCACAGGTTTAATCATTGATCTTCGTATCCTACGGTCAAACCATACACGGAGTGTAGGTTCTACCCGTTTAATATTCGCGTACACCTAACCTTCACGTTGTTTAAAGTATTCAATGCTTACATTTTATTCTAGCATTCTTATCCGACTCACAATCGATTTTCATTAATCTTCTTACCGTTTGCTACGGCTTTCTTGATAATCCATATCTTACTTACTACCTTCGTCAACGTCTAAGTTATACAACCAGGGTATACTTAGAACGTTCGTTCGACACAAATACAATTCACGAGAATCGTTTACGCATTCAACGTTCACGTTGTTCGTCTCTTAATCTTTCATTCAACCTTTACTCAAGGTTTTTAAATCACTTTTGATCATTATCCATCCCATGAACCCATGTTCATTATAATTCCTTAATGTCAAAGCCATACGGTTCGCTGTATGCTAAGACCAATCGTTCATCGCAACAACGTTGCGTTCGTGGCGTCTAAACGCTTTACATTCATCTCTCAATGCCATGTCATAACATCAAAATGTTATACATTAACATCGTCAACCAACATCTAAGGAATCACAACCATGGCAATCCCTCACGTTCGTTTATCGCGACTACGGTCCCCGGATATCGGTTCCATAACCCGCATCTACATTCTTTGTCTTTTAATCTCGTTTAATCTTTCGATTCAACCTTTATTAAAGGTTTAAAACACTTGATTAAGTGTTACATTATGTGAACTACATGTTCATACTTCTTTCTTGCACATACTCCAGTAAATGAGAACTAAAAATCTCATTTCTGGGCATTGCTCTGCACCGGCGCTGCGGCGCCGTGCCCTTCCTTTCCTCTCACGCTGCGGCGCGACCTACTTCTCTCTCCTCTCTTCTCGGGCTGGCACTGCGGCGCCAAGACCTTTGTTATCTCTCGTACTGCAGCGCCACTCTCCAGAAGGTTATGGTCGAGCTCGCGCTGCGGCGCCACTTCTCACAGTCTAACCGGCGCTGCGGCACCGAGATAAAAGCCTAGAAAAATTTCTAAGTCTTGCATTAAGTTTGAGACGCGTATTTTACGATCTCATAACTTCTTCGTTATAACTCGGAACGAGGTCGTTCCAAAGTCATTCTCTTCATTATCTTACGTACTTCAATACCCCTCAGACAGAACTTCATTCTGAATCCGTTAACGTGCCATTCGATTGGCTTGATCTTCACCCTTTGTTCATTTTACGCTTTTAACGTTCTTCGCTCGTTCGTCCGTAATTCGGTCATCCGAACTCGGAACTCGTTCGTTCTTGAGTCCATGACTCACATTTTCTACGTTCTCTTACATTGTTATGAAACCCTATACGTTCGAGTTCATTTACTAATCTTCTAATTCTAGTTCGTCTTTTACAAAAATTTTGCCATAACTTCGTTATAGCTAAGTTTTAATCCGTTCTTCATGAACGTTTCTAACCAAGAAACAAGCAGCTAACTTATACGCGATAGTTTTAAATTTGTCCATTAACAACAATTATACTACGATGGTTTTTAATTTGTCCATCAACAACGTTCTTCGTGTTCTTCGCGTTTTTCGTGTGTTCTTCGTTCGTTCTTCTTTCGTTCTTCATTTTTAATCGATATTTTGGATTACGATTTCACTTTTTCTTGGAATTTAATGTTATAGAACACCATTCCTTACTTTTTTGACCTACTCAATCATAAGATTCATTCGGATCGCTCAAAATCCTTACGAATCTTATACTTCCTTAAGAAATTTATAAAATAAATTTCTAATTCTTATTTCTTCATTTTCTTACGATTTCAACCATATGAAATCATTACTAATCTCTTTTACTTCTTATTCTCATTAAGCTATGTTTTTGACATAGAAAACTTAAAGAAAATATTAGAAGATACTAGGGTTTGGATTACCATCCTTCTCTAATTTCCTTCCGTCGGACAAAGTGTGCAATCGAGCTAGCTTTTCCTCATTCTTCTCATTCTCCTCTTCCATCTGAACCCTCTCTCTTTCTCTCTCAAAGAGTAGGATTTTAAAAAGCTCAAAATAATGAACTTAAGCTTTCTATTTATAGAAAACCAAGGTTAGTGGCATTTTAGTCATTTTCCCTCCTAACCTCCTTACTATTCATAACTTAGCCACCAAGTTTACTTGGTGGCCAAGTGGCCGCCCCACCTCCTTTACCTAGCTTCCCTTAGAAGCTTCGTGCTTCCGTAATTCGAAATTCGTCCGACAGTTCGAAAACATCGATTCTCGAAATCCAATTATTTTTGGATATTTCGTCTTTCATTTACCGATTAAATTTTACGTAATCTTCGGATCTCCGAAAAATTGAAAAACACTTTTCCATATTAAGCGTTTTCCTTCAAGTTTTCCCCTAACATAGCTAAACAAGTGAAAAATACACAGCAGTACTTTTCGTCGTTTTTATTTCGTCCGATTTTTGCACGTTTTTCGAGAAAAACTTTTATCGGCTTACTTAACTTTTCAGGATATATTATCGTCAAATCTTTCGACGGAATGTCATTTCAACATACCGAACTCTCGAAAAGGCTTAGGTTATTCAAACCCTAACCCTTAGGTTTCGTCGGGTGAATAGTGCCTATTTCGTCTTTTTCCCCATAAATATTTTGCTCTCGGAAAAATTTAATTTTTGTCTTAAAAATTCTTACTCGTTCAATCTAGCTCGTAGCCAGAATCCTCCTGATTAATAATCATTCTAGGTTATAGATTAATTAATAAACACATAGCACATAATAGTATTAATAAAAATTTATTTTATTAATAACTAATTCTTTATATCTTAATTTCTGGACAAATCCGGATTTCTAGGTTGTTACATCCTTCCCTCCTTATAAAAATTCCGTCCTCATAATTTCTTCAAACCATACCCATACCCGGGTCATCACATTCACCCATTCTTCACAGAATTTCGTCCTCGAAATTTTAACTTACTCTTCTTCTCAACTTCTCTTCAAAGAAGTTATTATCTTTCAAACATTCCCTACCCTTCATAACTTATCAAGAATCATGAAGTGAAAGGAATAACGAGGAATATAAAGATTCCTTTAAAACATTTCATACTTTTGCTGAGGGGTCAAATTGACCATGAACTCTTACTAGGTTAAACAACATGACGCCGTAACCTTTCTTTCCACGGTCAGTTTACAATCACAAAGAAGGTAAACTACCTCTTCCATACATAGGTGATCAGCCTATCGTATAACCCCATTTTAGGGTATGTTCACTTCAGACTTAATCATTAGAATCCGCACCAAAACAATTTGGTTCAGCATAGCTCTTCAAAGAAAGCTCGATTTTCTTTTAATCATGACTTATCATTCGTCTTAGCCAAATCAAATAGCCTCGACCATACCAATAAATTGGACATCAACTGGAAACATTCGTCTAGTCAACTCACTTGACATCGACTAATTCTTTAAATTCCTTTACAATACATCAAAACGTTTCATGACGTCATGTTACCGCACTTTTCACAGTACGTTGAGGACTTCGTCATTATACATCATACCATAGTAGGTTGTTGATCCTCTGATCAAATTCCACACTAGGTTTAATTGCATTAATAACTCCATCCTTTTACCATCCTTGCATCAAATGCACTGATGATATAAAATTCATTTTGATATTTTAAATCAATTTCTGTCTAGCCGAAACAATTAGCGTAGACATACCAAGGATAGTTCTTTTAAAATCCATTGGTTCCAAAAGATGAACCAATGCTTTCATTTTCAAAATGCGCACATCAGCACGATTTCAAGAAATTTTGAAATCTAGCATAGCTAGATAACTTGGAATATCCTATTCTCCATCTTCCTTCATTGTCTTACTTGCGACAATACTTAATCTTCTCTAGCACCTTCAATGCTAAGTCTACTGAAAATACTTACTTTCAGTATAAATATTCCTATACCTTAGTATAGTTCATCAACTTACCATACTTTATGTGTTTAAGAACTTTCCACAACCATATGTGTTTAAGAACTTATCTTCGCAATATGTAATCCAAGAACAAATCAAGGACTATCCATATGCTTAGGGTTTAGAAACATATCATATAACTATGAGTCACAAACTTTTCATAAGTATGAGTTTCAAGAACCCGCACCTATCTTATTGTTCTCTACCTATCAAGTATATACATGAGAAAAGATTTACCTTCTCTTTATATACATCTTGATAGCGCGACCAATTTCAATGATTATCACTGTAATAAACTGAGTGGTTGTTACACCAAGCACAAACCTCTGCCCATACAAAGATTCATACAAATCAGCTATCACATGAGTTCTCAATTGATATCGTACAACTTTCTCTTTCCTTAATACGAATTTTCTTTAATTTGTATGTTATCCTTTACAACTAAATCTGAGTTCTTCTTCCCGTACTACTTTATAGTACCATTCATTCATTGCATTAGCTATAAATCATTCATCGTTTAACAACTCATCTGTTACTACGATTTACTATGATCACATGGTGATCTTCTTGTCCTTCTCTTTACGATTATAGTCTTAGGTACTCATACTTAAGGTTTATAACCTATCAGCTCTGATACCAACCTGTAACGCCCCGAAATCCGGTCTTTCTTCACACCCGGATTTCGTACGTCACGAGTACATCATTCAACCAAACATACGTCATTATATAACTAGATATAATAACATATATTCTCAAATCCCAGGTTCTCGAAACCTTAGAACCTCTTTCATTAAAAATAATGATAATTACATTATTCTTTACATCTTGCACGAGTGACTTTCATCCGCCACCAAGGATTCATAACAGTTCATTAAACTAGTCTATAGTTTAATTCTATCATTCTATATTACAAGTCTTCACTTGATCTTCTCGCTCATTCACATTCTGAATGGCACTTCATCGGGATACCGTCAGCTTGATCTATTTGGGATCCTTAAGTTCTTCTAACATCGTTCGCTGAAAATGTTTTTAATATAAAGCAAGTGTGAGCATTCAATTGCCCAGCAAGTCATAACAGTTGAACATACAACTTCAAGAGTTTAACATTCTTTTGAAACTTCGATAACCGAACAAAGGTTATGAAGCAGCTTGAACAATAGGAATAATCTTGATTCCTATCATTTTAAAACATTAGTCACATTCACTTTGAAATACTTTCATTCTCTACTCTATTTCATACACATTCTGTCTGGCTAGAATCAATAGTACAGACTTAACAATAATGGTTTATGTATAAACGGAACATGCTTATATTGAACAGTTCAATCACAGAACAGTTCATCTCATAGAAACCCCGAAGTGTTCACATTGTGGCACAAGGCCTTATACATTCTACCACCTTGTACAAATATCGCACATTCGCACATAGACAGAACTTCTCAAGTTCAACATCTGAGAACTTTAAGAAACTAGCATTCATTTGAAATATGAATGAAGTTAGGAAATTTGCCTTACGCACAGCTACAGCTTACGCTGAACTGCTCATTCCAATTCCTATGTAGCACATAAGAAAAATAACACATACACCAATTAGTCATATATATTTGACTTATGCACTGGTTTATTTAACTTTACTTCTTAAGGTTCGCGTTCTTGCAACCTAAGTTTACGCGACAACTTCTTTTACCGGTTTTTGGCAAGTAAATGCCATACCTCAGGATTCATTCATCATCGTCCAAGTCATACAGTCTTTTGTATACTCAGAACGATCATTCCGCATTCATTCTATGCATTAATAGCGTTAAGTATTTTACATTACCTTATCATTATCTTACAACGTCCGATTCATTCGACTCGGAGTGCCATCCAAGTTATAAACATTAACTCGGCTTCTTTTACGTTATACGTACTTATCTTTGATTCAGCTTCTTCACCCATCACAGGTTTAATCATTGATCTTCGTTATCCTACGGTCAAACCATACACGGAGTGTAGGTTCTACCCGTTTAATATTCGCGTACACCTAACCTTCACGTTGGTTAAAGTATTCAATGCTTACATTTTATTCTAGCATTCTCATCCGACTCACAATCGATTTTTATTAATCTTCTTACCGTTCGCTACGGCTTTCTTGATAATCCATATCTTACTTACTACCTTCGTCAACGTCTAAGTTATACAACCAGGGTATACTTAGAACGTTCGTTCGACACAAATACAATTCACGAGAATTGTTTACGCATTCAACGTTCACGTTGTTCGTCTCTTAATCTTTCATTCAACCTTTACTCAAGGTTTTTAAATCACTTTTGATCATTATCCATCCCATGAACCCATGTTCATTATAATTCCTTAATGTCAAAGCCATACGGTTCGCTGTATGCTAAGACCAATCGTTCATCGCAACAACGTTGCGTTCGTGGCGTCTAAACGCTTTACATTCATCTCTCAATGCCATGTCATAACATCAAAATGTTATACATTAACATCGTCAACCAACATCTAAGGAATCACAACCATGGCAATCCCTCACGTTCGTTTATCGCGACTACGGTCCCCGGATATCGGTTCCATAACCCGCATCTACATTCTTTGTCTTTTAATCTCGTTTAATCTTTCGATTCAACCTTTATTAAAGGTTTAAAACACTTGATTAAGTGTTACATTATGTGAACTACATGTTCATACTTCTTTCTTGCACATACTCCAGTAAATGAGAACTAAAAATCTCATTTCTGGGCATTGCTCTGCACCGGCGCTGCGGCGCCGTGCCCTTCCTTTCCTCTCACGCTGCGGCGCGACCTACTTCTCTCTCCTCTCTTCTCGGGCTGGCACTGCGGCGCCAAGACCTTTGTTATCTCTCGTACTGCGGCGCCACTCTCCAGAAGGTTATGGTCGAGCTCGCACTGCGGCGCCACTTCTCACAGTCTAACCGGCGCTGCGGCACCGAGATAAAAGCCTAGAAAAATTTCTAAGTCTTGCATTAAGTTTGAGACGCGTATTTTACGATCTCATAACTTCTTCGTTATAACTCGGAACGAGGTCGTTCCAAAGTCATTCTCTTCATTATCTTACGTACTTCAATACCCCTCAGACAGAACTTCATTCTGAATCCGTTAACGTGCCATTCGATTGGCTTGATCTTCACCCTTTGTTCATTTTACGCTTTTAACGTTCTTCGCTCGTTCGTCCGTAATTCGGTCATCCGAACTCGGAACTCGTTCGTTCTTGAGTCCATGACTCACATTTTCTACGTTCTCTTACATTCTTATGAAACCCTATACGTTCGAGTTCATTTACTAATCTTCTAATTCTCGTTCGTCTTTTACGAAAATTTTGCCATAACTTCGTTATAGCTAAGTTTTAATCCGTTCTTCATGAACGTTTCTAACCAAGAAACAAGCAGCTAACTTATACGCGATAGTTTTAAATTTGTCCATTAACAACAATTATACTACGATGGTTTTTAATTTGTCCATCAACAACGTTCTTCGTGTTCTTCGCGTTTTTCGTGTGTTCTTCGTTCGTTCTTCTTTCGTTCTTCATTTTTAATCGATATTTTGGATTACGATTTCACTTTTTCTTGGAATTTAATGTTATAGAACACCATTCCTTACTTTTTTGACCTACTCAATCATAAGATTCATTCGGATCGCTCAAAATCCTTACGAATCTTATACTTCCTTAAGAAATTTATAAAATAAATTTCTAATTCTTATTTCTTCATTTTCTTACGATTTCAACCATATGAAATCATTACTAATCTCTTTTACTTCTTATTCTCATTAAGCTATGTTTTTGACATAGAAAACTTAAAGAAAATATTAGAAGATACTAGGGTTTGGATTACCGTCCTTCTTTAATTTCCTTCCGTCGGACAAAGTGTGCAATCGAGCTAGCTTTTCCTCATTCTTCTCATTCTCCTCTTCCATCCGAACCCTCTCGCTTTCTCTCTCAAAGAGTAGGATTTTAAAAAGCTCAAAATAATGAACTTAAGCTTTCTATTTATAGAAAACCAAGGTTAGTGGCATTTTAGTCATTTTCCCTCCTAACCTCCTTACTATTCATAACTTAGCCACCAAGTTTACTTGGTGGCCAAGTGGCCGCCCCACCTCCTTTACCTAGCTTCCCTTAGAAGCTTCGTGCTTCCGTAATTCGAAATTCGTCCGACAGTTCGAAAACATCGATTCTCGAAATCCAATTATTTTTGGATATTTCGTCTTTCATTTACCGATTAAATTTTACGTAATCTTCGGATCTCCGAAAAATTGAAAAACACTTTTCCATATTAAGCGTTTTCCTTCAAGTTTTCCCCTAACATAGCTAAACAAGTGAAAAATACACAGCAGTACTTTTCGTCGTTTTTATTTCGTCCGATTTTTGCACGTTTTTCGAGAAAAACTTTTATCGGCTTACTTAACTTTTCAGGATATATTATCGTCAAATCTTTCGACGGAATGTCATTTCAACATACCGAACTCTCGAAAAGGCTTAGGTTATTCAAACCCTAACCCTTAGGTTTCGTCGGGTGAATAGTGCCTATTTCGTCTTTTTCCCCATAAATATTTTGCTCTCGGAAAAATTTAATTTTTGTCTTAAAAATTCTTACTCGTTCAATCTAGCTCGTAGCCAGAATCCTCCTGATTAATAATCATTCTAGGTTATAGATTAATTAATAAACACATAGCACATAATAGTATTAATAAAAATTTATTTTATTAATAACTAATTCTTTATATCTTAATTTCTGGACAAATCCGGATTTCTAGGTTGTTACATCCTTCCCTCCTTATAAAAATTCCGTCCTCATAATTTCTTCAAACCATACCCATACCCGGGTCATCACATTCACCCATTCTTCACAGAATTTCGTCCTCGAAATTTTAACTTACTCTTCTTCTCAACTTCTCTTCAAAGAAGTTATTATCTTTCAAACATTCCCTACCCTTCATAACTTATCAAGAATCATGAAGTGAAAGGAATAACGAGGAATATAAAGATTCCTTTAAAACATTTCATACTTTTGCTGAGGGGTCAAATTGACCATGAACTCTTACTAGGTTAAACAACATGACGCCGTAACCTTTCTTTCCACGGTCAGTTTACAATCACAAAGAAGGTAAACTACCTCTTCCATACATAGGTGATCAGCCTATCGTATAACCCCATTTTAGGGTATGTTCACTTCAGACTTAATCATTAGAATCCGCACCAAAACAATTTGGTTCAGCATAGCTCTTCAAAGAAAGCTCGATTTTCTTTTAATCATGACTTATCATTCGTCTTAGCCAAATCAAATAGCCTCGACCATACCAATAAATTGGACATCAACTGGAAACATTCGTCTAGTCAACTCACTTGACATCGACTAATTCTTTAAATTCCTTTACAATACATCAAAACGTTTCATGACGTCATGTTACCGCACTTTTCACAGTACGTTGAGGACTTCGTCAGTTTATGACTTCGTCATTATACATCATACCATAGTAGGTTGTTGATCCTCTGATCAAATTCCACACTAGGTTTAATTGCATTAATAACTCCATCCTTTTACCATCCTTGCATCAAATGCACTGATGATATAAAATTCATTTTGATATTTTAAATCAATTTCTGTCTAGCCGAAACAATTAGCGTAGACATACCAAGGATAGTTCTTTTAAAATCCATTGGTTCCAAAAGATGAACCAATGCTTTCATTTTCAAAATGCGCACATCAGCACGATTTCAAGAAATTTCGAAATCTAGCATAGCTAGATAACTTGGAATATCCTATTCTCCATCTTCCTTCATTGTCTTACTTGCGACAATACTTAATCTTCTCTAGCACCTTCAATGCTAAGTCTACTGAAAATACTTACTTTCAGTATAAATATTCCTATACCTTAGTATAGTTCATCAACTTACCATACTTTATGTGTTTAAGAACTTTCCACAACCATATGTGTTTAAGAACTTATCTTCGCAATATGTAATCCAAGAACAAATCAAGGACTATCCATATGCTTAGGGCTCAGAAACATATCATATAACTATGAGTCACAAACTTTTCATAAGTATGAGTTTCAAGAACCCGCACCTATCTTATCGTTCTCTACCTATCAAGTATATACATGAGAAAAGATTTACCTTCTCTTTATATACATCTTGATAGCGCGACCAATTTCAATGATTATCACTGTAATAAACTGAGTGGTTGTTACACCAAGCACAAACCTCTGCCCATACAAAGATTCATACAAATCAGCTATCACATGAGTTCTCAATTGATATCGTACAACTTTCTCTTTCCTTAATACGAATTTCTTTAATTTGTATGTTATCCTTTACAACTAAATCTGAGTTCTTCTTCCCGTACTACTTTATAGTACCATTCATTCATAGCATTAGCTATAAATCATTCATCGTTTAACAACTCATCTGTTACTACGATTTACTATGATCACATGGTGATCTTCTTGTCCTTCTCTTTACAATTATAGTCTTAGGTACTCGTACTTAAGGTTTATAACCTATCAGCTCTGATACCAACCTGTAATGCCCCGAAATCCGGTCTTTCTTCACACCCGGATTTCGTACGTCACGAGTACATCATTCAACCAAACATACGTCATTACATAACTAAATATAATAACATATATTCTCAAATCCCAGGTTCTCGAAACCTTAGAACCTCTTTCATTAAAAATAATGATAATTACATTATTCTTTACATCTTGCACGAGTGACTTTCATCCGCCACCAAGGATTCATAACAGTTCATTAAACTAGTCTATAGTTTAATTCTATCATTCTATATTACAAGTCTTCACTTTATCTTCTCGCTCATTCACATTCTGAATGGCACTTCATCGGGATACCGTCAGCTTGATCTATACGGGATCCTTAAGTTCTTCTAACATCGTTCGCTGAAAATGTTTTTCATATAAAGCAAGTGTGAGCATTCAATTGCCCAGTAAGTCATAACAGTTGAACATACAACTTCAAGAGTTTAACATTCTTTTGAAACTTCGATAACCGAACAAAGGTTATGAAGCAGCTTGAACAATAGGAATAATCTTGATTCCTATCATTTTAAAACATTAGTCACATTCACTTTGAAATACTTTCATTCTCTAATCTATTTCATACACATTCTGTCTGGCTAGAATCAATAGCACAGACTTAACAATAACGGTTTATGTATAAACAGAACATGCTTATATTGAACAGTTCAATCACAAAACAGTTCATCTCATAGAAACCCCGAAGTGTTCACATTGTGGCACAAGACCTTATACATTCTACCACCATGTACAAATATCGCACATTCGCACATAGACAGAACTTCTCAAGTTCAACATCTGAGAACTTTAAGAAACTAGCATTCATTTGAAATATGAATGAAGTTAGGAAACTTGCCTTACGCACAGCTACAGCTTACGCTGAACTGCTCATTCCAATTCCTATGTAGCACATAAGAAAAATAACACATACACCAATTAGTCATATATATTTGACTTATGCATTAGTTTATTTAACTTTACTTCTTAAGGTTTGCGTTCTTGCAACCTAAGTTTACGCGACAACTTCTTTTACCGGTTTACGGCTTCATGACATACGGAGATGTCTTACTCATAACGTTCATCATCTTTGATGATTTGCATTTTTATCTTCTTCTTTTAACTTTCCTAGGACTCAGTGCACATCGTGTCTCTGCTAGTAGTCCATATGGTACTCTGAGTGGTTTCCCACAAACAATCAATAAATAAGTTCCCGTCTCGTCTACACTGCCCACACAGTGAGTTAGATCAGTTGCCAGTTTTGTATATACCTTCGTTCTCTGAAGGAATTATTTAGCCCAGCTCCCATATGTCAACCATCAAAGGTAACGATTGCACCACAACCTAACTTATCTTAACTTATCCGAACTATTAAATTATAATGTTCGTTAAAAGTCTTATTCCTTATGGCTTTCTGGCAAATAAATGTCATACCTCAGGATTCATTCATCATCGTCCAAGTCATACAGTCTTTTGTATACTCAGAACGATCATTCCGCATTCATTCTATGCATTAATAGCTTTAAGTATTTTACATTACCTTATCATTATCTTACAACGTCCGATTCATTCGACTCGGAGCGCCATCCAAGTTATAAACATTAACTCGGCTTCTTTTACGTTATACGTACTTATCTTTGATTCAGCTTCTTCACCCATCACATGTTTAATCATTGATCTTCGTTATCCTACGGTCAAACCATACACGGAGTGTAGGTTCTACCCGTTTAATATTCGCGTACACCTAACCTTCACGTTGGTTAAAGTATTCAACACTTACATTTCATTCTAGCATTCTCATCCGACTCACAATCGGTTTTCATTAATCTTCTTATCGTTCGGTACGGCTTTCTTGATAATCCATATCTTACTTACTACCTTCGTCAACGTCTAAGTTATACAACCAGGGTATACTTAGAACGTTCGTCCGACGCAAATACAATTCACGAGAATCATTTACGCATTCAACGTTCACGTTGCTCGTCTCTTAATCTTTCATTCAACCTTTACTCAAGGTTTTTAAATCGCTTTTGATCGTTATCCATCCCATGAATCCCATGTTCATTATAATTCCTTAATGTCAAAGCCATACGGTTCCCTGTATGCTAAGACCGATCGTTCATCACAACAACGTTGCATTCGTAGCGTCTAAACGCTTTACATTCATCTCTCAATGCCATGTCATAACATCAAAATGTTATACATTAACATCGTCAAGCAACGTCTAAGGAATCACAACCACGGCAATCCCTCACGTTCGTTTATCGCGACTACGATCCCCGGATATCGGTTCCATAACTCGCATCTACATTTTTTGTCTTTTAATCTCGTTTAATCTTTTCGTTCAACCTTTATTAAAGGTTTAAAACACTTGATTAAGTGTTACATTACGTGAACTACATGTTCATACTTCTTTCTTGCACATCCTCCAGTAACTGAGAACTAAAAATCTCATTTCTGGGCATTGCTCTGCACCGGCGCTGCGGCGTCGTTCCCTTCCTTTCCTCTCGCGCTGCGGCGCGACCTACTTCTCTCTCCTCTCTTCCCGGGCTGGCACTGCGGTACCAAGTCCTTTGTTATCTCTCGTGCTACGGCGCCATTCTCCAGAAGGTTATGGTCGAGCTCGCGCTGCGGCTATGACACCCCCAAATCCTGGTACTTCATTTCTTCAAGATTTGGTGTTCACGTAATCAAAACATTCATTACTAACTACCCAATTGATAAACTTAAATAAATAAAACCTGCCCATACAGGATTAAACTTAAATAAAAATCTCCCAGGTTATCTAACCTTTACAAACATTCATTCAGGCGGAAATTAAATTAATATAAACTTCTTTACAATCTTCAAACAAAGTCTAAAATTAAACTGTCTAACTATTACAGGTCTTCAGCATTGCTTAATCTTTCCTTTCCCTTTACTGGTGCTAGGTACATCACCAGTTTCAGCCTTAGCTGTAAGAAATTTTACAGGCAAGAGTGAGCAAACAAAGCCCACTTGAAATAACAATAAGTAAATCAGTTAACTTTACATCATGTACCAATATTAGGTTTAATAGAACTGAACAATAGATTCTATTACTTTCTAAAAACTTTAATCAATTACTGAGGGTCTAATGACCACGAATCATGTCCACAGTTATAAGTAATTTTTCAACTTAAACTTTAACAGTCATAAGACTATAAGGACTTCACGTACTTAGGGGGATCAACCCTTCGTACAATGTATTGTGCACAATCATTTCAACGCTAAGCGTAACCTCTTATAAAAGAGTTGTTCTTCTCAGTATTTAGAATACAAGTCCGTACCAAAGTGAGTTTGGTTTGGATACATCACGGGGTAATTTAGAATTCAACGGTAATCAACTAAGGGTTAGTTGATTACAAACAACATAACTGTATACTATGGAATAATCATAGTTGAATTGATATTTATAAACTAACATCATGCTTTAGGAATAATTTAATAGCATAATCATGGAATAATCATAACATGCATCCCCATAAACCAATAGATACACGAGCTTAATCAACAATAAACAATCTAACTCTACGAAAGTGTAAAGTTAGCAATTTGTACAATTGAACTGGAATTAAAGCGATAATGTGTTTAACGAATTCAAACTTGCACAATGAAGTTTTAAGTTAGAGAACTTGCATAAGTATAACATAACAGTGAAATGTAACATTGCTGAATAATAAAGTAGAAAGGGTTAGGGAACTTGCCTCGCGTGTAGGTTAAACAATTACTATTCACGTTCACCCAAGTCCTACACATATCATATGCATTGACAATACACATTAGTTACACTAACATTACCTTTATGAGTTCCTTTATTACTCTTAGTATAGCTACTAACTAAGTTTAAGTTTAAACAACAACACATCTTTCATGAACATTACTTTTTAGCTTTATTACAACTACTTAAATGATCATGCCATTGCACCACGTGTACATTAACAACTTAATACAACATCCTAATACATGTTCAACATGTTATCATTAAGTTATACTAATACCCAAAGGGTTGCACTTGCATTCGTGCATCCCGACGCCCTCCGATTGGCTCCAAATACACAACAGTCCTAAAGATGGCCATTTTGACAACTGTTACAGACCTCAAATTAAAAAAACATAAAGAATGAAAGTTGTAGGTCTACTCTTCCTCTTTCCGAATCATCTTGAATTACCTAAATCGGAGTTCGTATGAAAAAGTTATGGCCGTTTTACTACAGGAGGCCAAAAATGCCCAACTAGGCCACTTTTCCGGCACCGGGGCGCGGAACAGTGGCGCTGGGCCACGAGCTACGGCGCTGGGGCGCGAGCTACGGCGCGGGGGCGTGAGCTACGGCGCTGGGGCACGAGCATCAGCGCTGGGGCGCGAGCTTCAGCGCTGGGCGCGAGCTACGAGCCCATTTTTGACGCTGGGGCGCGAACCTTGGCGCCAGGGCGCGAGATTTGGCGCTGGGGCGTGAATTTTGACGCTGGGGCGCCGAAACTCACATAAACCAACCACGAACAACTAAATTTTCGGTCTATAACTTCAATTCCAACACTAATTGACATGAATAACTAATACAATTTACACATAAACTTCACCGAGCATACAAATACTAAATTAACACAACTTAAACCATAATTTTAGAAAATTAAATACTAGAATAACATATTTTAAAACCCAAAAACTCCATTTTTGATATTTTTCATAAAAATCAACACTGTGATTTTGTTATTCAACCAAAACAGAAATTTCAAAGCATCATAATTATGTTTTTACATACTCTATCAATTCTAACAATCAATTTATCCATTTAACAACAATTAAAACCTTAAATTTCTATTTTAAAATAGCCATATTCATACATATTGTCATATGAACACTCTGTAATATATTTTCTTCCACAAAACACATATATGCATGAACTAATTTCTCTATAATCATATATAAGTTCATAGAACAACCATATAATCAATAATCATGCCAAACCATATACATAACAACAATTTATCTTTTATAAAATTTTCACAGAGACTTTTTGGGAAGAAGAAAACTAAATTTTTAAAGAAAGAGCTAGAGCTCCTACCTTGGATTATGAAAGATGATGACACTATCCCTTTTTCTCCAAATCTTTTCTCCAAAACCTGTAAAATTCTCTTAATTCTCTCAATTTTTCTCTTAGTTTTCTTCTTTTCTTCTTCTTCTTCCTCTCAGTTTTTCTCTTTTTCTCTCCTTTCTCTCTCCTCTAATCTTACGTAAAATATTATAACGCATATAAGATATAATTATAATAATTATATAATATAAGTACTGACATAAGTTATGTCAGTTACATAAGTTTTAAAAATCAAAAGCCTTAAGGCTTGTTTGGCTAGCATAATAAAAATAATCCATTAATCCTTACACCTTGTTTGGTAAACTGAATTAAAACAAATTGATTAATCCTTATACCTTGTTTGACAAAACTAAATTAAACTATTTTTTTTATTTATTTTAATAACTCTTTTATAGCAAGGTTATTAGTCACACCTTTATTAAATTAATAAATCAATTAAACATTAATCTATTAAATTACTTTAACACATAAACAATTATAATTCTTTTTACAATTATAATTTCATTTAATCAACTAATATTTCAAACTACAATTTCTCATTTAAATATTATTATTTATTTAAAATCATTATAAGCTCTCTAGCTTATTAAATTAAACTCCATTATTATAAAATCTCATAATAATTAATTTAGTTAGCTCCTTAATTATTTACTCAACAAATAATTAATTAAATCACATCAACTCAAATTGCCATATAATTCAATAAATATTTAATATTGCCAATAAATATTTAATATTTAATATTTAATTATTTATTCAACAAATAATTAAATAAACCACATCACTCAAATTGAACAATTATTTATTCAACAATAACATAAGTTATAAATATTTATATAAACCAATAAATATTTATAACTTACATTTAAAAAATATGGAATGTTACATCATTCCCCTCTTAAAAGGATTCTGTCCTCAGAATCACAACTCAAACAACACATTCGCTACATTCTTCCCTACTTATAAAGATTCTGTCCTCTGAATCGAAGACACAGATTAAACAAATAACTCAGGGTATTCATTCAACATTTTCTCTTCGAGTTCCCACGTTGCTTCTTCAGCGTTGTGGTTTCTCCATATCACCTTCACAGAAGGTATCACTTTATTCCTGAGCACTTGTTCTTTCCTGTCGACAATCTGGATAGGAACCTCTTCATAAGATAAATCTTTCTCGAACTGCAACGGTTCGTACTCGATTACGTGCTTGTAATCGGGTTTATATGGTCGTAACATCGAAATGTGAAAAACATTATGAATATTTTCCAACTCTGGAGGTAGAGCTACCTCATAAGCTACCTCTCCAACTTTTCGCAGTACTTCAAAGGGTCCAATAAACCTCGGGCTTAGTTTTCCCTTCTTACCGAAATGAATTTTCCCCTTCCAAGGAGAAACTTTTAGGAATACATAGCTTCCTACGTCAAATGCACGATCTTGCCTGTGTTGGTCAGCATACTTCTTCTGTCGGTCTTGAGCTGCTACCAATCTTATCCTGATGAGTTTGATAACCTCAGCAGTTTGTTGCACTAATTCTGGTCCTAACAATTGACGTTCACCAACTTCATCCCAGTACAGTGGAGTTCTGCACTTTCTGCCGTATAACGCTTCGTAAGGCGGCATGCCGATGCTTGCGTGATAACTATTATTGTAGGCAAATTCCACCAACGGTAATTGCTCTTCCCAGCTTCCTTTGAAATCCATGACGCATGCTCTCAACATATCTTCTAATGTCTGGATCGTTCGTTTGCTTTTGCCATCTGTTTGCGGATGATATGCCGTACTCATTCGTAACTGTGTTCCCATACATTCTTGTAGTCTCTTCCAGAAGTTTGATGTGAACCTCGGATCTCTGTCTGACACAATTGACACTGGAACTCCATGTCTTGCAACGATCTCTTTAATATATAGTTTTGCCAGCTGATCAAGATTGAATCTAATCTTTATTGGCAAAAAGTGTGTTGATTTTGTCAGTCTGTCTACTATTACCCAAATCGCATCGTATCCTTTCTGAGTAGTTGGAAGACCCACCACAAAATCCATCGTGATATGCTCCCATTTCCATTCCGGTATTTCCAACGGTTGAAGCAATCCGCTGGGTCTTTGATGTTCGGCTTTTACTCTCTGACATGTTAAGCACTTCGCTACACATTCTGCGACGTCCCTTTTCATATTTGGCCACCAAAAATGTCAGCGCAAATCTTGATACATTTTCGTGCTCCCTGGATGAATTGAATATTTTGAGCTATGAGCTTCGATCAAAATTTCTTCTTTCAGTTCTGGTGCTGCTGGAACCCAGATCCTTCCTTCAAACCGTAGTAACCCTTCGGTGTCGATCTTGTATTTTACATCACCGCCTTCAATCAAATTCTCTTTGATTTTTGCACACTCTTCGTCTTGTAGTTGGGCACTCTTCACTTTGTCCATTAAAGTTGGACCAGCTTCTATCTGAAATAATTGTTCGTCAGATTCCTTTGGAAATTTGATCTCCAACTCCAGTTTTGTCATTACTGAAATGAGCTCCTCCTGAGTTGTAATCAGCATCAACTTCTCCCTACCTTTCCTGCTTAAAGCATCAGCTACCACATTCGCTTTGCCCGGATGATAAAAGATCTCACAATCGTAATCTTTTATCAGTTCCATCCACCTTCTCTGACGCAGGTTCAAATCTTTCTGAGTGAAAATATACTTCAGACTTTTGTGGTCTGTGTAGATCTCACATTTCTCTCTATAAAGATAGTGTCTCCATATCTTCAGAGCAAACACAACTGCAGCCAATTCCAAATCATGAGTCGGATACCCTTTCTCATAATCTTTTAATTGTCTTGATGCATACGCAATAACTTTGCCATTCTGCATAAGAACACAACCTAACCCTTTATGTGAGGCATCACTATATACCACAAAATTTCCTGTATTATCTGGCAGGGTTAACACAGGTGCCATACTTAGCTTCTTCTTCAAATCTTGGAAGCTCTCTTCACATTTCTCCGTCCACACGAATTTCACAGCTTTTCGTGTCAAATTTGTTAACGGAGTGGCTATCTTAGAAAAATCTTGTATAAATCTTCTATAATAACCGGCCAGCCCCAAGAAACTCCTCTCCTCCGAAGGTGTTCTTGGTTGTTCCCAATTGATTACAGCTTCCACTTTCGATGGATCTACTGAAATCCCATCTTTGTCGATCACATGACCCAAAAATTGTACACGATCGAGCCAAAATTCACACTTAGAGAACTTTGCGTACAACTTTTCCTTTCTTAGTGTCTCCAATGTCAAACGTAAATGTTCCACGTGTTCTTCTTGAGTTTTGGAATACACAAGAATGTCATCGATAAAGACCACTACGAACTTGTCTAAAAATGGTTTAAATACCCTGTTCATCAAATCCATGAACGCGGCAGGGGCATTTGTTAAACCAAAAGACATCACCAGAAACTCGTAATGTCCGTACCGAGTTCTGAATGCCGTTCTAGGTATATCTTCCTTCCTCACTTTCAACTGGTGATACCCACTTCTCAAATCAATTTTCGAAAAGTATTTAGCACCCTTCAACTGGTCAAACAAGTCATCTATTCTTGGCAACGGGTATTTGTTTTTAATAGTGACTTTGTTTAACTCCCTGTAATCAATGCAAAGACGCATTGACTCGTCCTTCTTCTTCACGAATAAAACTGGCGCTCCCCACGGCGATACACTTGGTTGAATATACTTCTTGTCTAGCAGTTCTTGCAACTGTACCATCAGTTCCTTCATTTCTACCGGAGCCATTCTGTACGGAGCCTTTGATATCGGTGCTGTTCCCGGCACTAAGTCGATCACGAATTCAATTTCTCTGTCCGGCGGAAGTCCTGGCAAATCTTCTGGAAACACGTCTTCAAATTCTCTCACTACCGGTATTTCTTCTAATTTCACACCTTTCTTCTGAGTATCGACTATGTAAGCTAAATAGCCCACACAACCTTGACTCAACAACTTCTTGGCCTGTATAGTCGTCAGACATTTCATTTGTCTTGGCGACTTGCTACCATAAAGTACTACCTTTGACGGAGTCATAAGGTTTACACACTTCTTTTGGCAGTCAATTACTGCTCCATAATTGAACAACCAATCCATTCCCAAAATTACATTAAATTCCCCGAGTCTAATCGGAATCAAATCTACTAACAAGATATTCCCCTTAATGTTTACCCTACAGTTCTTGTAAACGAACCTAATAGAGATTATTTCCTTATTCGCAATTTCTATGTTCAAAGGAAAATTCAGTTCTTCTCTAGGCAATTCTAACCTCTTGGAAAATTCATCAGATATAAATGAGCAAGTAGCACCCGAATCAAATAATACATATGCATTAATATCATTGATTGGGATAATACCTGACACCACATCTTTTGATTGCACAGCATCTTGCACAGTCATGTTGAAGGTTCTGGCTGTGGGTTTGTTTGATGCTGCAGGCCCTGTAATGGCCCATGTACTTCCATTGTTACCTCCATTGCTTCTGGTTGTCCCTCCCTCCTTCTTCTTAGGGCATTCACGAGCAAAATGATCCTTGGATCTGCACGTGAAGCACGCCTTCTTCTTTGGTTGAGTGCAATTTGGGGCGATGTGACCCTCCTGGACACAATTGTAGCAAACTCGTTTCCCCATCAAGCACGCACCCTTGTGAAATTTCCCGCATGTCGCACATGCTTCAAACTTTTTGTTTTGCTGGTTACCCTGCTGGTTTCCAGCTCCCCCGTTCCCATTCCACTTCCTCTTCAAGCTGTTGTTGTTGCTGTTGTTGTTGTTATTTCCACTGCTGCCACCTCCATTCTTCATTTCATTCTCATTCTTCTTCTTCTTTTGTTCCTGGTTGAATTTGGTCACCGCCTCTCCTCCACCTTCAGCGAGTATTGCTTTCTCCATTACTGCTGCAAATGTCTTCAACTGGAACAGGAAAACCCTACTGTACAGCCAGGGCTTCAGTCCCTGCTCAAACCTCTTCGCTTTGCGTTCGTCTGTGCTAACCTGATATGGCGCAAACCTCGCCAACTCGTTGAATTTTGCGGCATACTCGGATACCGTCATCGTCCCTTGCTTCAGCTCCAGAAACTGTACTTCCAGTTGACTCTTTGAACTCTCCGGGAAATAGGTCTCGAAGAACAGTTCCTTGAACCTATCCCAGGTCATCACTCCTGGCCCTTCACGAGTTTTATTGGCCTGCCACCAATAACTAGCTTCTGCTTTCAACATGAAAGTTGCGAAAGCAGTCTTCTGCTCATCCCCTACCCTAGCGACATCGAACACCTTCTCTATTTTCATAATCCAGGTTTGTGCTTCGACTGGATTCATGGACCCACGGAATTCAGGTGGTCCAACCGCCTTGAAATCCTTAAACGTTGAGCCTTGGTTTTGAGGTTGATTCTGCAACGCTCCTGTCAATAGTGCCACTAGTTGTTGAACGGGATTCGCATCAACATTGTCGTTAGCTTCTTCGGTGGTTCTCTGTCGTGTTGGTTGACGTCTGGGAGGCATTTTCTGTTTAAAATAAAACATCTATTAGACCATTACTCAACTCCTTTAAGTATTTCTAATTAACTTGCCTCTACAAAAGAAATAACCACATAGCACATAACACTTTGAGTAAAATAATAACTTTTATTTATTCATAAACTTTTTTTGAAAACATAACACAATAGCATCTCTGCTATCTACATTACTTTCCTGAACTACAAAAGTTTCAGGACAACGTCATTATTATCATATCCCATGGTTACTCAACACTAGGGATTTACACATTATTTAATACATATTATGTGCATTACAGGCACACTTTCTATGATGATCTATTAAGATACTTCTTAGCCCTATCACGTTCTTCCTCCATGACTCGAAACATCGTTCTTCGATCTAACACAAATGATGGCAGCGTCTCGAACTGAATCGGATATCCCATAACTCGATCTTGAGCTCGATTAATTGCGGTGTCGAATACTTTGTCCATTTCTTCCATCTTCATCCTTTTTGCCTGTGAACTCCTTACTGCTCTTCCAGTTCGTTGATAAGCTTCTTCGTATGCATCTTCAGCTCTTGCCCTCTTAGCCGCTTCTTCTCTCAGCCTGCTCTTCAGTTCAGCAACCATCTCGATCAATTGTTCCTTCTCTCCTTCAGTCTGTGTTAGTTTCTCCTCGGTGTTTGTCAGTCGTTCATCACGATCCTGGATCTCGCCGTCTTTTTGTGCCATTGCAGCCTGTTGTTCAGCTACTATCTCCTGCAACTCCTCCACTGTATCTTGTAGTTCCACGTTAAGGTCGTGCACTTCATCATATACACGGCCAGCTATCGAGTTAAGCGGAATCCTTTCCTCCTCATCCTCGTCATCCTTATCCTCCTGGGGTAACTCAATGGGATCCTCCTCATCCGTCTCCACATCATCATCCTCATCTTCAACCACTGTGACCAACGGGGCTGACTCCCGTGGCAGTAGTTGTTCCCAAACTATCTGAATGTCGCGAGGTTCCTCCTCTATAGGCATTTGAGGTCCCTCCTCCCTAGTCTGACTAGATTCTCCGACATTAGTCATCCTGACAACAAAATTTTAAAGTTTTAGTTATTAATCATTCTACTCGACACTCGCGAGCACATAAGTTATAAACACATAAGCACATAAGTGTTTTAATACTTCTTTCTTAAAACTCGATAAGAGTTAACTCCACTATCTTTTCAAAAGGTTACTTCCTAAGGATTTTTCCCCCACCTAAGGTTCATAACCTAAGGCTTTGATACCAACCTGTGACACCCCCAAATCCTGGTACTTTATTTCCTCAAGATTTGGTGTTCACGTAATCAAAACATTCATTACTAACTACCCAATTGATAAACTTAAATAAATAAAACCTGCCCATACAGGATTAAACTTAAATAAAAATCTCCCAGGTTATCTAACCTTTACAAACATTCATTCATGCGGAAATTAAATTAATATAAACTTCTTTACAATCTTCAAACAAAGTCTAAAAATAAACTGTCTAACTATTACAGGTCTTCAGCATTGCTTAATCTTTCCTTTCCCTTTACTGGTGCTAGGTACATCACCAGTTTCAACCTTAGCTGTAAGAAATTTTACGGGCAAGAGTGAGCAAACAAAGCCCACTTGAAATAACAATAAGTAAATCAGTTAACTTTACATCATGTACCAACATTAGGTTTAATAGAACTGAACAATAGATTCTATTACTTTCTAAAAACTTTAATCAATTACTGAGGGTCTAATGACCACGAATCATGTCCACAGTTATAAGTAATTTTTTAACTTAAACTTTAACAGTCATAAGACTATAAGGACTTCACGTACTTAGGGGGATCAACCCTTCGTACAATGTATTGTGCACAATCATTTCAACGCTAAGCGTAACCTCTTATAAAAGAGTTGTTCTTCTCAGTATTTAGAATACAAGTCCGTACCAAAGTGAGTTTGGTTTGGATACATCACGGGGTAATTTAGAATTCAACGGTAATCAACTAAGGGTTAGTTGATTACAAACAACATAACTGTATACTATGGAATAATCATAGTTGAATTGATATTTATAAACTAACATCATGCTTTAGGAATAATTTAATAGCATAATCATGGAATAATCATAACATGCATCCCCATAAACCAATAGATACACGAGCTTAATCAACAATAAACAATCTAACTCTACGAAAGTGTAAAGTTAGCAATTTGTACAATTGAACTGGAATTAAAGCGATAATGTGTTTAACGAATTCAAACTTGCACAATGAAGTTTTAAGTTAGAGAACTTGCATAAGTATAACATAACAGTGAAATGTAACATTGCTGAATAATAAAGTAGAAAGGGTTAGGGAACTTGCCTCGCGTGTAGGTTAAACAATTACTATTCACGTTCACCCCAAGTCCTACACATATCATATGCATTGACAATACACATTAGTTACACTAACATTACCTTTATGAGTTCCTTTATTACTCTTAGTATAGCTACTAACTAAGTTTAAGTTTAAACAACAACACATCTTTCATGAACATTACTTTTTAGCTTTATTACAACTACTTAAATGATCATGCCATTGCACCACGTGTACATTAACAACTTAATACAACATCCTAATACATGTTCAACATGTTATCATTAAGTTATACTAATACCCAAAGGGTTGCACTTGCATTCGTGCATCCCGACGCCCTCCGATTGGCTCCAAATACACAACAGTCCTAAAGATGGCTATTTTGACAACTGTTACAGACCTCAAATTAAAAAAACATAAAGAATGAAAGTTGTAGGTCTACTCTTCCTCTTTCCGAATCATCTTGAATTACCTAAATCGGAGTTCGTATGAAAAAGTTATGGCTGTTTTACTACAGGAGGCCAAAACTGCCCAACTAGGCCACTTTTCCGGCGCCGGGGCGCGGAACAGTGGCGCTGGGGCGCGAGCTACGCCGCTGGGGCGCGAGCATCAGCGCTGGGCGCGAGCTACGGGCCCATTTTTGATGCTGGGGCGCGAACCTTGGCGCCAGGGCGCGAGATTTGGCGCTGGGGCGTGAATTTTGACGCTGGGGCGCCGAAACTCACATAAACCAACCACGAACAACTAAATTTTCGGTCTATAACTTCAATTCCAACACTAATTGACATGAATAACTAGTACAATTTACACATAAACTTCACCGAGCATACAAATACTAAATTAACACAACTTAAACCATAATTTTAGAAAATTAAATACTAGAATAACATATTTTAAAACCCAAAAACTCCATTTTTGATATTTTTCATAAAAATCAACACTGTGATTTTGTTATTCAACCAAAACAGAAATTTCAAAGCATCATAATTATGTTTTTACATACTCTATCAATTCTAACAATCAATTTATCTATTTAACAACAATTAAAACCTTAATTTCTATTTTAAAATAGTCATATTCATACATATTGTCATATGAACACTCTGTAATATATTTTCTTCCACAAAACACATATATGCATGAACTAATTTCTCTATAATCATATATAAGTTCATAGAACAACCATATAATCAATAATCATGCCAAACCATATACATAACAACAATTTATCTTTTATAAAATTTTCACAGAGACTTTTTGGGAAGAAGAAAACTAAATTTTTAAAGAAAGAGCTAGAGCTCCTACCTTGGATTATGAAAGATGATGACACTATCCCTTTTTCTCCAAATCTTTTCTCCAAAACCTGTAAAATTCTCTTAATTCTCTCAATTTTTCTCTTAGTTTTCTTCTTTTCTTCTTCTTCTTCCTCTCAGTTTTTCTCTTTTTCTCTCCTTTCTCTCTCCTCTAATCTTACGTAAAATATTATAACGCATATAAGATATAATTATAATAATTATATAATATAAGTACTGACATAAGTTATGTCAGTTACATAAGTTTTAAAAATCAAAAGCCTTAAGGCTTGTTTGGCTAGCATAATAAAAATAACCCATTAATCCTTACACCTTGTTTGGTAAACTGAATTAAAACAAATTGATTAATCCTTATACCTTGTTTGACAAAACTAAATTAAACCATTTTTTTTATTTATTTTAATAACTCCTTTATAGCAAGGTTATTAGTCACACCTTTATTAAATTAATAAATCAATTAAACATTAATCTATTAAATTACTTTAACACATAAACAATTATAATTCTTTTTACAATTATAATTTTATTTAATCAACTAATATTTCAAACTACAATTTCTCATTTAAATATTATTATTTATTTAAAATCATTATAAGCTCTCTAGCTTATTAAATTAAACTCCATTATTATAAAATCTCATAATAATTAATTTAGTTAGCTCCTTAATTATTTACTCAACAAATAATTAATTAAATCACATCAACTCAAATTGTCATATAATTCAATAAATATTTAATATTGCCAATAAATATTTAATATTTAATATTTAATTATTTATTCAACAAATAATTAAATAAACCACATCACTCAAATTGAACAATTATTTATTCAACAATAACATAAGTTATAAATATTTATATAAACCAATAAATATTTATAACTTACATTTAAAAAATATGGAATGTTACATCATTCCCCTCTTAAAAGGATTCTGTCCTCAGAATCACAACTCAAACAATACATTCGCTACAGCGGCGCCACTTCTCATAGTCTATCCGGCGCTGCGGCGCCGAGATAAAACCCTAGAAAAATTTCTAAGTCTTGCATTAAGTTTGAGATGCGTATTTTACCATCTCATAACTTCTTCGTTATAACTCGGAACGAGGTCGTTCCAAAGCCATTCTCTTCCTTATCTTACGTACTTCAATATCCCTTGGACAGAATTTCATTATGAATCCGTTAACGTGCCATTTGATTGGCTTGATCTTCACCCTTTGTTCATTTTACGCTTTTAACGTTCTTCGCTCATTCGTTCGTAATTCGGTCATCCAAATTCGGAACTCGTTCGTTCTTGAGTCTATGACTCACGTTTTCTACATTCTCTTACATTCTTATGAAACCCTACATGTTCGAGTTCATTTAATAACCTTCTAATTCTCATTCGTCTTTTACGAAAATTTCACCATAACTTCGTTATAGCTAAGTTTTAATCCGTTCTTCATGAACGTTTCTAACGTTCCTAACCAAGAAACAAGCAGCTAACTTATACGCAATGGTTTTAAACTTGTCCATCAACAACAATTATACTACGATGGTTTTAAATTTGTCCATCAACAACGTTCTTCGTGTTCTTCGCGTTCTTCGTGTGTTCTTCATGTTCTTCGTTCGTTCTTCATTTTTAATCGATATTTTGGATTAAGATTTCACTTTTTCTTGGAATTTGATGTTATAGAACACCATTCCTTACTTATTTGACCTACTCAATCATAAGATTCATTCAGATCGCTCAAAATCCTTACGAATCTTATACTTCTTTAAGAAATTTATAAAATAAATTTCTAATTCTTATTTCTTTATTTTTTTTACGATTTCAACCATATGAAATCATTACTAATCTCTTCTAATTCTTATTCTCATTAAGATATGTTTTTGACATAGAAAACTTAAAGAAAATATTAGAAAAAACTAGGGTTCGGATTACCGTTTTTCTTTAATCTCCTTCTGTCGGACAAAGCATGCAATCGAGCTAGTTTTTCCTCATTCTTCTCATTCTCCTCTTCCATCCGAACCCTCTCTCTTTCTCTCTCAAAGAGTAAGATTTTCAAAAGCTCAAAATAATGAACTTAAGCTTTCTATTTATAGAAAACCAAGGTTAGGGGCATTTTAGTCATTTCCCCTTTTAACCTCCTTACTATTCATAACTTAGCCACCAAGTTTACTTGGTGGCCAAGTGGCCGCCCCACCTCCTTTACCTAGCTTCCCTTGGAAGCTTCGTGCTTTCGTAATTCGGAATTCGTCCGACAGTTCGAAAACTGCAATTCTCGGAATCCAATTATTTTTGGATATTTCGTCTTTCCTTTACCGATTAAATTTTACGTAATCTTCGGATCTCCGAAAAACTAAAAAATATTTTTCCACGTTAAGCGTTTTCCTTCACGTTTTCTCCTAACGTAGCTAAATGAGTAAAAAATACACAGCAGTACTTTTCGTCGTTTTTATTTCGTTCGATTTCTGCACGTTTTTCGAGAAAAACTTTTATCGGCTTACTTAACTTTTCACGATATATTATCGTCAAATCTTTCGGCGAAATGTCATTTAGACATACCGAACTCTCGAAAAGGCTTAGGTTATTCAAACCCTAACCCTTAAGTTTCGTCGGGTGAATAGTACCTATTTCGTCTTTTTCCCCAGAAATATTTTGATCCCGAAAAAATTTAATTTTCGTCTTGAAAATTCTTACTCGTTCAATCTAGCTCGTAGCCAGAATCCTCTTGATTAATAATCATTCTAGGTTATAGATCGATGAATAAACACATAGCACATAATAGTATTAATAAAAAATCATTTTATTAATAACTAATTCTTTATATCTTAATTTCTGGATAATCCAGATTTTCGGGTTGTCACATATAGAACGATTAACAAACACATAGCACAGAATAGTATTAATAAAAATTCATTTTTATTAATAACTAATTCTTTATATCTTAATTTTTTAGACAATCCGGATTTTCGGGTTGTCACATCCTTCCTTCGTTATAAAAATTCCGTCCTCAGAATTTCTTCAAACCATACCCATACCCGGGTTATCACATTCACCCCTTCTTCACAGAATTTCGTCCTCAAAATTTTAACTTACTCTTCTTCTCAACTTCTCTTCAAAGAAGTTATTATCTTTCAAACATTCCCTACCCTTCATAACTTATCAAGAATCATGAAGTGAAAGGAATAATGAGGAATATAAAGATTCCTTTAAAACATTTCATACTTTTGCTGAGGGGTCAAATTGACCATGAACTCTTACTAGGTTAAACAGCATGACGCCGTAACCTTTCTTTCCATGGTCAGTTTACAATCACAAAGAAGGTAAACTACCTCTTCCATACGTAGGTGATCAGCCTATCGTATAACCCCATTTTAGGGTATGATCACCTCAGACTTAATCATTAGAATCCGTACCAAAACAATTTGGTTCGGCATAGCTCTTCAAAGAAAGCTCGATTTTCTTTTAATCATGACTTATCATTCGTCTTAGCCAAATCAAATAGCCTCGACCATACTAATAAATTGGACATCAACTGGAAACATTCGTCTAGTTAACTCACTTGGCATCGACCAATTCTTTAAATTCCTTTACAATACATCAAAACGTTTCATGACGTCATGATACCGCACTTTTTACAGTACGTTGAGGACTTCGTCAGTTTATGACTTTGTCATTATACATCATACCATAGCAGGTTGTTGATCCTCTGATCAAACTCCACACCATGTTTAATTGCATTAATAACTCCATCCTTTTACCATCCTTGCATCAAATGTACTGATGATATAAAATTGAACCAATGCTTTCATTTTCAAAATGCGCATATCAGCACGATTTTAAGAGATTTTGAAATGTAGCATAGCTAGATGACTTGGAATATCCTATTCTCCATCGTCCTTCATTGTCTTACTTGCGACAATACTTAATCTTCTCTAGCACCTTCAATGCTACGTCTACTGAAAATACTTACTTTCAGTATAAACATTCATATACCTTAGTATAGTTCATCAACTTACCACACTTTATGTGTTTAAGAACTTTCCACAACCATATGTGTTTAAGAACTTATCTTCGAAATATGTAATCCAAGAACAAATCAAGGACTATCCATATGCTTAGGGCTCAGAAACATATCATATAACTATGAGTCACAAACTTTTCATAAGTATGAGTTTCAAGAACCCACACCTATCTTATCATTCTCTACCTATCAAGTATATATATGAGAAAAGATTTACCTTCTCTTTATATACATCTTGATAGCGCGACCAATTTCAATGATTATCACTGTAATAAACTGAGTGGTTGTTACACCAAGCACAAACCTTTGCCCATACAAAGATTCATACAAATCATCTATCACATGAGTCCTCAATTGAAATCGTACAACTTTCTCTTTCCTTAATACAAATTTTCTTTATTTCGTATGCTATCCTTTATAACTTAATCTGAGTTCTTCTTCCCGTACTACTTTGTAGTACCATTCATTCATAGCATTAGCTATAAATCATTCATCGTTTAACAGCTCATCTGTTACTACGATTTACTATGATCACGTGGTGATCTTCTTATCCTTCTCTTTACGATTATAGTCTTAGGTACTCATACCTAAGGTTTATAACCTATCAGCTCTGATACCAACCTGTAACGCCCCGAAATCCGGTCTTTCTTCACACCCGGATTCCGTACGTCACGAGTACATCATTCAACCAAACATACGCCATTATATAGCTAAATATAATAACATATATATATATATATTCTCAAATCCCAGGTTCTCGAAACCTTAGAACCTCTTTCATTAAAAATAATGATAATTACATTATTCTTTAAATCTTACACGAGTTACTTTCATCCGCCACCAAGGATTCATAACAGTTCATTAAACTAGTCTATAGTTTAATTCTATCATTCTATATTACAAGTCTTCACTTGATCTTCTCGCTCATTCACATTCTGAATGGCACTTCATCGGGATACCGTCAGCTTAATCTATACGGGATCCTTAAGTTCTTCTAACATCGTTTGCTGAAAATGTTTTTCATTCAAAGCAAGTGTGAGCATTCAATTGCCCAGCAAGTCATAACAGTTGAACATACAACTTAAAGAGTTTAACATTCTTTTGAAACTTCGATAACCGAACAAAGGTTATGAAGCAGCTTGAACAATAGGAATAATCTTGATTCCTAACATTTTAAAATATTAGCCACATTCACTTTAAAATACTTTCATTCTCTACTCTATTTCATACACATTCTGTGTAGCTAGAATCAATTGCACAGACTTAACAATAACGGTTCATGTATAAACAGAACATGCTTATATTGAACAGTTCAATCACAGAACAGTTCATCTCATAGAAACACTGAAGTGTTCACATTGTGGCACAAGGCCTCATACATTCTACCTCCTTGTACAAATATCGCACATTCGCACATAGACAGAACTTCTCAAGTTCAACATCTGAGAACTTTAAGAAACTAGCATTCATTTGAAATATGAATGAAGCTAGGAAACTTGCCTTACGCACAAACAAACAACAAATAAGTTCCCGTCTCGTCTATACTGGCCATACAGTGAGTTAGATCGGTTGCCAGTTGTGTATATACCTTCGCTCTTTGAAGGAATTTTTTAGCCCAGCTCCCATATGTCAACCATCAAAGGTTACGATTGCACCACAACCTAACTTATCTTAACTTATCCGAACTATTAAATTATAATGTTAGTTAAAAGTCTTATTCCTTATGGCTTTCTGGCAAATAAATGCCATACCTCAGGATTCATTCATCATCGTCCAAGTCATACAGTCTTTTGTATACTCAGAACGATCATCCCACATTCATTCTATGCATTAATAGCGTTAAGTATTTTACATTACCTTATCATTATCTTACAACGTCCGATTCATTCGACTCGGAGCGCCATCCAAGTTATAAACATTAACTCGGCTTCTTTTAAGTTATACGTACTTATTTTTGATTCAGCTTCTTCACCCATCACATGTTTAACCATTGATCTTTGTTATCCTACGGTCAAACCATACACGGAGTGTAGGTTCTACCCGTTTAATATTCGCGTACACCTAACCTTCACATTGGTTAAAGTGTTCAATGCTTACATTTCATTCTAGCATTCTCATCCGATTCACAATCGATTTTCATTAATCTTCTTACCATTCGCTACGGCTTTCTTGATAATCCATATCTTACTTACTACCTTCGTCAACGTCTAAGTTATACAACCAGGATATACTTAGAACGTTCGTCCGATGCAAATACAATTCACGACAATCGTTTACGTATTCAACGTTCACGTTGCTCGTCTCTTAATCTTTCATTCAACCTTTACTCAAGGTTTTTAAATCGCTTTTGATCGTTATCCATCCCATGAACCCCATGTTCATTATAATTCCTTAATGTCAAAGTCATACGGTTCGCTGTATGCTAAGACCGATCGTTCATCCCAACAACGTTGCGTTCACAGCGTCTAAACGCTTTACATTCATCTCTTAATGCCATGTCATAACATCAAAATGTTATACATTAACATCGTCAACCAATGTCTAAGGAATCACAACCATGGCAATCCCTCATGTTCGTTTATCGTGACTACGGTCCCCGGATATCGGTTTCATAACCCACATCTACATTCTTTGTCTTTTAATCTCGTTTAATCTTTCCGTTCAACCTTTATTAAAGGTTTAAAACACTTGATTAAGTGTTACATTACGTGAACTACATGTTCATACTTCTTTCTTGCACATCCTCTAGTAACTGAGAACTAAAAATCTCATTTTTGGGCATTGCTCTGCACCGGCGCTGCGGCGCCGTGCCCTTCCTTTCCTTTCGCGCTGCGGCGCCGTGCCCTTCCTTTCCTCTCGCGCTGCGGCGCGACCTACTTCTCTCTCCTCTCTTATCGGGCTGGCGCTGCATCGCCAAGTCCTTTGTTATCTCTCGCGATACGACGCCACTCTCCAGAAGGTTATGGTCGATGTGAAACCCCAGATTTTATGAATAAAGATTTTAATTTCTCGAAATATTTTTTTTAATATTATGGTGTGAATTTGATATAATATTATAGTTGTGGGTAATATTTATAAATTTTGTAAAGTACGCAAGTTGTTATATAATATTCGATTGGTCGGGGAACATTCGTTTTAACAGGAAATATTCGTACAATGGCACAATCATTGGTGGACCCCCACAACAGAATTATTGTCAGATTGAGAAAATGACAAAAATACTTTATGAAAATAACGGCGGAGGTTTTACCGTTAACTGTTGAACTACCCGGTAGTAAAAATACAGTAATACGCGTGGTTGCATAGTAGCACACGGTATTGATTATTGATGCTTACGTGAGAAGTCACTCGGTTATACTCAATTATTGCTACAATAATTGCTGCATCATATCTATCATATTATGGATTCAATTATGGTCAGTATCATCTGCATAAAATGTTTTTTATTAAATCAATACTTGAGACGACAAAGTTATTCATATTATAAATTGCAATATTTACAATGTCTAGAAGTTCTGTCAAGGAGAGGTTTGGTCACCTAATTGTGCGCCAATAGGGAGAAATCCTTATTGGAAAGCCTCCTCTTTCCTGGGAACGACCTGGTTGATAAATATTTTGAGTTATAATATTAATAATGAATGTTGTTCGGAGTTGAATTTGGAGACGCGGACGTGATATTTGAGTCCGGAACGACGAAATTAGTAAAAATAGTCTATAAACACAAAATTTTCCGGGATTCACTATTTGGTCAAAAAGTCAACAGTTGACTTCTTCGGGAAAAGTCAAACTTCGAAATTTCAAATTTTATATTTTTGATAAAATTAGTTCCATTATGTTGGAATTATTTGTGTTAGTAAAAATCGACATTTATTCCGATGATAATTGATGTCTAGGGGTTATATTGATAAATCGGGTAATTTATCGGATAAATGAGCAATTAATTGCTACTAATTCACATGCTTATATAACTATTTATTCACATATGTGTACTATTAAATCACATTATTTACTATTAGGGGAGTTGGTGCAAGATTGATAATACTTGCATGACTAAGTTAAAAATGGAGGTACTATACTGTAATTCGTATTTTTCACATGATTATACTATTGATTCACATGATTGAAATATTAATTCACATTATTTACTATTAGGGGAGTTGGTGCAAAATTGATAATACTTGCAAGACTAAATTATAAGTAAAGGAAAAGTTGGAGGTATTATACTGAAATTTTCGAGCCCCAAAACGTGCAATTATCGAAACTATATATTTCTATAAATAGAAGCTCATTCTTCCTTCATTTCTCACCAATTCACAAAAGCTTTAGAGCGATTATTATAGAGAGAAATTATAGAAAGAAGAAGAGAAGTCTGCTACCTCACTATTTCAGTATCCAGTTTTTCTAAAGGTAGGGAATATTATTTGTTGTACTCGTAGGGAGTATTATTTCTTTCTTATCCATGAAGAGAACTTCTGTTATTCCATTCTTTATTATTCTGTTGGAATAACCTGTATACGCGGGCTACCCTATACTTGGTGAAATGCTTCTGTTGTTCCATTCTTTATCATTCTGTTGGAACATCCTGTCTGTGCGTTCTATGCCTGACCTGGTTCCGTCTTTATTATTCTGTTGGAATATCATGTCTGTGTGATTTACGGCGGACCTGATTCCGTCTTTATTATTCTGTTGAAATATCCTGTCTGTGCGTTTTACGCCGGACCTGATTCCGTTATATATTATTCTGTTGGAATAACCTGCCTGTGCGGTCTATCGCATGCCTGGTGATTTCTTTTGTTATTCTATTCCTTATTATACTCAGTTGATTAAAGTTTTGACTTCTATACTCCATGAAATTAGTGGAATATCCTTGATATTTGCGCTTCATCCAGTATCTTTTCATGGAAATATTCTTATGAGCATTCTTGAATTTTACTCTACAAAGCAGTATCATGTTGACAATTTGGACGTTATTAGTTCCTGAATAAAATAATTCTTGAACTTGTTTTATTGAATTCTTATATCATTGTCATCATCCTCATGTTTATAGTTTGTTGAAAGTCATCTGTGGACTATAGTGCATAGATAGACTTGGTATGATTGTGACCAGGGATTATTCGGTTTAATCATGACCGTAATATTACAAATGATGTGGTAAAAGTCCTCATTGGCCCGTAGTGTATTGATAGACAGTTGTTGGCATGATCATGACCATTAATGAATACACAAATATTCTTGGCCCGTAGTGCATGGATAATTGTGGTCGTGATACTAAAGAATATCCTTGGCCGTAGTGCAGGGGTGCTTCGATGATGTGGATTATTTATTAAGCTGAGTCCCAGTGATAAAAGTGATGAAAAACCTTCTAAATCATAAAAGATAGTAGATTTTATTCTCTACTTGACTCTTTTAATGGATTGCTTGTACCGCTGCAGTTAAACTTGATGGTTGTTATATTGTATCAGTTTAACACTGTTGAAGGCTAACGATAATATATTCTGCATTATCTTAGTCATAATATTTCCTACTGGGCTAGTTGAGCTCACCCTTTTATTTTTATTGTTCTCTTCAGGAAATGAGAACGTAGCAGAGACTAGTCGGGGAACGGAGTGACGGACCAAATGATAGCATTAGTAGTCCTCACTATTCAGTGAAATAGTGGAAAATAAATGTAATAATATTGAGTTTGAGTTTGAATATTGTGTAGACGACAATATTTGTATTAAAACTCACAGCTTATGTTTTGTCGTACTTTACACGACAGTTGTATAATTAAGTTGTATTTGTATTATGTACCATGTAAGTGGCGACCCAAGATGGGTGACGTATACCTAATTTTGGGGGCGTCACAGTTGGTATCAAAGCTTAGGGATATGATCCCTGGCTAAGATGTGAGACTAGAACTAGGAGGGGAGAGACGGGGAATTCCTTCGCTACTATGACCTACCTAAGTTTGTTTGGTATTTAATTGGTCAGTCAGAGTGTAGGGATAATATGTTTCATGTCAATTAACCCTTGTTTTGTGGTAGTATTTGAAAATGGCATCCGAGAATGTTGAGAACATCAATGGAGCACAGGAGACCGTTGAGTCTCCACATATCAATAACCAGGACAATGTGCATTAGGAAGGCGACAATCCTCATGCAAACAACAACACTGACCAAATGATGAACGACGGTACGTTTAGGAACTTTTTAGAATTCATGCAACACCAGATGAGAGAGACTCATGTTCATAATGTAGAAGGAAACAATGGCAACCCACGGTTGGTCACCGCTAAGCAGTTCAAAGAGATGGGACCACCGGACTTTTTGGGAAAGCCAGAACCACTTAAGGCAAAGACGTGGTTAAAGCATATCACCAAGATATTTGATGTCTTGGGATGCTCCGAGGAGCAAAAGGTTCCCTTTTCCACCGTTATGTTGTATGAAGAGGCAGATCACTGGTGGAAATCTATAAAACGCACCCAGACTGACGCACTCAAGATGTCTTGGGTGAAATTCCAAGAGTTGTTCAACGACAAGTACTTTCCCGAAAGTATTCGTCATATGAAGGATGTGGAGTTCATCAAGCTGGAGCAGAACAATATGACCGTGTCGCAATACGAGGCTAAATTTGCGGAGTTATCTCGGTTTACATCCCATTTGGTCGATAATGAGGAGCGAATGACGCGAATGTTTTTAAGAGATTTGAAGCCGGAGATACGCCAATATCTTATTTCTCATAAACTTTGTTTATATTCAGATGTAGTGAATAGGGCTCAGTTATTGGAGCGCGATAATGAGCCAGCCCAACCGAAGGATAACGAGCAACAACACGACAATAATCGTACCGGTGGCAACGGTCATCGGAACAATGATAACCAACGTGGAGGGAATCAACATGCCAGAAATGGTAACCACTTCGATGGTAATCATAGCCAAGATAATAAAAATGGACATTTCAAGAAGAGAAGATTTAACGATGACGGGAAGACGTCGGCAACAGCACCAGCACCAGCAACAAATTCTAGGAGAGGAGAACGATCGCCAGTTAGATGCTACAAATGCGGAGGGGAGGGACACATCAGTCCAAACTGTGTGATGCCGTCCAAAGCATGTTATAATTGTGGAAGAGAAGGTCACTATAATAACCGTGAATTTTAAGTCACTATATATGTATGTACATTATCGATTTTTTTGTTTTAAAACTTTGTGTTATATAAAAATTTAATATGTGATCACATATGTGAAGTGGTGCATATGGCAATTAACATATATACTATACTTATGGATACATACATTTATAGATTTCATTAAAAATAAAAGCTTCGTAACCTAATTATACATTAGGTAAGACTATTAAATAACCTAAGGGTTATGGTAATACGGAAAAGTTAGTATTTAATATGTATACTAACTTAAGTGGGTAAACTTAGTATTTCAAGTGACTAATAATTTTAAACCTAATTCTTGTAAATCTAATTAGGTTATGAGATAAAGTCACATGTATAAGTAATTAAACTTCATATGATTGGAAATGGAAGCCCTAAATAATCAAATTGGGTAACATTATTAAAATTGCTAGACTATGTTTAGTACATAGCCCAAAACAATTAAAGGAGAAGCCCAAAAGAAATAAAATACAATCCAATACTTAGCCCACTTGATTAAGGGTATTCTAGACATTTGATTAATCAAAATTGGGCATTTAAAATAAAAGCTAAATGGAGGATATTATGGGCTAGAGGATCCTAAGTGGAATAATTAAGCTAACTTGTCCATTATTAGAAATTATTAAACACAAGGACAATGTTGTCAAGCTCCCATTGGTTGCCACTCCATTATGTACATTTAATCATGTCTAGCCTAATGGAAATAATAATACAAAGTTTTTACCCAATGGACAACAAAATAGTTATGGGAGGATTATTAGTGAATTGCCCATTTCATTTTTGTAAACACATTTCATTCCTCCAACATCTCATTTTCTCTCCATCTTCTTCTTCTATCTTTTGCTCCCAAGCTAGCCAACTTCATAGAGAGAAAAAAGAGAGAGGTTTTTGGTTATATAGGGAAGAGATAAGAGTGCTAGTTGTTCATGCCTCCTAAGTATATTACTTACTTTGAAAAATCAAGAAAGGTAGCAACTAAGTCAAGGTATAACTTACCTTCATCTTCTTCTTTTACTTTGTTTTGCTAGCTTGAGTTTTGATGGGGTTGTGTACAACTACTCAAGATACACTAGTTCTACATATCATCATGTATGGAACTAAGTATCTTGAGTGTTAAATCAAAGACTTAGAGGAAGAAAATGAGCATATGTTCTCCAAGGGTGAAAACTCTTGTTTTTCTTCCACTAAATCTTGTGTAACTCAAGTTTTACAACTTGGAATTCTGATCCATCAAAGGGGGGTGCTAGATACATGAGTTATATAGTAAAACCAAGTGGTAGAGCACAAATCTAGCAATTTTTGAAACCTTTGAGACTATTTTTCCCAAAACAGTCCACTTTGCATGTTGAGGCTTTGAAAATCCTAAATCAGCTACTGATCTGTTTTTCATGAGGCTGTTTCGGTCAGTTGCTTGTCTTTTAAAAATCTGGAAAAAATCACAGAGGTACCTTGAGAAGTTATGTACATGCAGGAAAAAGAACGGACACGTTTTGAGTTATATATTGTGCGTAATGACTATTTCCGTAAAGGACTCCGAAATATTAACCTTCAAATGTCTCACTGTGTATCCACTGGAAAATTCCGAAATTTTTACAGTGGCTTCATATATGTTACGAGAGCATACCCTGAAAATTTCAGATTTTTCTGAGCAAAACTCAATTTATGAAAAATGGGGCACGATTCGAGTGTTTTTGACACTTTAAAAATAGTAAATCATTTTCTAAAATTCCAGAAAAATTAGGAGATCATTGTTGGTTCATATTCTGTCAAAATCCAGAAGTTGAGAATTTTTGGAATCAGTTTACTAGTTTTCCTAAAAATAGTTAAGTTATGAATAAAAAGAAATAAATAGTTAAATGATGTCTTTAATGAGAAAAATGTGATTTTTATGCTTGAATGCTCATAATATATTATATCATGACTATCTTAGGGCATGCTGGTAATTTATAATAATAAATATTATTTATGACCTTTTATAGATATTAAATAATGTGTTAATAAAGGATGAACAATTAGAATAAATTGTTTATTAATTTAGTAAATCATTGGAATATTATTATAATATTAATAATATTATAATATGATGTTGATAAGTAAATAAAAATATTAAGATTAAAATTTCATTAAAATATTATTAAATAATTAATAATATTAGATTAAGATATTAATCCTAGATTAAAATATTATTAAAAGATTAATAATATTAGATTAAAGTATTATTATTAAATGATTAAAATATTATTAAATAATAATATTCGAGATTAAATAAAATATTATTAAATATAATAACATTAGTAAATGAATAAAATATTATTAAATGATTAATAATATTAGTAAGTGAATAAAATATTAGTAAATGATTAAAAATATTATTAATTTATTAATGATGTTAAAGCATAAGTAAGATATTATTATGGTAATAATATTAATGCATGATTAAAATGTTATTAAGAGGATTAATAATATTAGTAAGGTATTAAAATATTACTAAGATAATAATAATATTAGTAAGTGAATGAAAGTATTATTAGTAAACCAATAATACTAGAAGGTGAATTAAATATTATCTAAGTTAATAATATTATGTGAATTAAAGGTAGTCGTTAATTAATAGTAACACTATCTAGACATGATAATGTTTATAAGAACTAAATGTAATGTATAATATCTATGTGATTACATAATCTAATGTTATGTTTTGACTAATTGAAAGATTAATTTATAGGTCTCTCAAAGGAAGATAATTTAACTGCATAGTGGATAGAAATTTAATTTCGTAGCCATAACCTACGATCGAGGCAAGTTTCCTAACACAAGCTCGAGTTAGTATTTTCAAAGCATGTTAGTGAATAATTATTGATGATTATTCACGTCTATATTGATTATTGAAATTCGCACTTTGTGCAATTGAATTCCATTCTACTGCTATTGAACTGTGAATTAAATTAAAGTTCTTCATTTATGAACTGTTTATGAAATAGATCTATGCTAATTGTATCAGCCAGATCAAGCATGTCTAAATTTGTTAAATCAAATGTGTTTTAAATAACTGTTCTTATTAAATTGATATAGTGAGAACTCTTGACTGAGAAAAGGACGAATTTGATTAAGACATGATATCAATGCCGGATTATTAAGTGTTTATGCATAAATCACGAGATATGAAAGGCTGATCCCCTTGAATACCAAAACTTATTAAGAGGTCCAGTTTAAATCACTGAGCACCTTGGCAAATGTTCATGGTTATTCAAAACCACTCAGTTCATGTTATTCAATTATAGAATATTCAATTGTTGATTATTAATTCATGTTCCTTCACAATCTTATACTATTGTTGAACATTGAACGCAATATTTCTTTCTAAGTCATGATATATCTCTCTTGTATATAAACTTGCGAAGCAAATTAGTTGCTTACTCTTACTATATCATGACATCTATTTCAGTTAAGCCCGAAGGATCCAACACGAAGAACAAGGGCAAGGGCAAGATCCAGGAGTAGTTTAGAATGAATGTCAATTTAACTATTATCTGATGGAATTTCTTAATTAAATTGTTTGTATTATGAATGGTGTATTTAAAGTTAAGGTTATGGAGACCTTGGGATCAGTTTATGAGACTTTATTATAATGAACAATGTATGTTTATTATTTCGTAGTAGTTATAGAATGCTTATGATGATGATAGATCGTGAGCACTGAATTTGAGGTTAGAGAACTTGGATTTGGGGGCGTAACAGTCACTTAGCCCGATTTTGTCATTCACCGAAGATAAGTTCAGCTAGGATGGAGGCACCAAAGGCCGTCCCAGAAAAGTCAAAGCCGGTAGTTTAAGAGAGAAAGTTTTTTTCGTGACAAGGAACCTGAATAAAATTATCACGGGTATGTTAGTCATAAACTCTTGTGAAGTCTATACCGTGTTAGATACCGGTTCTACTACTCTTTTATTTCACCTAGTTGTGTTCAATGTTTGAATTTAACTCCGGAGAAGTTAGATTTTGATTTATATGTTGAAACTCAGTTCGGAGAAACCTTCATTATCTCCACTATTTATAAATCTTGTTCAAATCAACACTTTCACGTTACCTGTCAATCGTATCTCTTTGAAAATACTTGCCTTTGATGTTATTTTAGGAATCGATTGGTTAACTACTCATCATGCTTTTCGTAAGGTTGTTAGCTTTCATATTCCTAACTAACCTGTTATGCGAATTCAAGCAACCAAATCACTAAAGTCAATCATGGTCATATTAAGCCATAAGTAAAGAGCCCCGGTCCTTTCGTTGTTGACTTCCTTGTGTGGAATGCACCGAAGCCAAACTTTCTGTAGGCGACGCTGTGAATGACAATGACAAGTTGATAGGTATCAATGTGACGTGTTACCCAAGTCTTGGATGAGAGTCACAGTTTTGAATTATATTTCCATTGTTAATAAATTTCCTTACGTATTCTTGAAGACTTCTTAACCTACTCCTAGAACGTGAAATCGAATTTTGTATTGACCGCAGTACAAAACCCTTTTCTAAAACCCTCAAATATTTCTTTAACTAAAATGAACATAACATACGCCAAAGACGTTGGCTCGAGCTGTTGAAGATTACGATCATATCATTCAATTCCATCGTGGGAAAGCGAACGTGGTAGCTGACGTGTTGAGTTGAAGATCATATGCGTTTACGAGTGCGATGTTGTTAACACAAAGACCCATTTCGTACGACTTACAAATGATGAAGATAGAGTTAAAGACTTTAGGAACCCACGTGAAGATAACGAATATACGAGTAGAATTAATCGACTTTAATCGATAAAGTTAAAGCCGCTCAAGCTACACACCCGGAGATGATGAATGTGAAGAATTAAGAAGGTTCAAGAAGGCGTTATTCTAGAAGAAAAAATCGATGAAGAGAGGAAATCTCAACCCTCGATTTAATTGACCCATTTGAAATCCTCGATCGAGTAGGAACTATGGCTTATAGACTCGTTTTATCGCCAAGTATGTCGCGTGTTCATAACGTTTTTTTTCACGTATTGATGTTACGTAAATATGTGGACGACCTGAACCATATTATTAAATTAGAACTAGACGATATAGCAGAAGATTTAATGTATGAAGAGATACGTGTTAAAATCTTGGATAAGAAGGATCGTATTAAACACTCAAAGGTTATACCTCAAGAGTTAGAATCCGAAATGAAGTCAAGTATCCTCACCTCTTTGGCATATCAAGTGCGTACGTAAATTTTGAGGGCAAAATTTCATAAGGAGGGGAGATTGTGAAACCCCAGATTTTATGAATAAAGATTTTAATTTCTCGAAATATTTTTTTTAATATTATGGTGTAGATTTGATATAATGTTATAGTTATGGGTAATATTTACAAATTTTTTAAAGTACGCAAGTTGTTATATAATATTCGATTGGTCGAGGAATATTTATTTTAATAAGGAATATTCGTACAATGACACAATCATTGGTGGACCCCCACAACAGAATTATTGTCGGATTGAGAAAACGACAAAAATACTTTATAAAAATAATGGCGGAAGTTTTACCGTTTACTGTTGAACTACCCGGTAGTAAAAGTATAGTAATACGCATGGTTGCATAGTAGCACACGGTATTGATTATTGATGCTTACGTGAGAAGTCACTCAGTTATACTCAATTATTGCTACAGTAATTGCTGTATCATATCTATCATATTATGGATTCAATTATGGTCAGTATCATCTACATAAAATGTTTTTTATTAAATCAATACTTGTGACGACAAAGCTATTCATATTATAAATTACAATATTTACATTGTCTAGAAGTTCTGTTAAGGAGAGGTTTGGCCACCTAATTGCGCGCTAATAGGGAGAAATCCTTATTGGAAAGCCCCCTCTTTCCTGGGAATGACCTGGTTGATAAATATTGTGAGTTATAATATTAATAATGAATGTTGTTCGGAGTTGAATTTGGAGACGCGGACGTGATATTTGAGTCCAAAACGACGAAATTAGTAAAAATAGTCTATAAACACAAAATTTTTCGGAATTCACTATTTGGTCAAAAAGTCAATAGTTGACTTTTTCGGGAAAAGTCAAACTTTGAAATTTCAAAATTTATATTTTTTATAAAAATAGTTTTATTATATTGGAATTGTTTGTGTTAGTGAAAATTGACATTTATTCCGATGATAATTGATGTCTAGGAGTTATATTGATAAATCGGATAATTTATCGGATAAATGAGCAATTAATTACTACTAATTCACATGCTTATATAACTATTTGTTCACATATGTGTACTATTAAATCACATTATTTACTATTAGGGGAGTTGGTGCAAGATTGATAATACTTGCATGACTAAGTTAAAAATGGAGGTACTATACTGTAATTCGTATTTTTCACATGATTATACTATTGATTCACATGATTGAAATATTAATTCACATTATTTACTATTAGGGGAGTTGGTGCAAAATTGATAATACTTGCAAGACTAAATTATAAGTAAAGGAAAAGTTGGAGGTATTATACTGAAATTTTTGAGCCCCAAAACGTGCAATTATCGAAACTATATATTTCTATAAATAGAAGCTCATTCTTCCTTCATTTCTCACCAATTCACAAAAGCTTTAGAGCGATTATTATAGAGAGAAATTATAGAAAGAAGAAGAGAAGTCTGCTACCTCACTATTTCAGTATCCAGTTTTTCTAAAGGTAGGGAATATTATTTGTTGTACTCGTAGGGAGTATTATTTCTTTCTTATCCATGAAGAGAACTTCTGTTATTTCATTCTTTATTATTCTATTGGAATAACCTGTATACGCGGGCTACCCTATACTTGGTAAAATTCTTCTGTTGTTCCATTCTTTATCATTATGTTGGAACATCCTGTCTGTGCGTTCTACGACGGACCTGGTTCCGTCTTTATTATTCTATTGGAATATCCTGTCTGTGCGTTTTACGCCAGACCTGATTCCGTCTTTATTATTCTGTTGGAATATTCTGTCTGTGTGTTCTACGCCGGACCTGATTCTGTCTTTATTATTCTGTTGGAATATCCTGTCTGTGCGTTTTACGCCGGACCTGATTCCGTTATTTATTATTCTGTTGGAATAACCTGCCTGTGCGGTCTATCGCATGCCTGGTGATTTCTTTTGTTATTCCATTCCTTATTATACTCAGTTGATTAAAGTTTTGACTTCTATACTCCATGATATTAGTGGAATATCTTTGATATTTGCGTTTCATTCAGTATCTTTTCATGAAAATATTCTTATGAGCATTCTTGAATTTTACTCTACAAAGCAGTATCATGTTGACAATTTGGACGTTATTAGTTCCTGGATAAAATAATTCTTGAACTTGTTTTATTGAATTCTTATATCATTGTCATCATCCTCATGTTTATATTTTGTTGAAAGTCATCTGTGGCCTATAGTGCATAGATGGACTTGGTATGATTATGACCAGGGATTATTCGGTGTAATCATGACCGTAATGTTACAAATGATGTGGTAAAAGTCCTCATTGGCCCGTAGTGCATTGATGGACAGTTGTTGGCATGATCATGACCATTAATGAATACACAAGTATTCTTGGCCCGTAGTGCATGGATAATTATGGTCGTGATACTAAAGAATAACCTTGGCCGTAGTGTAGGGGTGATTCGATGATGTGGATTATTTATTAAGCTGAGTCTCAACGATAAAAGTGATGAAAAACCTTCTAAATCATAAAAGATAGTAGATTTTATTCTCTACTTGACTCTTTTAATGGATTGCTTGTTCTGCTGTAGTTAAACTTGAGGTTGTTATATTGTATCAGTTTAACACTGTTGAAGGCTAACGATAATATATTCTGCATTATCTTAGTCATAATATTTCCTACTGGGCTAGTTGAGCTCACCCTTTTACTTTTATTGTTCTCTTCAGGAAATGAGAACGTAGCAGGGACTAGTCGGGGAACGGAGTGACGGACCAGATGATAGAATTAGTAGTCCTCACTATTCAGTAAAATAGTGAAAAATAAATGTAATAATATTGAATTTGAGTTTGAATATCATGTAGACGACAATATTTGTATTAAAACTCACAGCTTATATTTTGTCGTACTTTACACGACAGTTGTATAATTAAGTTGTATTTGTATTCTGTACCATGTAAGTGGCGACCCAAGATAGGTGACGTATACCTAATTTTGGGGGCGTCACAGTCGAGCTCGCGCTGCGGCGCCACTTCTCACAGTCTATTCGGCGTTGCGGTGCCGAGATAAAACCCTAGAAAAATTTCTAAGTCTTGTATTAAGTTTGAGACGCGTATTTTACGATCTCATAACTTCTTCGTTATAACTCGGAACGAGGTCGTTCCAAAGCCATTCTGCTCCTTATCTTATGTACTTCAATACACCTCAGACAGAACTTCGTTCTGAATCCGTTAACGTGCCATTCTATTGGCTTGATCTTCACCCTTTGTTCATTTTACGCTTTTAATGTTCTTTGCTCGTTCGTCCGTAATTCGGTCATCCGAACTCGGAACTCGTTCGTTCTTGAGTCCATGACTCACGTTTTCTACGTTCTCTTACATTATTATGAAACCCTACACATTCGGGTTCATTTACTAACCTTCTAATTCTCGTTCGTCTTTTACAAAAATTTTGCCATAACTTCATTATAGCTAAGTTGTAATCCATTCTCCATGAACGTTTCTAACGTTCCTAACCAAGCAACAAGCAACTAACTTATACGCGATGGTTTTAAACTTGTCCATCAACAATAATTATACTACGATGGTTTTAAATTTGTCCATCAACAACGTTCTTCATGTTCTTCGCGTTCTTCGTTCGTTTGAATAGTCCTTTCCGACTGCCCGTTAGTTTGAGGATGATGTAACAACCGAGATTTTGTAATTTAATTTTTATATTTATTGGATTGAATAAATATTTTTGCGATGAATTAATTATTAGATTAAATAATTAACTGATGAAATTGTGGTAGATTAATTTAATTATATGTGTTATAATTATTAAATTGATGTGGAGAATTTTATTATTCGATGTATGTATTTATGTGAGCTTATTGAATTAAAAGAAATATTTAATAAGCCTAATGTTATTTTAATTAATTTAATTATTAATTAGAGATTAATAATTTGATATTATTAATTAATGAAAAAATTAATTATATGACTATGTGAATTTATGATAAATTATTATATTTTATTTATATTAAATTAAATAAATTAATTGAGTTATTTTATAAAGGGTGTGATATTATTTAAACTATATGATAATGTTTTATTAAATTAAATGGTTTTTGAAACCTTTTATTACCAGCTAAACGAGGCCCTAAGGGGAGTTTTTAGCGGTTAACCATGATGGGGGGTAACTGACCACTTCTGCGTTAGTTCTTCTCCTTTATTATCAGACGTCTTTTTTTTTTATTATTATTATTCTAAGTCTGGAAGAGCAGAGAGGGAGAGAGTTTGAGAAATTGTCAGAGAAAAATTGTGAGATTTAGAGAAATTGTGAGTGTTTAATCAACAAGTTATTGTGAAAGAGTCATCTGTGATCATCTCTGCTAAATTATACTCTGGGTAATTTCAAGATTTTGTAAACTCTCTGTAATTGGGAAAGGGTATGATTATGAGTTTAAATATGCGTTAAATGTTGCTATAACTTATTTGATTATATATATTTTAGAAATCATGTCACCAGTTTCATGAAAATACGTCGTATATGTTGATCAAAACTTACAGAGTATGGGTTTTGGCCATATGGCCCTTATACGTAACTTTAATATGTCAAACATAAATTGTTCTGTAAAATTTCTACTTGTATATGATTATGCATGCTAAAACGAACAAATTGAAACTTGAATGGTTGGATTAGGCCTTATAACGAATCTGTGGCGTTGAATTTTAGGAATTTATGTTTAACACTTCAAGAACATCAAGAACAGTACAATTTGCATAATTTAACTCTGTGATTATGTGTTTTAATGAGTTAAAATCATTATATAAATGTTGGGTACTGATTATGTATGAATTCTAGCATGTGGGTATGTTAAATTGGTGAAATTAATGATCATGTGGTGTTTATTTCGCTGAACTATGTGTTCTTCGCGAACTGAGAATCAAAATCTGGATTTTCGCGCCGCGACGCCAACTCCAGAACTGAAGTCCCGCGCCACAGCGCCAAGTTTCCAGTAAATAATGTGAATCAATAGTTCAATCATGTGAATCAATAGTATAATCATGTGAAAAATACGAATTACAGTATAGTACCTCGATCTCTACCTCTATTTTTAACTTAGTCCTGCAAGTATTATCAATCTTGCACCAACTCCCCTAATAGTAAATAATGTGATTCAATAGTACACACATGTGAACAAATAGTTATATAAGTATGTGAATTAGTAGCAATTAATTGCTCATTTATCCGATAAATTACCCGATTTATCAATATAACCCCTAGACATCGATTATCATCGGAATAGATGTTGATTTCCACTAACACTAATAATTCCAACACAATGGAACTATCAAAATTCATTTTTAATCAACACAACTTATTCATCATTAATATTATAATTCACAATATTTAACAACCAGGTCGTTCCCAGGAAAGAGGGGACTTTCCGATAAGGATTTCTCCTTATTGGCGCGCAATTAGGTAACCAAACCTCTCATTGACAGAACTTCTAAACATTGTCAATATTGCAAATGATAATATGAATAACTTTGTCGTCTCAATTATTGATTTAATAATATAAAATATTATGCAAATGATACTGTGATAATAATTGAATCAATAATATGAGAGATATGATGCAGAAATTATTGCAACAATAATTGAGTATAACTGAGTGACTTCTCACGGAAGTATCAATAATCAATACCGTGTGCTACTATGCAACCATGCGTATTACTGTACTTTTAACACCGGGTGTTTCAACAGTTAACGGTAAAAATTCCGCCATTATTTTCATAAAGTATTTTTGTCATTTTCTCAATCCAACAATAATTCCGTTGTGGGGGTCCACCAATGATTGTACCGTTTTACGGATATTCTCCGACTAATCGAATATTACCCGACACAACGAATATTTTATATCAACCTGCTTACTTTGAATTTTTTTTTCACATATTACCCTTAACTTTAAAATTTTATCAATTTAACTATTTACCAAAATAGAAAAATTAAATACTTTTATTTCATAAAATTCGGGGTCTCACAATCACCACTCCTTATGAAATTTCGCCCTCGAAATTTACGTACGTACCTGATATTCAAAAAAATGAGAATACCTTGCTTTATTTTCGGATTGTACCTTCTCGGTTATATCCTCTGTATCATGATTTTTCCATTGCTCATCTCATGTATTTCAGATATCATTCTAGAATATATCTTCAAAACAAAGGTTAATTGACATATCATAATTTGTCAACTTATCAAGTAAACAATTTCATCTTAGGTAAGTCACACACTAGCGAAGTATATAACTCGTCTCTCCCCTCCTAGTTCTAGACTCTTATCTCCGCCAGCGACCATATCCCTAAGCTCTGATACCAACTGTGATGCCCCCAAAATTAGGTATACATCACCCATTCTGAGTCGCCAAATACATGGTACAAAATTCAAATACAACTTCATTTATGCAAATGTTGAGCTGTCATATAGAATACGACCACAGTTAACTGTGAGTTTTAATACAAATGTATGTAACTCTCATGGTGCCTCGACCACAACCTTACAATGGTACGTTACATAAAAGTATAGTCAAAAACTATTTTAGAAATTAAAATCTTTGAAAAGTGCTCAAAGAAACCTTCGTACATGGGAGGCCATGCGTCTAGGTTATAATAGATATCATATGGTCACAGAATTATCCTTGGTTGACCCAATAGACCCCAAAGAAAAACGAGAAGATTACTATCATCGTCTTTCCAATGGTGAGTCTTCTCTTGACATATGACTATCTCCACTGTCTCCAAGTGAATATTATATTTCAAAGAAACTCCAAGATCATATAGGTAGTGCCCGTAGATATACTCAGCAAGTGGATGCGCACAACCCTGTCTTATGATAACACGAGATTGTATGTCATTAGACATCTTGTATGATAGTGGCAAAACACCCTTCCAAAGTTGGGTTCACCTCACCCTATTTGATTCACCAAATATAACTACTAAATGTTGTATAGAATACAACACACTTTTCTATACTGTTTAGGGAGAACCTCCACAGCTAGAGACCACTGTTCTATTCCCCTGTTATTCCCGCTTGACCCGTCAACACTCTTACGGCAACACTCTTATTACCTGAAAAGAATTATGAAGCAGAAAGGGTGAGCACAACTAGCCCAGTAAAGAATATCATGACTAAAGATAATTAAATTATCAATATCTTTCATCAATAATAACTCAGAGATTTAGAACATATGGTAGATGATAAAACTTTTCAACCATAGTTGCAGCAGAACGAGCAATCCATTAGAAGAGTCAAATACACCATATGGTCTATTATCTTCTCTATGTTAAAAGTCTACCAATAATATTTTATCCCTGTAACATTGATAAGTGGATTTTATATACACGAATCATTGTTCAAATCAAGTTTAAATTCGTATTTGTTTTCATGTTTTGTGTTCGTTTTTACTTGTTTCATGTTATTTTATGTGTAGGGTGGTTATGGATGCATTAAGGATGAAAAGGTGGTCTTTTTGGAGCAAAAGTGGAAAAAGTTGGAACATTGAAAAATTTGAAGTCAGAGTACACCCCCGCCGGGGCGGGCCCTTTTTGCCTAGTACCCCCCGCCGGGGCTGGGGTTCTGATTATGCTGCTGTCCTATTTTGTTTCAACTTCTGTTTTGGCTCGGATTGGTGGGCTAGCTGGTGCGTTTTGGAGTCTATTAAAAGGAGAATACGTCCAGAAGTAAAGAGAGCTTGCTACCACTTAAAAAAACAATAATCCTATAGCACAAAGGCAAGATTTTTAGCACGGATTGAAGGATTTGGAGAGCAAAAATTGGAGGAGTGATTTTCAGAGATTGTCACGACGATTGCAGATTGAGGCTACGTGAAGGAGTTTTCTACAATTCTTCTTCTCTTTCATCTATTTTGTAATTGGGATGATGTTTTCAACAGATTATTCAGTTTTTAATTCGTTCGTTATGAACTAATTTACTTATTAGACTTGTGATGGATCTTTAAGCTTAGCGATGATTCTATAACTTGATTTCCAATTTTATGAGATAGTTTCAGTTTATCTATGTTAACTTGAGCGTGAATTTATGAATTGCCTGATCAACAATTTTATGTGGACTTGAAAGGATTCGAGAGAGGATATTCGAGTCTAGACTTAGTTAATATAGCATGTGTCATAAATTATGTCGATAGCATATTTGTGATTATTGTTAAGGTAGAGATACGCTTGACATCGCATGTAATCATTAAGAGAACTTAAACTTCAACCTTTTTAATTGCAGTACACGTAGAGATATAGTGAGTTGGTTAATTAAGGTGTTTAATGGATTTCTATCTTAATTGTGGATTGATGTTAATATGGTATTAGTGCATCGAGAGGTGGCTTTTACTACGTTCGTGTTCTTGATTAATAAACTGGAATATTGAATTGAATTGGAATAAAAGTTAGAAAATCAGAGTGAAGCTTAGGATGAAATCATAAGTCTAATTCTCCATTAATTGTTTGAAAATTCTGAATTTCGTTATTGGTGATTATTTCTTTTGTGATAATTTAATTATTTATTAATTTAGTTTCTTTTAATTAGTTTCTTAAAAAAACCATTGAATTGATTAGTTTAATAAAATTAGGATTAATACAAAATTGATAATTGTGAAGTTAAGATTCTTGATATTTTGTCCTCGTGGGAACGATACTTTATTCATCACTTTATTACTTGTTGACCACGTGCACTTGCGTGTTTTATGCGTATTGATTATAACCAACAAGTTTTTGGCGCCGTTGCCGGGGATAATTTAGTCGAGATTTTAATAGTTGTTTTTACAATATCAGTTTAATTAGTCCAGTTTTACTTAAACATTTTTATTTTTTTTTTGTTTTCTCTATTTCAGGTTTTTGACATCGGTTTATGCAAACACGGTCTAAACATCCAGACTTGCTACCTTTTGAGGACGATATTGACAGAAGATTTCAAAAGTTGAGTAAGTGGATTGAGGAAACGAGAACCGAATTTGAAAATTCTGATAAGGAAGGAACGATGGCTACCGAAGACCAGAAAGCGTTGAGGGATTTTTTCACACCTAAGGTGACTGATCTGCAGTCAAGCATTACTAGGCCTGCAATTGCTGCGAACACTTTTGAAATTAAGCCTGGGACTATTCAGATGATGCAGAATTCATGTCAGTTTGGGGGAATGGCACACGATGATCCAAATTAGCACTTGCTCAGTTTTCTGGAAATGTGCGACATGTTCAAGTACAACGGGGTATCGGATGAGGCAGTAAGACTTCGCTTGTTCCCATTTACCTTACGGGACAGGGCGAAGAGTTGGTTACACTCTTGCCCGCCGGGTTCGATCACTACGTGGGAGGATTTGGCTCAAAAATTTCTTGCCAAATTTTTCCCACCGGCAAAGACTGCGAAAATGAGGAGTGACATCACATTGTTTGCGCAACAGAGTGGAGAGTCACTATATGAGTCATGGGAGAGATACAAAGACTTGCTTAGGAAGTGCCCACATCATGGATTGCCCAAGTGGTTACAAATGAACACCTTCTATAACGGGCTACATGGCAATATCAGAGCGAGTATTGATGCGGCATCGGGGGGAGCATTCTTGGCTAAAAGTTATGAGGATGCTTACAATTTGATAGAAACAATGTCGGCAAATAACTACCAGTGGCCCACATCAAGAATGACAGAGGCAAAAGCAGCTGGGGTTTTGGAATTAGACGGAGTAACATCTTTACACGCAACTATTTCTGCACTATCCATGAAGTTTGATAAGCTGAATGAGACAGCGCACATGTTAGCAGGGGCTAAAGCTCAACAAGTTCAGCAGGATATGGCAGTATGTGAATTATGTGCGGGGGATCATCTAACAGAGCAGTGCGCGATAAATCCAGCTTCCGTTCAGTACATAAGCAACTACACCAGGAATCCGAAAAATACATATCAGAATACCTACAATCAGGGGAATAGGAACTACCCAAACCTCTCGTGGAGAAATAATCAGCAAACTCAAGCTCCACAACCATCATATCCCCCTGGATTTCACAGTCATCCACAACAAACTCAACAGCTGGACAGGAAATCCGATGATGAGGAATCCTGGGAAAGTTACAAAACTAGCACTGATCTGATGTTGAAGAATCATACTATTGCTCTCAAGAATATAGAGAATCAGATAGGATAACTTACGTTGGCATTAAAGAGTAGACCACAAGGAACCTTACCTAGCGACACCGAAAGAAATCTGAAGGGTAATCATGAGCAATGTCAGGCAGTTATGTTGAGAAGCGGAAAACACCTCGGTGAGATTAGTGCAGAAAATTCAGCAACACCGGAAGAAAAAGCCAACGACAGTAATGCAGTAGAGGGGAACAAATCAGAGGAACCACAGCTAAACAGTGAGCCGATTGTTTATCCTCCACCGCCGTTTCAGCAGAGAGTCCAAAAATAGAAGTCCGATAAGCAGTTCGCAAAATTTTTAGAGGTATTCAAGAAACTCCATATTAATATTCCATTTGCAGAGGCCTTGGAGCAAATGCCGAGTTACGCGAAGTTTATGAAGGAAATTCTGTCAAGGAAGAAGAAATGGGAAGACTTCGAATCAGTAGCACTAACAGAGGAGTGCAGTGCAGTGTTACAGAAAAAGCTTCCACCTAAACTTAAAGACCCTGGAAGTTTTACCATCCCATGCACAATCGGGAAGATGTCGTTCAATAAGTGCCTATGTGACTTGGGAGCAAGCATAAATCTTATACCCTTATCAGTATATTCAGAATTGGGTTTGCCGGCACCAAAGCCTACGAATATTTCATTACAGCTGGCAGATAGGTCGGTCACATATCCGAGAGGCATTGTCGAGGACATTCTGGTAAAAGTGGACAAGTTCATATTCCCTGCGGACTTTATCGTACTGGATTTCGAAGAAGATAAGAACATCCCGATCATCCTAGGGAGACCTTTCTTGGCCACGGGACGGACACTCATAGACGTGCAGAAGGGAGAACTTACAATGAGGGTCCAAGATCAAGAAGTAAAATTCAATGTGTTCAAGGCCATGAAATATCCGACAGACGAGGAAGAGTGTAATCAGATAGATTTAATTGAGCAGATTGCCACAGAAGAAATGAGCAAGAGTTTAAGCAACGATCCGTTAGAAACAATGTTACTGGGGGATGAGGAAATTGACGACCCCGAATTTGTGGAGTTATTACAGATGTTAGACTCGTTACCACGAGTTAGCCGATTCAGACCACCGGTTGAACCTCTGCACACCGAGGATACAGTTGCAGCAAAATTAAAACCATCATTGGATGAGCCACCAGCCTTGGAACTTAAACCACTCCCTGAACATCTCAGGTACGCGTATTTAGGCGATTTAAATTCTTTACCTGTAATTATTTCTGCTGCACTTAACAAATTGCAGGAGGAAAAGTTGTTGAGGGTGCTTCGGGATCACAAATCAGCAATTGGATGGACAATTGTGGATATAAAAGGCATTAGCCCGTTATTTTGTATGCACAAGATTTTGATGGAAGATACTGCGAGCCCATCCGTGGAGCATCAACGTCGACTCAACCCAATCATGAAGGAAGTGGTCAAGAAGGAAATTCTGAAATTATTGGATGCCGGAGTCATATACCCAATTTCTGACAGTAAATGAGTAAGTCCGATTCATTGTGTGCCGAAAAAAGGGGGAATGACGGTAATTCAGAATGAGGACAACGAGTTAATTCCAACAAGGACAGTAACAGGTTGGAGGGTGTGCATTGATTATAGGAGATTGAATAAGGCAACCCGGAAGGACCATTTCCCGCTACCTTTTATCGATCAAATGTTAGACAGGTTAGCGGGGCATGAATTTTACTGCTTATTGGATGGATATTCGGGATACAATCAGATTGCTATCGCCCCTGAAGACCAAGAAAAGACAACATTCACTTGCCCCTACGGCACCTTTGCATTCAGATGGATGTCATTCGGACTGTGTAATGCACCGACAACTTTCCAGCGGTGTATGATGGCTATTTTTTCGGACATGGTGGAGAAAAACGTTGAAGTATTCATGGACGATTTCTCGGTTTATGGAAGTACTTTTGACACTTGCTTAGAAAATCTGGTCATGGTATTGCAGCGCTGTAAGGATACTAACCTCATACTAAATTGGGAAAAATGCCACTTCATGGTTGAAGAGGGCATAATATTAGGACATAAGGTGTCAGTGCAAGGATTGGAAGTAGACAAGGCAAAGTTTGGCATGATCGAGAGACTACCTCCACCGAGCTCAGTTAAGGGTATTCGCAGTTTTCTGGGGCATGCTGGGTTCTACCGAAGGTTCATAAAAGGGCGAGAATGTAGCAAGTACTAGTCGGGGTGTGGAATGATGGTTCAAGACAGTTGTTTTAGTAGTCCTCACTATTTTGTAAAATAGTGTATCAATAAGTATAATGAGTACTTAATTGAGTATGAATACTGTCTAGATGACAATATTTGTATTTAAACTCACAGTATATGTGTTGTCGTATTTTGCACGATAATTGTAATAATAAAGTTGTAGTTATTTTCTCTACCATGTATTTGGCGACTCAGAATGGGTTGGATGGATTGGACCTATTTTGGGGGCGTCACTGTGTAGTGACAATTATTAAAATAACAGTAATATAAATTATCAACGCAGCAATTATTGAATCAATAAAATAAAATACTTAACAGTAATTACTGTAATAATTATTGAGTAATATCTTCTTACGTAAAAATCAATAATTGGTGCAATACCGTGTGCTACTGTGCAACAACGCGTATTACTGTGTTTTAACCACCGGGTATTCCAATAGTATTTTCTATTATCGGAGCAATAATTTATATTATCTGAATAATATTATTAGATAACATTATTGGCAATGTCTAGAAAGTTCTGTCTAAGGAGAGGTTTGGTCATCTAATTGCGCGCCAGTAAGAAAGAGATCCTTATTGGAAAGCTCTCTCTTTCCTGGGAACGGCCTAGTTGCCAGTACTGTGGTTCTGTAATATTATTTGTGTATAATTAATTATTGATTTATATGATAAGGAAAATATTGATTTATGTGGATATAGATGGAGAAAATTTTTAATGTGACAATTGTTAAAAATTAACATTTTATCTTTTTCTGATAAAATAATTCACTTAAATATATTATTTTAATAATATATTAATGGTGATATTTTTACAATGAATGTGGGATATATGAATAAATAAGGAGGAAGAGTATTTTTGTTGGATTAAATGTTTAACACATGTTTTGTGTGTTGGTGGACACAATTCTTGACCGAAAATTTATTATAGACTGTAAAATCGCCCGTTTATGGATTTCGGTCAATTTCTGTTTGGAATTTAGAAAAACCTTCTTCTGCAAAGTTGTAGAGAATTGAATTTCCTATAAAAACTCGCGATATTCGAATTTTCTGATAAAAGGACTATTTATTACGAATTATTGAAGTTCCGAATTATTGAGTCTGAATTGATTTTTGTTACAAAAATTGTTTAAAACATGTTTTGCATTTTTGGTGCATTTGTGTAAAAAATATGTTTTTGATGTGGTGGACTAAGGAAAATTTGGTTATAAATATATTATTATATTCAATTTTTTACTTTGGTGTTCTAAGCAATTTCCTATAAATAGGTGTTTATGTTAGAATTGAAAATCATACCAGAAACTGAAGTTTTCTCTCTATTTCTCTCTCTATATTATCAAGTGTATTCTTGTGAGTATTTTGATATCTTGAGTGTTGCTATACGGTGCAAGTTCGTTCAGCGTTATTCCAGTCAGGAGTACTGCTCTTTTGAGGTAAGGGATAGTAAGGGATGTTATTTCTTCTTAAATGATATTATTTTCTTCAATATCATTATGTCGAAGTATTGATCTGAACTTTTTATCAAATTTAAAACTTTTCATGTCGGGGTTACTATTCACGAGTTACTATTCATGAGTTAGTATTTACGAGTTACTATTCATTAGTTACTATTCACGAGTTACTATTCACGAGTTACTATTCACGAGTTACTATTCATGAGTTACTATTCACGAGTTACTATTCATGGGTTACTATTCACGAGTTACTATTCATGACAAAATTGGTTTCTTTTTCTAACCAAATTATAGTTGATTTATGAATATTACTCTTGAGATTAAAACTATATGTTGATCATATTTTTTTTTATCATATATAACATTTTTATAACCCTAATGATGATATTTCTGTTTGACTTGAGTGTAAAGATGGGTAGATTATTGGTATGATCATGACTAGGGTTCTCTTTGTCCAGTAGTGAAAAGTTAAATTGTGACTGGTATGATCATGACCATTGAATTTATAATTGAATATCTTTAGCTTAAGTGCAAAGGTGAAATGATCAACATGGTTATAATTATTGGTTATATAAATTCTGAAATGATTATATATTTCTTTGAGATAATAATATATTTGGCCTGTAGTGCAAATATGAGCTATTGAGGAATATCTTTGGCCTGTAGTGCAAAGATGAGTTGTTGATGAATATATTTGGCCCGTAGTGCAAAGATGACTTGTTGTTGAATATCTTTGGCATGTAGTGTAAAGATGAACTGTTGATGAATATCTTTGGCCCGTGGTGCAAAGATGAATTTATTAGTATGATTATAAACAGGAACTGTGATTTGGTATAACCATGATCTTTGATGTTTCAGGTAAAGACAGGTGATGAAAATTATCTTCGTCTTGGATGCGAAATTTAGAATCACAATTATGATTATGAATTATTCATATGATTGTGGAAAGGAACTGTTGATTGATGTTACAGGGATAAAACATTGTTGGTGGACTTTTAACGTGGAGAAGATAATAGACTTTATAGTCTATTTGACTCTTCTAATGGATTGCTCGTTCCGCTGCAATTATGGTTGAAAAATTTTATCATCTACCATATGTTCTAAATCTCTGATTTAATTCTGTTGAAGGCTATTGATAATTTAATTATCTTTAGTCATGATATTCTTTACTGAGCTAGTTGTGCTCACCCTTCTGTTTCACAATTCCTTTCAGGTAATAAGAGTGTAGCTGGGTCGAGCGGGGGTAACAGGAGAATAGAACGGTGGTCATCATTTAGTAGTTATATTTGGTGAATCATCTAGGGCCAACACACAAAACATGTGTTAATCATTTAATGCCACAAAAATACTCTTCCTCCTCATATACTCATATATCCCACATTCATTGTAAAAATATCATCATGTCGGGGTTACTATTCATGAGTTACTATTCACGAGTTACTATTCACCAAAAAATGAAATTTTTTTCTTTTCGTCCAAAATATCTATTCTGGATACTAGCTTTGATTGTATCCATATTTTGATCATTCTTGAATTTTACTTCACTATAATTATTTATACTGTGACGCCCCCAAAATATGTCCAATCCATCCAACCGATTCTGAGTCGCCAAATACATGGTACAGAAAATAACTACAACTTTATTATTACAATTGTCGTGCAAAATACGACAACACATATACTGTGAGTTTAAATACAAATATTGTTATCTAGACAGTATTCATACTCAATTAAATACTCATTATACTTATTGATATACTATTTTACAAAATAGTGAGGACTACTAAAACAACTGTCTTGAACCATCATTCCACACCCCGACTAGTACTTGCTACATTCTCGCCTCCTGAGAAGAAAATGGAACAACAAGGAAAAGGGTGAGCTCAACTAGCCCAGTAAAAAATATTATGACTAAGATAATATACAAAAAATTATCGTTAGTCTTCAACAGGGAAAAATTTAATAGAATACAATAGACAACAAGTTTTAAATCAATATTCGCAGCGAAAAATAATAATTCATAGAAGAGTTACGTAGAGAATGAAATCTACGATTATCTATGAATTTAAAAGCCCATCATCAACATTTTATCCCTGTAACATCAATCAATAAATATCTTGAATCAAATAGTCATCTTTGCACTACAGGTCAAAGATATTCATCAGTTGGTCATGTTCACCTCAACACCTGTTCATCTTTACACTACGGGCCAAAGATATTCATCAGAAATCATTAATCTTTGCACTACAGGCCAAATATATTCAATTATATCATCATTTAGGACTGAGGATGATGAAAAATATTTTAAAGGAAACGAATCCAGTGAAACAAAATAATAAATATTAAGGATTCGTATTTCAACTATTCCATGTCCAAAAATACCTCATAAATAATCATAGTGGAGTAAAATTCAAGAATGATCAAAACATGGATACAATCAAAGCTAGTATCCAGAATAGATATTTTGGACGAAAAGAAGAAAATTTTATTTTTCGGTGAATAGTAACTCGTGAATAGTAACTCATGAATAGTAACTCATGAATAGTAACCCCGACATGAAAAGTTCCAAATTTGATAAAAAATTCAGATCAATACTTCGGCATAATGATATTGAAGAAAATAATATCATTTAAGAAGAAATAACATCCCTTACAACAATATCTCTTACTATCCCTTACAATCCCTTACCTCGGAAATACGGTACTTCTGACTGGAATACTAGATATAGTGCTACAGGAAACTTGCACCGTATAGCAACACTCAAAGTATCAAATACTCACAAGAATACACTCGATATAGAGAGAGAAATAGAGAGAAACTTCAGTTTCTAGTGTGATTTTCAATTCTAACCTAAGCACCCTATTTATAGAAAAATGCTTAGAACACCAAAGCAGAAAATTTAATAAAATAATAATATATTTATATAATTGTCAAGCCCACCTCTTGAATCTGAATTTCAGCAATTCACACATGCTAACCTTCTAGAAAAAGTAAGAAAAAAACGTTTTTCTCAAAATAATTAACTTAAACTCCCAAAAATCAATTATTTCGGAACTTCGGAACTTCAATAATTCATAATAAATAGCTCTTTTATCAGAAAATTCGAATCTCGTGAGTTTTATAGGAAATTCAATTCTCTACAACTTTACAGAAGAAAGTTTTTCCAAATTCCAAACAAAAATTGACCGAAATCTACAAACGGGCAGTCAATAATAAATTTTTGGTCAAGAATTGTGTCCACCAACACACAAAACATGTGTTAATCATTTAATGCCACAAAAATACTCTTCCTCCTCATACACTCATATATCCCACATTCATTGTAAAAATATCACCATCAATATATTATTAAAATAATATATTTAAATGAATTATTTTATCAGAAAAAGATAAAATATTAATTTTCAACAATTGTCACATTAAAAATTTTCTCCATCTATATCCACATAAAATCAATATTTTTCTCATCATATAAATCAATAATTAATTATACACAAATAATATTACAGAACCATAGTACTGGCAACCAGGCCGTTCCTAGGAAAGAGGGGGCTTTCCAATAAGGATCTCTCCTTACTGGCGCACAATTAGATGACCAAACCTCTCCTTAGATAGAACTTTCTAGACATTGCCAATAATGTTGTTTAATAATATTATTCAGATAATATGAATTATTGTTCCGATAATAGAAAATACTGTGTAGTGACAATTATTAAAACAACAGTAATATAAAATATCAACGCAGCAATTCTTGAATCAATAAAATACAATATTGAACAGTAATTACTGTAACAATTATTGAGTAGTGCCTTCTTACGTAAGAATCAATAATTGGTGCAATACCGTGTGCTACTGTGTAACAACGCGTATTACTGTGTTTTAACCACCGGGTATTCCAACAGTATTAACGGTAACAACTACGCCGTTATTTATAAACAACTTGTTTTTGTCATTTTCTTCATCCAATCGCTTTCCGTTATGGGGCCCACACAAGGCAGCGCCGTCGTACGAATATTCCCCGACAACAAGAATATTCCACGACCAAACAAATATTCTCCGACAACAATGAATATTTTATAACCACTTACTTATTTAAAATATTTGCGCATTTCACCCATAACTAACCACATTAATCAAATCAACCCTTACTATTTCAAAATAATAAATAGAGGAAATTAAATTTCATTTATTAATAATTTGGGGTCTTACAACCTCCCCTCCTTATGAAATTTCGTCCTCGAAATTGACATACGTACCTGGTGTTTCGAAAAGATGAGGATACCTTGCTTTCATTTCTGTTTCCAACTCCCAGGTCATTTCCTCAATAGCATGGTTTCTCCACAAAACTTTAACTTGTGGTAAGACCTTCGTGCGTAGGACATGCTCCTTTCTATCCAAGATCTTGACAGGTACCTCTTCGTACGTTAAGTCTTCGGCTATCTCGTTCGGTTCTAACTCAATAACGTGGTTCGGGTCGTCCACATATTTACGTAACATTGATACGTGAATAACGTTATGAACACGTGATATACTTAGCGTTAAGGCGAGTCTATAGGCCACAGTTCCTACTCGATCGAGGATTTCAAATAAATCGAAGGCTTGAGCTTTCTTCTCTTCATCGACTCTTACTTCTAGAATAACACATTCTTGCACCTTCTTCTTTATATTCATCAGCTCCAGGTCTGTAGCTTGAGCGGCTTTAACGTTATCGATTAAAGTCAATTTTACTCGTATATCATCACGTGGGTCCCTAGAGTCATTAACTTTATCTCTATCATTTATAAATTATACAAAATATGTCTTTGTGTTCAACAATATCGCACTCGTACTCGCATACGATCAATGCGTCAGCTACCACGTTTGCTTTTTCAGGATAGTATTGGATGGTGTGATCGAAAACAACAAGGAAAAGGGTGAGCTCAACTAGTCCAGTAAAGAATATTATGACTAAGATAATATACAACAAATTATCGTTAGTCTTCAACAGGGAAAAATCTGATAGAATACAATAGACAACAAGTTTTACATCAATATTCGCAGCGGAAAATAATAATTCATAGAAGAGTTACGTAGAGAATGAAATCTACGATTATCTATGAATTTAAAAGCTCATCTTCAACATTTTATCCCTTTAACATCAATCAATAAATATCTTGAATTAAATAGTCATCTTTGCACTACAGGCCAAAGATATTCATCAGTTGGTCATGTTCACCTCAACACCTGTTCATCTTTGCACTACGGGCCAAAGATATTCATCAGAAATTATTCATCTTTGCACTACAGGCCAAAGATATTCAGTTATATCATCATTTAAGACTGAGGATGATGAAAAATATTTTAAAGAAAACGAATCCAGTGAAGCAAAAGAACAAATATTAAGGATTCGTATTACAGTTTATCCATGCCCAAAAATACCTCATAAACAATCATAGTGGAGTAAAATTCAAGAATGATCAAAACATGGATACAATCAAAGCTAGTATCCAGAATAGATATTTTGGACAAAAAGAAGAAAATTTCATTTTTCGGTGAATAGTGTCGTATTCGTGAATAGTACCGTATACGTGAATAGTAACTCCGACACCAAAAGATAGAAATTTCACAAAAAACATCATTATGCTTCGTGAATAGTACTCGTGAATAGTAACTCGTGAATAGTAACTCATAAATAGTAACGCATGAATAGTAACTCGTGAATAGTAACTCATGAATAGTAACCCCGACATGAAAAAGTTCCAAATTTGATAAAAAGTTCAGATCAATACTTCGGCATAATGATATTGAAGAAAATAATATCATTTAAGATGAAATAACATCCCTTACGACAATGTGTTATTCTAGAAGTAAGAGTCAATGAAGAGAAGAAAGCTCAAGCCTTCAACTTATTTGAAATCCTCGATCGAGTAGGAACTGTGGCCTATAGACTCGCCTTAACGCTAAGTATGTCACGTGTTCATAACGTTATTCACGTATCGATATGTGGACGACCCAAACCACGTTATTGAGTTAGAGCCAGACGAGATAGCCGAAGACTTAACGTACGAAGAGGTACCTGTCAAGATCTTGGATAGGAAGGAGCATATCCTACGCACGAAGGTCATACCACAAATTAAAGTTTTGTGGAGAAACCATGCTATTGAGGAAATGACCTTGGTGTTGAAAACGAAAATGAAAGCAAGGTATCCTCATCTTTTCGAAATACCAGGTACGTATGTCAATTTCGAGGACGAAATTTCATAAGGAGGGGAGGTTGTAAGACCCCAAATTATTAATAAATAAAATTTAAATTCCTCTATTTATTATTTTGAAATAGTAAGGGTTGATTTGATTAATGTGGTTAGTTATGGGTAAAATGCACGAATATTTCAAATAAGCAAGTGGTCCTAAAATATTCATTGTTGTCGGGGAATATTTGTTTGGTCGTGGAATATTCTTACTGTCGAAGAATATTCGTACGACGGCGCAGTCTTTTGTGGGCCCCATAACGGAAAGCGATTGGATGAAGAAAACGACAAAAACAAGTTGTTTATAAATAACGGCGTAGTTGTTACCGTTAATACTGTTGGAATACCCGGTGGTTAAAACACAGTAATACGCGATGTTGCACAGTAGTACACGGTATTGCACCAATTATTGATTCTTACGTAAGAAGGCACTACTCAATAATTGTTACAATAATTACTGTTCAATATTGTATTTTATTGATTCAATAATTGTTGCGTTGATATTTTATATTACTGTTATTTTAATAATTGTCACTACACAGTATTTTCTATTATCGGAACAATAATTTATATTATCTGAATAATATTATTAGATAACATTATTGGCAATGTCTAGAAAGTTCTGTCTAAGGAGAGGTTTGGTCATCTAATTGCGCGCCAGTAAGGAGAGATCCTTATTGGAAAGCCCCCTCTTTCCTGGGAACGGCCTGGTTGCCAGTACTGTGATTCTGTAATATTATTTGTGAATAATTAATTATTAATTTATATGATGAGGAAAATATTGATTTTATGTGGATATAGATGGAGAAAATTTTTAATGTGACAATTGTTGAAAATTAATCTTTTATCTTTTTCTGATAAAATAATTCATTTAAATATATTATTCTAATAATATATTAATGGTGATATTTTTACAATAAATGTGGGATATATGAGTATATGAGGAGGAAGAATATTTTTGTGGCATTAAATGATTAACACATATTTTGTGTGTTGGTGGACATAATTCTTGACCGAAAATTTATTACTGACTGTAAAATCGCCCGTTTATGGATTTCGGTCAATTTTTGTTTGGAATTTGGAAAAGCTTTCTTCTGCAAAGTTGTAGAGAATTGAATTTCCTATAAAAACTCGCGAGATTCGAATTTTCTGATAAAAGGACTATTTATTATGAATTATTAAAGTTCTGAAGTTCCGAAATAATTAATTTTTGGAAGTTTTATTTATTAGTTTGAAGAAAAACATTTTTTGTATTTTGTTGGACATCATTAACATGTGTGGCTGGTGTTTTTGACCAAAGGTGGGCTAAGGAAAATTTGTATAATTATATTAATATTATATTCAATTTTCTGCTTTGGTGTTCTAAGCAATTTCCTATAAATAGGGTGCTTAGGTTAGAATTGAAAAACACACCAGAAACTGAAGTTTTCTCTCTATTTCTCTCTCTATATATCGAGTGTATTCTTGTGAGTATTTTGATATCTTGAGTGTTGCTATACAGTGCAAGTTCGTTCAGCGTTATTCCAGTCAGGAGTACTGCTCTTTTGAGGTAAGGGATTGTAAGGGATAGTAAGGGATAGTAAGGGATAGTAAGGGGTAATAAGGGATGTTATTTTTTAAAAAAATGATATTATTTCTTTCAATATCATTATACCGGAATATTGGTAAGATTTTTCTTGTGAAATTCTTATCTTTTCATGTCGGGGTTACTATTCATGAGTTACTATTCACGAGTTACTATTCATGAGTTACTATTCACAAGTTACTATTCACGAGTACTATTCACGAAGCATAATGATGTTTTTTGTGAAATTTCTATCTTTTGGTGTCAGAGTTACTATTCACGTATACGGCACTATTCACGTATACGGTACTATTCACGAATACGGCACTATTCACTGAAAAATAAAATTTTCTTCTTTTTGTCCAAAATATCCATTCTGGATACTAGCTTTGATTGTATCCATGTTTTGATAATTCTTGAATTTTACTCCACTATGATTATTTATGAGGTATTTTTGGACATGGAATAGCTGAAATACGAATCCTTAATATTTATTATTTTGTTTCACTGGATTCGTTCTCTTTAAGATATTTTTCATTATCCTCAGTCCTAAATGATGATATTACTGAATATCTTTGGCCTGTAGTGCAAAGATTAATGATTTCTGATGAATATCTTTGGCCTGTAGAGCAAAGATGAACAGGTGTTGAGATGAACATGACCAACTAATGAATATCTTTGGCCTGTAGTGCAAAGATGAATATTTGATTCAAGATATTTATTGATTGATGTTACAGGGATAAAATATTGATGATGGGCTTTTAAATTCATAGATAATCGTAGATTTCATTCTCTACGTAACTCTTCTATGAATTATTATTTTCCGCTGCGAATATTGGTGCTGGTAGATATACTCAACAAGTGGATGAGCACAACCTTGTCTTATGATGACACGAGGTTGTATGTCATTATACATCCTGTAAGATAGTGGCAAAACACCCTTCCAAGTTAAATTCACCTCACCCTCAATATCTATAGACCACCGTTCTATTCCCTTGTTATCCCTCGCTCGACCCAGCTACACTTTTATTACCTGAAAGGAATTGTGAAGCAAAAGGGTGAGCACAACTAGCTCAGTAAAGAATATCATGACTAAAGATAAATAAGTTATCAATAGCCTTCAACAGAATTAAATCAGAGATTTAGAACATATGGTAGATGATAAAAATTTTCAACCATAGTTGCAGCGGAACGAGCAATCCATTAGAAGAGTCAAATAGACTACAAAGTCTATTATCTTCTCCATGTTAAAAGTCCACCAACAATATTTTATCCCTGTAATATCAATCAACAATTCCTGTCCACAATCACATGTATAACTCATAATCATATTTGTAGTTCTAAATTCCTCTTCTCATCCAGAACAAGATAATTTCCATCACTTGTCTTTACCTGAAACATCAAAGATCATGGTTATACCAAATCACAGTTCCTGTTCATAATCATACTAATAATTTCATCTTTGCACTACGGGCCAAAGATATTCATCAACAACTCATCTTTGCACTACAGGCCAAAGATATTCCTCAACAGCTCATATTTGCACTACAAGCCAAATATATTATTATCTCAAAGAAATATATAATCATTTCAGAATTTATATAACCAATAATTATAACCATGTTGATCATTTCACCTTTGCACTTAAGCTAAAGATATTCAATTATAAATTCAATGGTCATGATCATACCAGTCAACAATTCAACTTTGCACTACTGGCCAAAGAGAACCTATAGTCATGATCGTACCAATAATCTACCCATCTTTACACTCCAGTGAAAGAGAATTTCAACATCAGGGTTATAAAAATGTTATATATGATAATAAAATCAATATAATCAATACATAGTTTTAATCTCTAGAGTAATATTTATAAATCAACTATAATTTGGTTAGAAAAAGAAACCAATTTTGTAGTGAATAGTACCCGTGAATAGTAACTCGTGAATAGTAACTCATGAATAGTAATTCATGAATAGTAACTCATGAATAGTAATCCGTCGTGAATAGTAACTCATGAATAGTAACTCGTAAATAATAACTCGTGTATAGTAACTCGTGAATAGTAACTCATGAATAGTAACTCGTGAATAGTAACTCATGAATAGTAACCCCGACATGAAAAGTTTTAAATTTGATAAAAATTTCCAACCAATATTTCGGCATAATGATATTGAATAAATAATATCATTTTCGAATAAAATAACATCCCTTACTATCCCTTACATAGTAACGACAATATTCCTTACTATCCCTTATCTCAAAAGAGCAGTACTCCTGACTGGAATAACGCTGAACGAACTTGCACCGTATAGCAGCACTCAAGATATCAAAATACTCACAAGAATACATTCGATAATATAGAGAGAGAAATAGAGAAAAAACTTCAGTTTCTGGTGTGATTTTTAATTCTAACCTAAGCACCCTATTTATAGGAAATTGCTTAGAACACCAAAGCAGAAAATTGAATATAATAATAATATATTTATATAATTTTCCTTAGCCCACCATTTTGACCAAAGAAATCAGCCACACATGTGCCAAAAGCAACAAAAACGTTTTTCTTAATAAAAATAAATAAAATTTCCAAAAATCAATTATTTCGGAACTTCGGAACTTCAATAATTCATAATAAATAGCCCTTTTATCAAAAAATTCGAATCTTGTGAATTTTTATAGGAAATTTAATTCTCTACAACTTTGCAGAAGAAAATTTTTTCCAAATTCCAAACAGAAATTGACCGAAATCCACAAACGGACGATTTTACAGTCTATAATAAATTTTTCGGTCAAGAATTGTGTCCACCAACACACAAAACATGTGTTTAAACATTTAATCCAACAAAAATACTCTTCCTCATTTATTTATATATCCACATTCATTGTAAAAATATCACAATTAATATATTATTAAAATAATATATTTAAATGAATTATTTTATCAGAAAAAATAAAATATTAATTTTCAACAATTGTCACATTAAAATTTTTCTCCATCCATATCCACATAAAATCAATATTTTCCTCATCATATAAATCAATAATTAATTATTCACAAATAATATTACAGAATCACAGTACTGGCAACCAGGCAATTCCCAGGAAAGAGGGGGCTTTCCAATAAGGATCTCTTCCTTACTGGCGCGTAATTAGATGACCAAACCTCTCCTTAGACAGAACTTTCTAGACATTGCCAATAATCTGTGACGCCCCAAAATAGGTCCAATCCATCCAACCTATTCTGAGTCGCCAAATACATGGTACAGAAACAACTACAACTTTATTAATATATTTGTCGTGCAAAATACGACAACACATATACTGTGAGTTTAAATACAAATATTGTCATCTAGACAGTATTCATACTCAATTAAGTACTCATTATACTTATTGATACACTATTTTACAAAATAGTGAGAACTACTAAAACAACTAACTTGAACCATCATTCCATACCCCGACTAGTACTCGCTACATTCTCGCCTCCTGAGAAGAAAATTGAACAACAAGGAAAAGGGTGAGCTCAACTAGCCCAGTAAAGAATATTATGACTAAGATAATATACAAAAAATTATCGTTAGTCTTCAACAGGGAAAAATCTAATAGAATACAATAGACAACAAGTTTTAAATCAATAACTGCAGTGGAAACAGCAAACCATTAGAAGAGTCAAGTAGAGAATGAGTTCTACTATCTTCTAAGATTTAAAAGTCCATCATCAATATTTTATCCCTGTAACAACAATCAATAACCATCTTTAATCAAATATTCATCTTTGCACTACAGGCCAAAGATATTTATTTGTATCACCAGTCGATCATATTCATCTCAACACCTGTTCATCTTTGTACTACGGCCAAAGATATTCATCAGAAATCATTAATCTTTGCACTACAGGCCAAAGATATTCAGTAACATCATCATTTAGGACTGAGGATGTTGAAAAATATTTTAAAGGAAACGAATCCAGTGAAACAAAAGAATAAATATTAAGGATTCGTATTTCAGCTATTCCATGTCCAAAAATACCTCATAAATAATCATAGTGGAGTAAAATTCAAGAATGATCAAAACATGGATACAATCAAAGCTAGTATCCAGAATAGATATTTGGACGAAAAGAAAAAATTTTCATTTTTCGGTGAATAGTAACTCGTGAATAGTAACTCGTGAATAGTAACTCATGAATAGTAACTCATGAATAGTAACCCCGACATGAAAAGTTCCAAATTTGATAAAAATTCAGATCAATACTTCGGCATAATGATATTGAAGAAAATAATATCATTTAAGAAGAAATAACATCCCTTACCTCGGAAAGACGGTACTTCTGACTGGAATACTAGATATAGTACTGAAGGAAACTTGCACCGTATAGCAACACTCAAAGTATCAAATATTCACAAGAATACGCTCGATATAGAGAGAGAAATAGAGAGAGACTTGTGTTTCTGGTGTGATTTTCAATTCTAACCTAAGCACCCTATTTATAGGAAAATGCTTAGAACACCAAAGTAGAAAATTGAATAAATTAATAATATAATTTTTTTAATTTCCTTAGCACACCACATCAGCTTATTTCCACCATTAGCATGTGCCACTCAAATGTCAAAAACGTTTTTCTTAATAAAAATAATTAAAACTTCCAAAAATTAATTATTTCGGAACTCCAGAACTTCAATAATTCATAACAAATAGCCCTTTATTCAGAAAATTCAAATCTCGCGAGTTTTTATAGGAAATTCAATTCTCTACAACTTTGCAGAAGACAGTTTTTCCAAATTCTACACAGAAATTGACCGAAATCTACAAACGGACGATTTTACAGTCAATAATAAATTTTCGGTCAAGAATTGTGTTCACCAACACACAAAACATGTGTTAATCATTTAATGCCACAAAAATACTCTTCCTCCTCATATACTCATATATCCCACATTCATTGTAAAAATATCATCATCAATATATTATTAAAATAATATATTTAAATGAATTATTTTATCAGAAAAAGATAAAATATTAATTTTCAACAATTGTCACATTAAAATTTTCTCCATCTATATCCACATAAAATCAATATTTTTCTCATCATATAAATCAATAATTAATTATACACAAATAATATTACAGAACCACAGTACTGGCAACCAGGCCGTTCCTAGGAAAGAGGGGGCTTTCCAATAAGGATCTCTCCTTACTGGCGCGCAATTAGATGACCAAACCTCTCCTTAGATAGAACTTTCTAGACATTGCCAATAATGTTATCTAATAATATTATTCAGATAATATGAATTATTGTTCCGATAATAGAAAATACTGTGTAGTGACAATTATTAAAACAACATTAATATAAAATATCAACGCAACAATTATTGAATACAATATTGAACAATAATTACTGTAACAATTATTGAGTAGTGCCTTCTTACGTAAGAATCAATAATTGGTGCAATATCGTGTGCTAGTGTGCAACAACGCGTATTACTGTGTTTTAACCACCGGGTATTCTAACAGTATTAACGGTAACAACTACGCCGTTATTTATAAACAACTTATTTTTGTCGTTTTCTTCATCCAATCGCTTTCCGTTATGGGGCTCACACATGGCTGCGCCGTCGTACGAATATTCTCCGACAGTAAGAATATTCCACGACCAAGCGAATATTCCCCGACAACAATGAATATTTTATAACCACTTGCTTATTTAAAATATTTGCGCATTTCACCCATAACTAACCACATTAATCAAATCAACCCTTACTATTTCAAAATAATAAATAGAGGAAATTAAATTTCATTTATTAATAATTTGGGGTCTTACAACCTCCCCTCCTTATGAAATTTCGTCCTCGAAATTGACATACGTACCTGGTGTTTCGAAAAGATGAGGATACCTCGCTTTCATTTCCGTTTCCAACTCCCAGGTCATTTCCTCAATAGCATGATTTCTCCACAAAACTTTAACTTGTGGTATGACCTTCGTGCGTAGGACATGCTCCTTCCTATCCAAGATCTTGACAGGTACCTCCTCGTACGTTAAGTCTTCGGCTATCTCGTCCGGTTCTAACTCAATAACGTGGTTCGGGTCGTCCACATATTTACGTAACATCGATACGTAAATAACGTTATGAACACGTGACATACTTAGCGTTAAGGCGAGTCTATAGGCCACAGTTCCTACTCGATCGAGGATTTCAAATAAATTGAAGGCTTGAGCTTTCTTCTCTTCATCGACTCTTACTTCTAGAATAACACATTCTTGCACCTTCTTCTTTATATTCATCAGCTCCAGGTCTGTAGCTTGAGTGGCTTTAACGTTATCAATTAAAGTCGATTTTACTCGTATATCATCACGTGGGTCCCTAGAGTCATTAACTCTATCTCTATCATTTATAAATTATACAAAATAGGTCTTTGTGTTCAACAATATCGCACTCGTACTCGCATACGATCAATGCGTCAGCTACCACGTTTACTTTTCTACGATAGTATTGGATGGTGTGATCGAAATCTTTCAACAGCTCGAGCCAACGTCGGTGTCGCATGTTGAATTCTTGGAAACTCTTCTCGCATTTCTCGGTCCAATCGAAGTTTGTATCTTTTCGAGTCAGCTGAGTTAATGGAGTAGCGATTCGAGAAAATCCTTTTACGAATCTCCGATAATAACTAGAAAGCTACGTATTTTGATTACTGACTTAGGTTGCTCTCAACTGTGACTCATATCCCAATCTTGGATAGCACGTCACAATGACACCTATCAGTTTACTACCACACGAATATGGTATCCCCTACGGAGAGTCTGGCTTCAGTGCATTCCACAAAGGAAGTCACCAGATAGAGGCTCGGTTATCAACTTCTATAGTTGGGTTTTTAACTCCTGAAGTTCAATAGGAGCCATTCGATATGAGATTTTAGAAATGGATTTTGTACCGGGTTCAAAGTCGATACAAAAATCCAATATCACGCTCTGGGAGTAAGCCAAGAAATTCTTCAGGAAATACGTCAAAAATTTTACTAACAACAGAAATATCATTCAAATCTGACGTAATTTTGTTCAAATTCATGACATGGCTAAGAAAGCTTGACATCCGTTTTTCAATAAACGAATGACTTTACGGTTTGATATGAAAGAGTTTGACTTCAATGGTTTGGTTGCTTGAATTTGAATAAAGGTTGCTAGGAATATGAAAACTAACAACTTTACGAAAGCAATCAATTTTAGCATGATGAGTAGTTAACCAATCGATCCCTAAAATCACATCAAAAGCAAGTATCGTTAAAGAAATAAGGTCAACAGGTAATGTGATGGTGCCAACAAGATTTATAAACAGTGGATGTAACGAAAGTTTCTCCTAACGGAGTTTCAACAGATAAGTCAAAGTCTAATTTTCTCCGGAGTCAAGTTTAAACGTTGAGTATAAGCAGAAGAGATAAATGAATGGGTAGAACCGGTATCTAATAAGATATAGACTTTGCAAAAATTTATAATTAACTAACCCGTGCTAACATCGTTCGGGTTCCTCGCATTCTGACCAGTCACGAAAAACGCTCTTCCAAGAACCGTTGACTTTGACTTTTCTGGGACAACTTTTTGAGTCACCACCCCCGTTGGGCTTGGTTTCGCTACAGTGCAATCTCGAGCGATATGTCCTTCCTTTCCACAGTTATAACATACCTTAAACTGTTGTGGACAGTTTGGGCTGATATGTCCTTCTTTTCCGCACTTATAGCATATGACCGGTGGTCGTTCTCCTCGTTAGTGAGTACAGGCGTCTCCACGGGTTTATTTACTCCACCGTTAACATTCTCAGTCGACATTCTCAAATACTGCCATAAAACAAGGGTTAATCTAACAAATTAACATATCACATAATATCCCTATATTATGACCGACCAACAATTAAGCTTAGATAGGACACACTAGCGAAGGATTTACTCGTCTCTCCCCTCCTAGTTCTATTCCCCGATCTCCGCCAGAGATCGTATCCCTAAGCTCTGATACCAACTGTGACGCCCCAAAATAGGTCCAATCCATCCAACCCATTCTGAGTGGCCAAATACATGGTACAGAAACAACTACAACTTTATTAATACATTTGTCGTGCAAAATACGACAACACATATACTGTGAGTTTAAATACAAATATTGTCATCTAGACAGTATTCATACTCAATTAAGTACTCATTATACTTATTGATACACTATTTTATAAAATAGTGAGAACTACTAAAACAACTAACTTGAACCATCATTCCACACCCCGACTAGTACTCGCTACATTCTCGCTTCCTGAGAAGAAAATGGAACAACAAGGAAAAGGGTGAGCTCAACTAGCCCAGTAAAGAATATTATGACTAAGATAATATACAACAAATTATCCTTAGTCTTCAACAGGGAAAAATCTGATAGAATACAATAGACAACAAGTTTTAAATCAATAACTGCAGCAGAAACAGCAAACCATTAGAAGAGTCAAGTAGAGAATGAGTTCTACTATCTTCTAAGATTTAAAAGTCCATCATCAATATTTTATCCCTGTAACAACAATCAATAACCATCTTTAATCAAATATTCATCTTTGCACTACAGGCCAAAGATATTCATTTGTATCACCAGTCGATCATATTCATCTCAACACCTGTTCATCTTTGCACTACGGCCAAAGATATTCATCAAAAATCATTAATCTTTGCACTACAGGCCAAAGATATTCAGTAACATCATCATTTAGGACTGAGGATGTTGAAAAATATTTTAAAGGAAACGAATCCAGTGAAACAAAAGAATAAATATTAAGGATTCGTATTTCAGCTATTCCATGTCCAAAAATACCTTATAAATAATCATAGTGGAGTAAAATTCAAGAATGATCAAAACATGGATACAATCAAATCCAGAATAGATATTTGGACGAAAAGAAGAAATTTTCATTTTTTGGTGAATAGTAACTCGTGAATAGTAACTCGTGAATAGTAACTCATGAATAGTAACTCATGAATAGCAACCCCAACATGAAAAGTTCCAAATTTGATAAAAAGTTCAGATCAATACTTCGGCATAATGATATTGAAGAAAATAAATCATATTTAAGAGAAATAACATCCCTTTCCTCAGAAATACGGTACTTCTGACTGGAATACTAGATATAGTGCTGAAGGAAACTTGCACCGTATAGCAACACTCAAAGTATCAAATACTCACAAGAATACGGTAGATATAGAGAGAGAAATAGAAAGAAACTTGTGTTTCTGGTGTGATTTTCAATTCTAACCTAAGCACCCTAATTATAGGAAAATGCTTAGAACACCAAAGTAGAAAATTGAATAAATTAATAATATAATTTTCTTAATTTCCTTAGCACACCACATCAGCTGATTTTCACCATTAACATGTGCCACTCAAATGTCAAAAACATTTTTCTTAATAAAAATAATTAAAACTTCCAAAAATCAATTATTTCGGAACTTCAGAACTTCAATAATTCATAAAAAATAGCCCTTTATTCAGAAAATTCAAATCTCGCGAAATTTTATAGGAAAAACAATTCTCTACAACTTTGCAGAAGAAAGTTTTTCCAAATTCCAAACAGAAATTGACCGAAATCCACAAACGGGCAATTTTACAGTCAATAATAAATTTTCGGTCAAGAATTGTGTCCACCAACACACAAAACATTGTTAATCATTTAATGCCACAAAATACTCTTTCCTCCTCATATACTCATATATCCCACATTCATTGTAAAAATATCATCATCAATATATTATTAAAATAATATATTTAAATGAATTATTTTATCAGAAAAAGATAAAATATTAATTTTCAACAATTGTCACATTAAAATTTTCTCCATCTATATCCACATAAAATTAATATTTTTCTCATCATATAAATCCATAATTAATATACACAAATAATATTACAGAACCACAGTACTGACAACCAGGCCGTTCCCAGGAAAGAGGGGGCTTTCCAATAAGGACTCTCCTTACTAGGCGCACAATTAGATGCCAATACCTCTCCTTAGACAGAACTTTCTAGACATTGCCAATAATGTTATCTAATAATTATTATTCAGATTATATGAATTATTGTTCCGATAATAGAAAATATGTGTAGTGACAATTATTAAAACAACATTAATATAAAATATCAACGCAAAACATTATTGATTACAATATTGAACAATAATTACTGTAACAATTATTGAGTAGTGCCTTCTTACGTAAGAATCAATAATTGGTGCAATATCGTGTGCTAGTGTGCAACAACGCGTATTACTGTGTTTTAAACTGTGACGCCCCCAAAATAGGTATACAACACCCATTCTGAGTCGCCAAATACATGGTACAAAAAGAAACTACAACTTCAATAATACAATTGTCGTGCAAAATACGACAACACATACTGTGAGTTTAAATATAAATATTGTCTTCTAGACAATATCCACACTCAAATAAGTCCTCATTACAATTATTCAAACACTATTTTATAGAAATAATGAGGACTGCTAAATATCTTTCTAGAACCATCACTCCATACCCCGACTAGATCCTGCTATGTTCTCACCTCCTGAGAAGAAAAATGGAACAAAAAGAAAAAGGGTGAGCTAAACTAGCCCAGTAAAGAATATTATGACTAAGATAATATACAACAAATTATCATTTGTATTCACAGGAAATAAAAAATTTGATAGAATATAATCGACAACAAGTTTTAGATCAACAACTGCAGCGGAAACAACAAACCATTAGAAGAGTCAAGTAGAGAAAGAATTCTACTATCTTCTAAGATTTAAAAGTCCATCATCAATATTTTATCCCTGTAACATCAATCAATAACCATCTTTAATCAAATATTCATTTTTGCACTACAGGCCAAAGATATTCATTTGTATCACCAGTCAATCATGTTCATCTCAATACCTGTTCATCTTTGCACTACAGGCCAAAGATATTCTTCAGGTAACCATACATCTTTGCACTACAGGCCAAAGATATTCAGTAATATCATCATTTAGGACCGAGGATGATGAAAAATATCTTAAAGAAAACGAATCCAGTGAGACAGAAGGACAAATAGTAGGGATTCGTATAACAGTTTATCCAATATCAATTAATACTTCATAATAATCAATTGTGAAGCAGAATTCAAAAATTAAGATCAAAACATGGATATAATCAAAGATAGTAACCATAATAGACATCTTGGACAAAAAGGAAAAATTTTATTTTTCGATGAATAGTGCCGTATACGTGAATAGTAACGTATACGTGAATAGTAACCCCGACACAAAAAGTTCTAAATTTGATAAAAAGTTCATATCAATATTTCAGCATAATGATATTGAAGAAAATAATATCATTAAGAAGAAAATAATATTTCTTACAATCTCTTACCTCAAAATAGCAGCACTTCTGACCGGTATAAGGCTGAAGAAAACTTACACTGATGAATAGAAACTCACAAAGTATCTAAATACTCACAAAATACACTCAATAATCTAGAGAGAGAAAGAGAAAAAACTTGTTTCTGGTGTGATTTTCAATTCTAACTTAGCCCTCTATTTATAGGAAAATGTTAGCACGCCGAAGCAGACTTAACCTGCAACCTGATGGATTTACCTACTACTATTCCCACCCACCACATTTGAATAAAAATCTCAGCATATTTCTTCACCAACCAAGAGTGGGGCCCACCAATTCTAGAATTTTCTACCAACATGACTAACTCCAAAAATTCAACAATTTCTGAACCAGTCATCTCGTAAAATTCATAACAAATCACACGTTCATTTTTAACGGTTCAAAATTTGTGGACATATACTCAACTTATATATGTATAACATATCCAAATATTACCACGATCCAACGGTCGGATTAAAAATTATAACCCCGCAAAATATATCTTAAAAAACCTAATTTGATTTTCATACCTCCGTTTCTGACAAAAATACAGATAAAAACACCTCAACATTAACTCCTTCATTTTTAACCACAAAAATATATCCCTCATTTATATTCACATAAAATAAATATTTCTTTATCATATGAATCAATAATTAATTATTCACAGATAATATTACAGAATCACATTTATGACAACCAGACCGTTCCTAGGAAAGAGGGGGCTTTCCAATAAGGATTTCTCCTTACTAGCGTGCAATTAGATGACCAAACCTCTCCTTAGACAGAACTTTCTAGACATTGCCAATAATGTTATCTAATAATATTATTCAAATAATATGAATTATTGATCTGATAATGAGAAATACTGTGCAGCAACAATTATTAAAATAACAATAATATAAAATATTAACGTAGCAATTATTGATTCAATAAAATAAAATATTGAACATAAATTACTGTAACAATTATTGAGTAGTGCCTTTTCACGTAAGAATCAATAATTGAAAAAAATACTGTGCAATACCGTGTGCTACTGTGGAACTACGCGTATTACTGTATTTTAACCACAGGGTATTCCAACAGTATTAACGGTAACAACTACGCCATTATTTGTAAAAACTCAAATTTATCGTTTTCTTCATCCGACAGTTATTCGTTATGGGGCCCACAAATAGCTGCGCCGTCGTACGAATATTCCCCGACAGAAAGAATATTCTACGACCAAACGAATATTCCCCGACAAAATGAATATTTTATATACCACTTGCTTATTTTGAAAAATTTCATATCTCACCCTTAACTTTAACTTTTTATCAATTTAACCATTTACTAACAGAAAAATTAAATATTTTTATTTCATAAAATTCGGGGTCTTATAATCTACCCTCCTTATGAAATTTCGTCCTCGAAATTTACGTACCTGGTATTTCGAAAAGTTGAGAATACCTTGTTTTTATTTCAGATTCTATCTCTCAGATCATCATGATTTCTCCATTGCTCATCTCCTGTATTTCAAATATCATTCTAGAATACAGCTTCAAAACAAGGGTTAATTTAACAAATTAACATATCACATAATATCCCGATATTACGACTGACCAACAAATAAGCTTAGGTAGGACACACTAGCGAAGGATTTACTCGTCTCTCCCCTCCTAGTTCTATTCCCCGATCTCCGCCAGAGATCATATCCCTAAACTCTGATACCAGCTGTGACGCCCCCAAAATAGGTCTATTCCATCCAACCTATTCTGAGTCGCCAAATACATGGTACATAAAATAACTACAACTTTATTACAACAATTATCGTGCAAAATACGACAACACATATGTTGTGAGTTTTGATACTAAAATTTACCAACTGTGACTCTGGACACCAACTTGGATAGCACGTCACCATGACACCTTACATAAAGGTACAGTCAAAAACTATTTAGAAATTAAAACCTTTGGGAAGTGCTCAAGGAAACCTTCATACATGGGAGGCCATGCATCTAGGTTATGATAGATATCATATGCCCACAGAATTATCCTCGGTTGACCCAATAGACCCCAAAGAAAAATGAGAAGATTACTATCATATTCTTCTCAATGGTGAGTCTTCTCTTGACATATCATTATCTCCACTGTCTCTAATTGAGAATTATACTTTAACCAACTCCAAGATCATATGGGTAGTGCTTACAGATATATTCAGCAAGTGGATGTGCACAATCTTATCTTATGATAACTCGAGGGTCATTAGACATCTTGTATGATAGTGGCAAAACACCCTTCCAACGTTGGGTTTATCTCACCCTATTGGATTCATCAAATATAACTACTAAATGATGACCACCGTTCTATTTCCCTGTTACCCCTGCTCGACTCAGCTACACTCGTATTACCTGAAAGGAATTGTGAAGCAAAAGGGTGAGCACAACTAGCTCAGTAAAGAATATTATGTCTAAAGATAATTAAATTATCAATAGCATTTATCAGTAATAATCAGAGATTTATAACATATGGTAGATGATAAAACTTTTCAACCATAGTTGCAGCGGAACGAGCAATCTATTAGAAGAGTCAAATAGACTACAAAGTCTATTATCTTCTCCATGTTAAAAATCCACCAACAATGTTTTATCCCTGTAATATCAATCAACAATTCTGGTCCACAATTATATGAATAACTCTTAATCATAATTGTAGTTCTAAATTTTTCTTCTTAAATGATATTATTTTCTTTAATATCATTATGCCGAAGTATTGATTTGAATTTTTATCAAATTTGGAACTTTTCATGTCGGGGTTACTATTCACGAGTTACTATTCATGAGTTACTATTCACGAGTTACTATTCACCGAAAAATAAAATTTTCTTCTTTTTGTCCAAATATCTATTCTGGATACTAGCTTTGATTGTATCCATGTTTTGATCATTCTTGAATTTTACTCCACTATGATTATTTATGAGGTATTTTTGGACATGAAATAGTTGAGATACAAATCCTTAATATTTATTCTTTTGTTTCACTGGATTCGTTTCCTTTAAAATATTTTTCATCATCCTCAGTCCTAAATGATGATGTTACTGAAGATCTTTGGCCTGTAGTGCAAAGATTAATGATTTCTGATGAATATCTTTGGCCCGTAGTGCAAAGATGAATAGGTGTTGAGATGAACATGATCGACTGGTGATACAAATGAATATCTTTGGCCTGTAGTGCAAAGATGAATATTTGATTAAAGATGGTTATTGATTGTTGTTACAGGGATAAAATATTGATGATGGACTTTTAAATCTTAGAAGATAGTAGAACTCATTCTCTACTTGACTCTTCTAATGGTTTGCTGTTTTCGCTGCAGTTATTGATTTAAAACTTGTTGTCTATTGTATTCTATTAAATTTTTCCCTGTTGAAGACTAACGATAATTTGTTGTATATTATCTTAGTCATAATATTCTTTACTAGGCTAGTTGAGCTCACCCTTTTCCTTGTTGTTCCATCTTTCTTCTCAGGAGGTGAGAATGTAGCGAGTACTAGTCGGGGTGTGGAATGATGGTTCAAGACAGTTGTTTTAGTAGTCCTCACTATTTTGTAAAATAGTGTATCAATAAGTATAATGAGGACTTAATTGAGTATGAATACTGTCTAGATGACAATATTTGTATTTAAACTCACAGTATATGTGTTATCGTATTTTGCACGACAATTGTAATAATAAAGTTGTAGTTATTTTCTGTACCATGTATTTGGCGACTCAGAATGAGTTGGATGGATTGGACCTATTTTGGGGGCGTCACAGTTGGTGATGGTGATATTTTTACAATGAATGTGGGATATATGAGTATATGAGGAGGAAGAGTATTTTTGTGGCATTAAATGATTAACACATGTTTTGTGTGTTGGTGGACACAATTCTTGACCGAAAATTTATTATTGACTGTAAAATCGCCCGTTTGTGAATTTCGGTTAATTTCTGTTTGGAATTTAGAAAAACTTTCTTCTGCAAAATTATAGAGAATTGAATTTCCTATAAAAACTCGCGATATTCGAATTTTCTAATAAAAGGCTTTTTATTATGAATTATTGAAGTTCCGAAGTTCCGAAATAATTGATTTTTGGGAGTTTAAGTTAATTATTTTGAAGAAAAACGTTTTTTGGCATTTAAGTGGGCTAACATGTGATATAAATGGGCTGAATTCAGATCTTCCAAGGTGGGCTTGACAATTTTGTAAATATAATATTATTATATTCATTTTTCTGCTTTGGTGTTCTAAGCAATTTCCTATAAATAGGGTGCTTAGGTTAGAATTAAAAATCACACCAGAAACTGAAGTTTTCTCTCTATTTCTCTCTCTATATTATCGAGTGTATTCTTGTGAGTATTTTGATATCTTGAGTGTTGCTATACGGTGCAAGTTCGTTCAGCGTTATTCCAATTAGGAGTACTGCTCTTTTGAGGTAAGGGATTGTAAGGGATTGTAAGGGATTGTAAGGGATTGTAAGGGATAGTAAGGGATGTTATTTCTTCTTAAATGATATTATTTTCTTCAATATCATTATGCCGAAGTATTGATCTGAACTTTTTATCAAATTTGAAACTTTTCATGTCGGGGTTACTATTCATGAGTTACTATTTACGAGTTACTATTTACGAGTTACTATTCATGAGTTACTATTCACGAGTTACTATTCACGAGTTACTATTTACGAGTTACTATACATGAGTTACTATTCACGAGTTACTATTCACGACGGGTTACTATTCATAAGTTACTATTCATGAGTTACTATTCACGAGTTACTATTCACGGGTACTATTCACTACAAAATTAATTTCTTTTTCTAACCAAATTATAGTTGATTTATGAATATTACTCTGGAGATTAAAACTATGTATTGATTATATTGATTTTATTATCATATATAACGTTTTTATAACCATGATGTTGAAATTTTCTTTCACTGGAGTGTAAAGATGGGTAGATTATTGGTATGATCATGACTATAGGTTCTCTTTGGCTAGTAGTGCAAAGTTGAATTGTTGACTGGTATGATCATGACCATTGAATTTATAATTGAATATCTTTAGCTTAAGTGCAAAGGTGAAATGATCAACATGGTTATAATTATTGGTTATATAAATTCTGAAATGATTATATATTTCTTTGAGATATGAATATCTTTGGCCTGTAGTGCAAAGATGACCTATTGTTGAATATCTTTGGCCTGTAGTGCAAAGATGAACTGTTGACAAATATCTTTGGCCCGTAGTGCAAAGATGAATTTATTAGTATGATTATGAATAGGAACTGTGATTTGGTATAACCATGATCTTTGATATTTCAGGTAAAGACAAGTGATAAAAATTATCTTTGTTGTGGATGAGAAGAGGAATTTAGAACTACAATTATGATTATGAGTTATACATGTGATTGTGGACAGGAATTGTTGATTGATGTTACAGGGATAAAACATTGTTGGTGGACTTTTAACATGGAGAAGATAATAGACTTTATAGTCTATTTTACTCTTCTAATGGATTGCTCGTTCCGCTGCAACTATGGTTGAAATTTTTATCATCTACCATATGTTCTAAATCTCTGATTTAATTCTATTGAAGGTTATTGATAATTTAATTATCTTTAGTCATGATATTCTTTACTGAGCTAGTTGTGCTCACCCTTTTGCTTCACAATTCCTTTCAGGTAATAAGAGTGTAGCTGGGTCGAGCGAGGGTAACAGGAAAATAGAACGGTGGTCTCTAGCTGTGGAGGTTCTCCCGAAGCAGTATAGAAAAGTTCATTTAGTAGTTATATTTGGTGAATCATCTAGGGTGAAGCGAACCCAACGTTGGAAGGATGTTTTGCCACTATCATAAAAGATGTCTAACGACACACAACCTCGTGTCATCATAAGACATGGTTGTGCATATCCACTTGTCGAGTATATCTACGAGCACTACCTATATAATCTTGGTGTTTGTTTGAAGTATAATTCTCAGTTAGAGACAGTGGAGATAATGATATGTCAAGAGAAGACTCACCATTGGGAAGAATATGATAGTAAACTTCTCATTTTTCTTTGGGGTCTATTGGGTCAACCAAGGATAATTCTGTGGCCATATGATATCTATCATAACCTAGATGCATGGCCTCCCATGTATGAAGGTTTCCTTGAGCACTTCCCCAAAGATTCTAATTTCTAAAACAGTTTTTGACTATACTTTTATGTAAGGTGTCATTGTGAGGTGCTGTTCACGGTTGGGACATGAGTCACATTTGGTATATATTTGTATCCAAACTCACATCATATGTGTTGTTGTATTTTGCACGACATTGTTGTAATAAAGTTGTAGTTATTTTCTGTACCATGTATTTGGCGACTCAAAATGGGTTGGATGGAATGGACCTATTTTGGGGGCGTCACAGTTTGTATCAGAGCTTAGGGATATGATCTCTGGCAGAGATCGGGGAATAGGGCTAGGAGGGGAGAGACGAGTAAATCTTTCGCTAGTGTTTCCTACCTAAGCTTATTTGTTGGTCAGTCATAATATCGGGATATTATGTGATATGTTAATTTGTTTAATTAACCTTTGTTTTGAAGCTGCATTCTAGAATGATATCTGAAATACAGGAGATGAGCAATGGAGAAATCATGATGACGGGGTGATAGAATCTTAAATTGAAGCAAGGTATTCTCAACTCTTTGAAATACCAGGTACGTAAATTTCGAGGACGAAATTTCATAAGGAGGGGAGATTGTAAGACCCCAAATTTTATGAAATAAAAGTATTCAATTTTTCTTATAATTACTATTCAGTAAATGGTTAAATTGATAACAAGTTAAAGTTAAGGGTAATATATGAAATTTTTCAAAATACGCAAGTGGTTATAAAATATTCATTGTTGTCGGGGAATATTCGTTTGATCGTGGAATATTCTTTCTGTCAGAAAATATTCATACGACGGCGCAGCTATTTATGGGCCCCATAACGAATAACTGTCGGATGAAGATAACGACAAAAAGTGCGTCTTTATAATTAATGGCGTAGTTGTTACCGTTAACACTGTTGGAATACCCGGTGGTTAAAACACAGTAATACACGTTGTTGCACAGTAGCACATGGTATTGCACCAATTATTGATTTTTACGTAAGAAGGCATTACTCAATAATTGTTACAGTAATTATTGTTCAGTATTTTATTTTTTTGATTCAATAATTGCTGCGTTGATATTTTATATTACTGTTGTTTTAATAATTGTCATTACACAGTATTTTATATTATCGGAGCAATAATTCATATTATCTGAATAATATTATTAGATAACATTATTGGCAATGTCTAGAAAGTTCTGTCTAAGGAGAGGTTTGGTCATCTAATTGCGCGCCAGTAAGAAAGAGATCCTTATTGGAAAACCCCCTCTTTCCTAGGAACGGTCTGGTTGCCAGTACTGTGATTCTGTAATATTATTTGTGTATAATTAATTATTGATTTATATGATGAGAAAAATATTGATTTTAGTGGATATAGATGGAAAAAAAAATTTTAATGTGACAATTGTTGAAAATTAATATTTTATCTTTTTCTGATAAAATAATTCATTTAAATATATTATTTTAATAATATATTGATGGTGATATTTTTACAATGAATGTGAGATATATGAGTATATGAGGAGGAAGAGTATTTTTGTGGCATTAAATGATTAACACATGTTTTGTGTGTTGGTGGACACAATTCTTGACCGAAAATTTATTATTGACTGTAAAATCGTCCGTTTGTGAATTTCGGTCAAATTCTGTTTGGAATTTGGAAAAACTTTCTTCTGCAAAGTTGTAGAGAATTGAATTTCCTATAAAAACTCGCGAGATTCGAATTTTCTGATAAAAGGCTATTTATTATGAATTATTGAAGTTCCGAAGTTCCGAAGTTCCGAAATAATTGATTTTTGGGAGTTTAAGTTAATTATTTTGAAGAAAAACGTTTTTTGGCATTTAAGTGGGCTAACATGTGATATAAATGGGCTGAATTCAGATCTTCCAAGGTGGGCTTGACAATTTTGTAAATATAATATTATTATATTCAATTTTTTGCTTTGGTGTTCTAAGCAATTTCCTATAAATAGGGTGCTTAGGTTAGAATTGAAAATCACACCAGAAACTGAAGTTTTCTCTCTATTTCTCTCTCTATATTATCGAGTGTATTCTTGTGAGTATTTTGATATCTTGAGTGTTGCTATACGGTGCAAGTTCGTTCAGCGTTATTCCAGTTAGGAGTACTGCTCTTTTGAGGTAAGGGATTGTAAGGGATTGTAAGGGATAGTAAGGGATTGTAAGGGATAGTAAGGGATAGTAAGGGATGTTATTTCTTCTTAAATGATATTATTTTCTTCAATATTATTATGCCGAAGTATTGATCTGAACTTTTTATCAAATTTGGAACTTTTAATGTCGGAGTTACTATTCATGAGTTAATATTCACGAGTTACTATTCATGAGTTACTATTCATGAGTTACTATTCACGAGTTACTATTCACGAGTTCCTATTTACGAGTTACTATACATGAGTTACTATTCACGAGTTACTATTCATGACGGGTTACTATTCATAAGTTACTATTCATGAGTTACTATTCACGAGTTACTATTCACGGGTACTATTCACTACAAAATTAGTTTCTTTTTCTAACCAAATTATAGTTGATTTATGAATATTACTCTGGAGATTAAAACTATGTATTGATTATATTGATTTTATTATCATATATAACGTTTTTATAACCATGATGTTGAAATTCTCTTTCACTGGAGTGTAAAGATGGGTAGATTATTGGTATGATCATGACTATAGGTTCTCTTTGGCTAGTATTGCAAAGTTGAATTGTTGACTGGTATGATCATGACCATTGAATTTATAATTGAATATCTTTAGCTTAAGTGCAAAGGTGAAATGATCAACATGGTTATAATTATTGGTTATATAAATTCTGAAATGATTATATATTTCTTTGAGATATGAATATCTTTGGCCTGTAGTGCAAAGATGACCTATTGTTGAATATCTTTGGCCTGTAGTGCAAAGATGAACTGTTGACGAATATCTTTGGCCCGTAGTGCAAAGATGAATTTATTAGTATGATTATGAACATGAACTGTGATTTGGTATAACCATGATCTTTGATGTTTCAGGTAAAGACAAGTGATGAAAATTATCTTTGTTCTGGATGAGAAGAGGAATTTAGAACTACAATTATGATTATGAGTTATACATGTTATTGTGGACAGGAATTGTTGATTGATGTTACAGGGATAAAACATTGTTGGTGGACTTTTAACATGGAGAAGATAATAGACTTTATAGTCTATTTGACTCTTCTAATGGATTGCTCGTTCCGCTGCAACTATGGTTGAAATTTTTTATCATCTACCATATGTTCTAAATCTCTGATTTAATTCTATTGAAGGCTATTGATAATTTAATTATCTTTAGTCATGATATTCTTTACTGAGCTAGTTGTGCTCACCCTTTTGCTTCACAATTCCTTTCAGGTAATAAGAGTGTAGCTGGGTCGAGCGAGGGTAACAGGAAAATAGAACGGTGGTCTCTAGCTGTGGAGGTTCTCCCGAAGCAGTATAGAAAAGTTCATTTAGTAGTTATATTTGGTGAATCATCTAGGGTGAAGCGAACCCAACGTTGGAAGGATGTTTTGCCACTATCATAAAAGATGTCTAACGACACACAACCTCGTGTCATCATAAGACATGGTTGTGTATATCCACTTGTCGAGTATATCTACGAGCACTACCTATATAATCTTAGTGTTTGTTTGAAGTATAATTCTCAGTTAGAGATAGTGGAGATAATGATATGTCAAGAGAAGACTCACCATTGGAAAGAATATGATAGTAAACTTCTCGTTTTTCTTTGGGGTCTATTGGGTCAACCAAGGATAATTCTGTGGCCATATGATATCTATCATAACCTAGATGCATGGCCTCCCATGTAAGAAGGTTTCCTTGAGCACTTTCCAAAGATTCTAATTTCTAAAACAGTTTTTGACTATACTTTTATGTAAGGTGTCATTGTGAAGTGCTGTCCACGGTTGGGACATGAGTCACATTTGGTATATATTTGTATCCAAACTCACAGCATATGTGTTGTTGTATTTTGCACGACAATTGTTGTAATAAAGTTGTAGTTATTTTTTGTACCATGTATTTGGCGACTCAAAATGGGTTGGATGGAATGGACCTATTTTGGGGGCGTCACAGTTGGTATCAGAGCTTAGGGATATGATCTCTGGCAGAGATCGGGGAATAGGACTAGGAGGGGAGAGACGAGTAAATCTTTCGCTAGTGTTTCCTACCTAAGCTTATTTGTTGGTCAGTCATAATATCGAGATATTATGTGATATGTTAATTTGTTTAATTAACCTTTGTTTTGAAGCTGCATTCTAGAATGATATCTGAAATACAGGAGATGAGCAATGGAGAAATCATGACGACGGGGTGATAGAATCTTAAATTGAAGCAAGGTATTCTCAACTCTTTGAAATACCAGGTACGTAAATTTCGAGGACGAAATTTCATAAGGAGGGGAGATTGTAAGACCCTGAATTTTATGAAATAAAAGTATTCAATTTTTCTTATAATTACTATTCAGTAAATGGTTAAATTGATAACAAGTTAAAGTTAAGGGTAATATATGAAATTTTTCAAAATACGCAAGTGGTTATAAAATTTTCATTGTTGTCGGGGAATATTCGTTTGATCGTGGAATATTCTTTCTGTCGGAAAATATTCGTACGACGGCGCAGCTATTTATGGGCCCCATAACGAATAACTGTCGGATGAAGATAACGACAAAAATTGCGTTTTTATAATTAATGGCGTAGTTGTTACCGTTAACACTGTTGGAATACCCGGTGGTTAAAACACAGTAATACGCGTTGTTGCACAGTAGCACACGGTATTGCACCAATTATTAATTTTTACGTAAGAAGGCATTACTCAATAGATGTTACAGTAATTATTGTTTAGTATTTTATTTTTTTGATTCAATAATTGCTGCGTTGATATTTTATATTACTGTTGTTTTAATAATTGTCATTACACAGTATTTTCTATTATCAGAGCAATAATTCATATTATCTGAATAATATTATTAGACAACATTATTGGCAATGTCTAGAAAGTTCTGTCTAAGGAGAGGTTTGGTCATCTAATTGCGCGCCAGTAAGAAAGAGATCCTTATTGGAAAACCCCCTCTTTCCTAGGAACGGTCTGGTTGCCAGTACTGTGATTCTGTAATATTATTTGTGTATAATTAATTATTGATTTATATGATGAGAAAAATATTGATTTTATGTGGATATAGATGGAAAAAAAAAAAATTTTAATGTGACAATTGTTGAAAATTAATATTTTATCTTTTTCTGATAAAATAATTCATTTAAATATATTATTTTAATAATATATTGATGGTGATATTTTTACAATGAATGTGGGATATATGAGTATATGAGGAGGAAGAGTATTTTTGTGGCATTAAATGATTAACACATGTTTTGTGTGTTGGTGGACACAATTCTTGACCGAAAATTTATTATTGACTGTAAAATCGCCCGTTTGTGAATTTCGGTCAATTTTTGTTTGGAATTTGGAAAAACTTTCTTCTGCAAAGTTGTAGAGAATTGAATTTCCTATAAAAACTTGCTAGATTCGAATTTTCTGATAAAAGGCTATTTATTATGAATTATTGAAGTACCGAAGTTCCGAAATAATTGATTTTTGGGAGTTTAAATTAATTATTTTGAAGAAAAATGTTTTTTGGCATTTAAGTGGGCTAACATGTGATATAAATGGGCTGAATTCAGATCTTCCAAGGTGGGCTTGACAATTTTGTAAATATAATATTATTATATTCAATTTTCTGCTTTGGTGTTATAAGCAATTTCCTATAAATAGGGTGCTTAGGTTAGAATTGAAAATCACACCAGAAACTGAAGTTTTCTCTCTATTTCTCTCTCTATATTATCGAGTGTATTCTTGTGAGTATTTTGATATCTTGAGTGTTGCTATACGGTGCAAGTTCGTTCAGCGTTATTCCAGTTAGGAGTACTGCTCTTTTGAGGTAAGGGATTGTAAGGGATTGTAAGGGATTGTAAGGGATTGTAAGGGATAGTAAGGGATAGTAAGGGATGTTATTTCTTCTTAAATGATATTATTTTCTTCAATATCATTATGCCGAAGTATTGATATGAACTTTTTATCAAATTTGGAACTTTTCATGTTGGAGTTACTATTCATGAGTTAATATTCACGAGTTACTATTTATGAGTTACTATTCATGAGTTACTATTCACGAGTTCCTATTTACGAGTTACTATACATGAGTTACTATTCACGAGTTACTATTCACGACGGGTTACTATTCATAAGTTACTATTCATGAGTTACTATTCACGAGTTACTATTCACGGGTACTATTCACTACAAAATTAGTTTCTTTTTCTAACCAAATTATAGTTGATTTATGAATATTACTCTGGAGATTAAAACTATGTATTGATTATATTGATTTTATTATCATATATAACATTTTTATAACCATGATGTTGAAATTCTCTTTCACTGGAGTGTAAAGATGGGTAGATTATTGGTATGATCATGACTATAGGTTCTCTTTGGCTAGTAGTGCAAAGTTGAATTGTTGACTGGTATGATCATGACCATTGAATTTATAATTGAATATCTTTAGCTTAAGTGCAAAGGTGAAATGATCAACATGGTTATAATTATTGGTTATATAAATTCTGAAATGATTATATATTTCTTTGAGATATGAATATCTTTGGCCTGTAGTGCAAAGATGACCTATTGTTGAATATCTTTGGCCTGTAGTGCAAAGATGAACTGTTGACGAATATCTTTGGCCCGTAGTGCAAAAATGAATTTATTAGTATGATTATGAACAGGAACTGTGATTTGGTATAACCATGATCTTTGATGTTTCAGGTAAAGACAAGTGATGAAAATTATCTTTGTTCTGGATGAGAAGAGGAATTTAGAACTACAATTATGATTATGAGTTATACATGTGATTGTGGACAGGAATTGTTGATTGATGTTACAGGGATAAAACATTGTTGGTGGACTTTTAACATGGAGAAGATAATAAACTTTATAGTCTATTTGACTCTTCTAATGGATTGCTCGTTCCGCTGCAACTATGGTTGAAATTTTTATCATCTACCATATGTTCTAAATCTCTGATTTAATTCTATTGAAGGCTATTGATAATTTAATTATCTTTAGTCATGATATTCTTTACTGAGCTAGTTGCGCTCACCCTTTTGCTTCACAATTCCTTTCAGGTAATAAGAGTGTAGCTGGGTCGAGCGAGGGTAACAGGAAAATAGAACGGTGGTTTCTAGCTGTGGAGGTTCTCCCGAAGCAGTATAGAAAAGTTCATTTAGTAGTTATATTTGGTGAATCATCTAGGGTGAAGCGAACCCAACGTTGGAAGGATGTTTTGCCACTATCATAAAAGATGTCTAATGACACACAACCTCGTGTCATCATAAGATATGGTTGTGTATATCCACTTGTCGAGTATATCTACGAGCACTACCTATATAATCTTGGTGTTTGTTTGAAGTATAATTCTCAGTTAGAGACAGTGGAGATAATGATATGTCAAGAGAAGACTCACCATTGGGAAGAATATGATAGTAAACTTCTCATTTTTCTTTAGGGTCTATTGGGTCAACCAAGGATAATTCTGTGGCCATATGATATCTATCATAACCTAGATGCATGGCCTCGCATGTATGAAGGTTTCCTTGAGCACTTCCCAAAGATTCTAATTTCTAAAACAGTTTTTGACTTTACTTTTACGTAAGGTGTCATTGTGAGGTGCTGTCCACGGTTGGGACATGAGTCACATTTGGTATATATTTGTATCCAAACTCACAGCATATGTGTTGTTGTATTTTGCACGACAATTGTTGTAATAAAGTTGTAGTTATTTTCTGTACCATGTATTTGGCGACTCAAAATGGGTTGGATGGAATGGACCTATTTTGGGGGCGTCACAGTTGGTATCAGAGCTTAGGGATATGATCTCTGGTAGAGATCGGGGAATAGGACTAGGAGGGGAGAGACGAGTAAATCTTTCGCTAGTGTTTCCTACCTAAGCTTATTTGTTGGTCAGTCATAATATCGGGATATTATGTGATATGTTAATTTGTTTAATTAACCTTTGTTTTGAAGCTGCATTCTAGAATGATATTTGAAATACAGGAGATGAGCAATGGAGAAATCATGATGACGGGGTGATAGAATCTTAAATTGAAGCAAGGTATTCTCAACTCTTTGAAATACCAGGTACGTAAATTTCGAGGACGAAATTTCATAAGGAGGGGAGATTGTAAGACCCCCAATTTTATGAAATAAAAGTATTCAATTTTTCTTATAATTACTATTCAGTAAATGGTTAAATTGATAACAAGTTAAAGTTAAGGGTAATATATGAAATTTTTCAAAATACGCAAGTGGTTATAAAATTTTCATTGTTGTCGGGGAATATTCGTTTGATCGTGGAATATTCTTTCTGTCGGAAAATATTCGTACGACGGCGCAGCTATTTATGGGCCCCATAACGAATAACTGTCGGATGAAGATAACGACAAAAATTGTGTTTTTATAATTAATGGCGTAGTTGTTACCGTTAACACTGTTGGAATACCCGGTGGTTAAAACACAGTAATACGCGTTGTTGCACAGTAGCACACGGTATTGGACCAATTATTGATTTTTACGTAAGAAGGCATTACTCAATAATTGTTACAGTAATTATTGTTCAGTATTTTATTTTTTTGATTCAATAATTGCTGCGTTGATATTTTATATTACTGTTGTTTTAATAATTGTCATTACACAATATTTTCTATTATCGGAGCAATAATTCATATTATCTGAATAATATTATTAGATAACATTATTGGCAATGTCTAGAAAGTTCTGTCTAAGGAGAGGTTTGGTCATCTAATTGCGCGCCAGTAAGAAAGAGATCCATATTGGAAAACCCCCTCTTTCCTAGGAACGGTCTGGTTGCCAGTACTGTGATTCTGTAATATTATTTGTGTATAATTAATTATTGATTTATATGATGAGAAAAATATTGATTTTATGTGGATATAGATGGAAAAAAAAAATTTTAATGTGACAATTGTTGAAAATTAATATTTTATCTTTTTCTGATAAAATAATTCATTTAAATATATTATTTTAATAATATATTGATGGTGATATTTTTACAATGAATGTGGGATATATGAGTATATGAGGAGGAAGAATATTTTTGTGGCATTAAATGATTAACACATGTTTTGTGTGTTGGTGGACACAATTCTTGACCGAAAATTTATTATTGACCGTAAAATCGCCCGTTTGTGAATTTCGGTCAATTTCTGTTTGGAATTTGGAAAAACTTTCTTCTGCAAAGTTGTAGAGAATTGAATTTCCTATAAAAACTCGCGATATTCGAATTTTCTGATAAAAGGCTATTTATTATGAATTATTGAAGTACCGAAGTTCTGAAATAATTGATTTTTGAGAGTTTAAGTTAATTATTTTGAAGAAAAACGTTTTTTGGCATTTAAGTGGGCTAACATGTGATATAAATGGGCTGAATTCAGATCTTCCAAGGTGGGCTTGACAATTTTGTAAATATAATATTATTATATTCAATTTTCTGCTTTGGTGTTCTAAGCAATTTCCTATAAATAGGGTGCTTAGGTTAGAATTGAAAATCACATCAGAAACTGAAGTTTTCTCTCTATTTCTCTCTCTATATTATCGAGTGTATTCTTGTGAGTATTTTGATATCTTGAGTGTTGCTATACGGTGCAAGTTCGTTCAGCGTTATTCCAGTTAGGAGTACTGCTCTTTTGAGGTAAGGGATTGTAAGGGATTGTAAGGGATAGTAAGGGATTGTAAGGGATTGTAAGGGATAGTAAGGGATAGTAAGGGATGTTATTTCTTCTTAAATGATATTATTTTCTTCAATATCATTATGCCGAAGTATTGATCTGAACTTTTTATCAAATTTGGAACTTTTCATGTTGGAGTTACTATTCATGAGTTAATATTCACGAGTTACTATTCATGAGTTACTATTCATGAGTTACTATTCACGAGTTACTATTCACGAGTTCCTATTTACGAGTTACTATACATGAGTTACTATTCACGAGTTACTATTCACGACGAGTTACTATTCATAAGTTACTATTCATGAGTTACTATTCACGAGTTACTATTCACGGGTACTATTCACTACAAAATTAGTTTCTTTTTCTAACCAAATTATAGTTGATTTATGAATATTACTCTGGAGATTAAAACTATGTATTGATTATATTGATTTTATTATCATATATAACATTTTTATAACCATGATGTTGAAATTCTCTTTCACTGGAGTGTAAAGATGGGTAGATTATTGGTATGATCATGACTATAGGTTCTCTTTGGCTAGTAGTGCAAAGTTGAATTGTTGACTGGTATGATCATGACCATTGAATTTATAATTGAATATCTTTATCTTAAGTGCAAAGGTGAAATGATCAACATGGTTATAAATATATTATTATATTCAATTTTCTACTTTGTTGTTCTAAGCAATTTCCTATAAATAGGTGCTTAGGTTAGAATTGAAAATCACACCAGAAACTGAAGTTTTCTCTCTATTTCTCTCTCGATATATTGAGCGTATTCTTGTGAGTATTTTGATATCTTGAGTGTTGCTATACGGTGCAAGTTCGTTCAGCGTTATTCCAGTCAGGAGTACTGCTCTTTGAGGTAAGGGATTGTAAGGGATGTTATTTCTTCTTAAATGATATTATTTTCTTCAATATCATTATGCCGAAGTATTAATCTGAATTTTTTATCAAATTTAGAACTTTTCATGTCGGAGTTACTATTCATGAGTTACTATTCACGAGTTACTATTCACTAGTTACTATTCACCGAAAAATGAAATTTTCTTCTTTTCGTCCAAAATATCTATTCTGGATACTAGCTTTGATTGTATCCATGTTTTGATCATTCTTGAATTTTACTCCACTATGATTATTTATGAGGTATTTTTGGACATGGAATAGCTGAAATACGAATCCTTAATATTTATTATTTTATTTCACTGGATTCGTTTCCTTTAAAATATTTTTCATCATCCTCAGTCCTAAATGATGATATAATTGAATATCTTTGGCCTGTAGTGCAAAGATTGATGATTTCTGATGAATATCTTTGGCCCGTAGTGCAAAGATGAACAGGTGTTGAGATGAACATGATCGACTGGTGATACAAATGAATATCTTTGGCCTGTAGTGCAAAGATGAATATTTGATTAAAGATGGTTATTGATTGTTGTTACAGGGATAAAATATTGATGATGGACTTTTAAAACTTAGAAGATAGTAGAACTCATTCTCTACTTGACTCTTCTAATGGTTTGCTGTTTCCGCTGCAGTTATTGATTTAAAATTGTTGTCTATTGTATACTATTAGATTTTTCCCTGTTGAAGGCTAACGATAATTTGTTGTATATTATCTTAGTCATAATATTATTTACTGGGCTAGTTGAGCTCATCCTTTTTCTTGTTGTTCCATTTTCTTCTCAGGAGGCGAGAATGTAGCGAGTACTAGTCGGGGTGTGGAATGATGGTTCAAGACAGTTATTTTAGTAGTCCTCACTATTTTGTAAAATAGTGTATCAATAAGTATAATGAGTACTTAATTGGGTATGGATATTGTCTAGATGACAATATTTGTATTTAAACTCACAGTATATGTGTTGTCGTATTTTGCACGACAAATGTATTAATAAAGTTGTAGTTGTTTCTGTACCATGTATTTGGCCACTATCATATAAAATTTCTAACGACATACAACCTCGTGTCATCATAAGACATGGTTGTGTACATCCACTTGCCGAGTATATCTACGAGCACTACCTATATAATCTTGGTGTTTATTTGAAGTATAATTATCAGTTAGAGACAGTGGAGATAATGATATGTCAAGAGAAGACTCACCATTGGAAAGAATATGATAGTAATCTTCTCATTTTTCTTTGGGGTCAACCAAGGATAATTCTGTGGCCATATGATATCAATCATAACCTAGAAGCATGGCCTCCCATGAACGAGAGTTTCCTTGAGCACTTCCCAAAGATTCTAATTTCTAAAATAATTTTTGACTATACCTTTATGTAAGGTGTCATTGTGACGTGCTATCCAAGGTTGGTGTCCAGAGTCACAGTTGGTATATTTTAGTATCAAAACTCACAACATATGTGTTGTTGTATTTTGCACGACAATTATTGTAATAAAGTTATAGTTATTTTTTGTACCATGTATTTGGCGACTCAAAATGGGTTGGATGGAATGGACCTGTTTTGGGGGCGTGACATTGGACACCATCATGTGTCAGCACCTCACAAAGGTACCTATCAGCTTGCCACCGCAGAACGGCGTCCCCTACGGAGAGTCTGGCTTCGGTGCATCCCCCATCAACAGGAAGTCACCAGCGAGAGGCTCGGGGCTCTTTACTTATGGCTCGGATACCAACTGTGACAAATGTCCAGTTGTAAGACCCTAAATTATTAATAAATAAAATTTTCTTCTTTTCGTCCAAAATATCTATTCTGGATACTAGCTTTGATTGTATCCATGTTTTGATCATTCTTGAATTTTACTTCACTATGATTGTTTATGAGGTATTTTTGGACATGGAATAGCTGAAATACGAATCCTTAATATTTATTCTTTTGTTTCACTGGATTCGTTTCCTTTAAAATATTTTTCATTTATAAAAACTCTAGCAAAGTGTATAATAATACTCTTATAATTGTTGCATAAATTTAGAGAGAATAAGTAAGAGAAAAGGAAGAGGAAATTTTCTGAGAAGTTCACTCATCTTTCATTCAGTAGCATCCCTTTTATAGAGAATGCAGGAGAGGAAGAGGAGAAGGAATTCAATAAGGGTGGGCGGGTGAACAGGTTCCCTCATCATGAGGGAATCAACTTTTTTTTAACACTTCCCCTGATTCCCTATGATATACGATTATGTCTCATTAAAAACCTTGTTAAGAAAACCCAGTGGGAAAAACTTAACGAAGGGAAAAAGAGTACATATCGTTTACATAAATATCTTAATTGATTGCCTCGTTAAAACCTTGTCAGGAAAAACCCATTGGGATAAAAACCGTGACTAAGGAAAAAGAGTACAGTCTTCCCCTCAAAAGGAATTCATTACTCCTTGAAGAAATGTTGTCATAAGTCTTTCAGTCGACACATTCCGATCCTTTTCCGAAGTTTTGTAAACTTTGCATTTGGTAGCGACTTTGTGAATAAGTCGGCTAGATTATCACATGATCGAATTTGATGCACATCTATATCACCATTCTTTTGTAGTTCATGTGTGAAGAAGAATTTAGGTGAAATGTGCTTTGTTCTATCTCCCTTGATGTACCCTCCTCTAAGTTGAGCAATACATGCAGCGTTATCCTCATACAGAATTGTAGGAATGTCTTTGATTGATGGTAATCCACATGACTTTTGAATATGCTAAATAATTGATCTCAACCAAACACACTCTCTGCTTGCTTCATGTATAGCGAGAATCTCGGAGTGATTTGAAGATGTAGCTGTCATGGTTTGCTTTGTGGATTTCCAGGATATAGCCGTGTCACAATATGTAAATACATAACCTATTTGTGATCTTCCATTGTGTGGATCTGATAAATATCCTGCATCGGCATATCCAACCAATTGCGACGTTGAATCTCTTGGATAAAATAACCCAAGATCTATACTTTCACGGAGGTATCTCAAAATATGTTTGATCCCATCCCAATGTCTCTTAGTAGGAGAAGAACTGTATCTTGCTAACAGGTTGACAGCAAAAGTAATATCAGGTCGTGTACAGTTTGCAAGATACATAAGAGCACCTATTGCACTTAGGTATGGAACTTCAAATCCAAGAACTTCTTCCCCACTTTCTAGAGGTCGAAATGGATCTTTATCAACTTCTAAAGATCGGACAACCATCGGGGTAGTCAAAGGATGAGCTTTATCCATATAAAAACGACTGAAAATCTTTTCAGCATATGTGGATTGATGAACAAAAATTCCAGATGCTAAATGCTCCACTTGTATTCCCAAACAGAATTTTGTCTTTCCAAGATCTTTCATTTCAAATTCATCCTTTAAATAAATAGCAGTTCTTGTGAGTTCTTCAGGAGTACCTACAAGATTTAAATCATACACATATACAGCAATGATGGAAAATCCACTTTGCGATTTCTTAATAAAAACACATGGACATACTTGATCATTTATATATCCATCTTTTATTAAATAATCACTAAGTCGATTATACCACATACGACCAGACTGTTTCAACCCATACAACGAGCGTTGTAACTTGATTGAATATATGTGACGTGGCCTTTGTGATTCAGCCATTTTCAATCCTTCAGGGATTCTCATGTAAATCTCACTGTCAAGTGAGCCATATAGGTATGCAGTTACAACATCCATCAGACGTGTTTTCAAACCTTCCATGGTTGCCATACCTATCAGAAAGTGAAAAGTAACTCCATCCATTACTGGAGAGTATGTATCCTGATAATCAATACCAGGTTTTTGTGAAAATCCTTGAGCTACAAGTTGGGCTTTGTATCTCACAATTTCATTTTTCTCATTTCACTTTCGTACAAATACCCATTTATTTCCAACCAGGATTACACCCAGCGGTGTTTGGACTACTGGTCCAAATACTTCTCTTTTCAATAGAGATTGTAGCTCAGTTTGAATAGCATCTTTCCATTTTGGCCAATCTTTTCTTTTCTGACATTCTTCCACGTTTTGTGGTTCAGGATCCGTGTCAGGAATCAAAGTAATATATGATGCTATAGAGAAAGCAAATATATCGTCAATCATGACTTTGCTTCGATCCCATATTTTTTCATCATGTACATAATTTATTGAGATCTCTTGGTGTTCATCTCTTATCCCTTCACTGAGATTTTGAACCTCTTCTGGGGCTATTCTCACTCTTAGAATATGTGCTTCTTCTGGAGCGATTTGTACCTCTTCTGGAGCTATTCCCACTTTTGGAATAAGTGCTACTTCTGGAGCGGGTATTCCTTCTGGGATTCCCTTATTTGCTTTTGATTTTCGTGGTACAGTGTCTTTTGCACCAACCGGTCTTCCACGCTTCTGGCGTGGTTTAGATTCTTCTATTACCTTATTCGTCAATTCTCCAGGAATTGATTTTTCAATAGGCATTTCTATCCTTGCTGGAGTATTCACTGCAGGTGTATGTGACTTTATCACTTTTCTAGCATCATTAAATGCATCTGGCATTTGATTTGCAATATTTTGTAAATGAATAATTCTTTGAACTTCAATTTCGCATTGTCTTGTACGAGGATCAAGTGAATTTAAATCTGATGCATTCCATGATATTTCAGAGGATTTTTTATTTAAAACTTTCCCTCCTCCTAATGGTGGAAATACAGATTCATCAAAATGACAATCTACATAACGTGCAGTAAAAACATCTCCAGTTAAAGGTTCAAGATATCTGATAATAGAAGGAGAATCAAAACCAACATAAATACCTATTCTTCGTTGGGCTCCCATCTTAGTTCTTTGTGGAGGTGCAATTGGAACATATACCGCACTTCCAAAAACTCGAAAGTGTGATATGTTGGGTATCTGTCCAAGAACTAACTGTAAAGGAGAAAATTTATGAATAGCCGTTGGTCTTACTCGAATGATGGCTGCAGCATGAAGAATTGCATGACCCCAAACTGAGGTAGGTAAGTTAGCCCTTAACATTAATGGTCGTGCAATAAGTTGAAGTCTTTTTATTAAAGATTCAGCTAAACCATTTTGTGTATGAATATGAGGAACGGAATGCTCAATGGAAATTCCAATAGTCATACAAAAATCATTAAAAGTCATTGATGAAAATTCAGCTGCGTTATCAAGTCGAATTGACTTAATTGGATGATCAGAGAACTGAGCCCGTAACTTGATTATTTGAGCAAGAAGTTTTGAGAAGGCAAAGTTTCGAGAAGAGAGAAGACAAACATGAGACCATCTAGTTGAAGCATCTATTAAAACCATGAAATATCAAAATGGGCCAGACAATGGGTGAATAGGTCCACAAATGTCTCCTTGAATTCTCTCTAGGAATTTCGGGGCTTCTTTATAAACTTTTACTAGTGATGGTCGAACAATTAATTTTCCTCGAGAACATGCAGCACAAGGAAATTCACTACTAGGAAAAACCTTCTTATCTTTGAGAGGATGACCAGTAGAATTTTTAATAATACGACGCATCATAGAAGTACATGGATGACCGAGTCTTTCATGCCAAAGCATAAAGGATTTGGGATCTATGATTTTTGGAATCATAACATTATGAGACTCAATTGCTCTAATTTTCATAGTATATAATCCAGAAGAAATTGAATGAAGTTTTTCTAGGATATTCTTTTTTCCAGAAATAGTAGAAGTAATGAGAAGATATTCATTATCATTCTCATTGGTTGTTTCAATATAAAAATCATTTAGTCGAATATCTTTAAAACTAAGCAAATTTCTTCTTGATTTACTAGAATATAGAGCATTTTTGATAAAAACTTGTGTCTCATTTGGCAGTAAGAAACTAGCTTTTCCAAATCCCTCGATTAAATTTGATGTGCCAGAGATAGTCCCTAAATTTCCCTTAGCTTTGATTAGTTGTGAAAAATATTTCTCACTTTGAAGGATTGTATGAGTTGTTGCACTGTCTGCTAAACATATATCCTCCATATCCATTAAAGATGGTCTGACACATATAAAAACATAAATAAGAAAAGTTACATTTCAAATATAATTTTATTCATGAGAAACACATATCACATATAGAATGAAAACTAATAATATTATACATGCATGATGTTTAATTAAAACAAGAAATTAAACGATATCCCAAAAGATACTTTCAGAAGGTTCAGTAATATCATCAACCTTTTCCTCATTGTTGGTCATTGGTGAATCATCAACAATATTCAATTGATGATTAACAAAGTTTGTTTCTGCCTCCATTACTTTGTTCTTTTGAGACTCCTGAAATAAATTAGCCAGATGCCTCGGCGTACGACAGGTACGCGACCAATGCCCTTTCATCCCACACCTAAAACAAACATCTGGTTTGTTCTTTATCGGTGCTGTAGTTTCTTTATTTTTACCCGACTCAGACACTTGCCACTTCTGGTGGCCTGAATTGTCGCGGTTCTGGAATTTGTTGTTATGATGGCCACGTTTATTCTTTCTTCCCCAAGGCTTCTTATTATATGACCATCTCTTGTCACGTTTATTCTGCTGGAATGACGTGCTGTTAATATCCGGCAATGGGGTAGCACCCGTTGGCCGTACTTGATGGTTTTTCAACAACAATTCATTATTCTTTTCTGCAACAAGGAGGATAGACAACAAGTCACTGAATTTTGTGAACTTACTATGTCTATATTGTTGTGACAGAATCATGTTGGTGGGATGAAAAGTTGAGAGCGTTTTCTCTAACATTTGGGATTCAGAAACTGGATCTCCGCACAAAGCCAAAGTAGAGGTTATTCTATAAATATTGGAACTATATTCCATAATTGATTTGTAATCTTGTAGCCTTAAATTAAGCCACTCAAATTTGGCATTTGGGAGAACAACCAATTTTTGGTGGTCAAATCTTTCCTTAAGTTGTGTCCATAAAGATAAAGGATCTTTGACTGTTAAATACTCAGTCTTTAATCCTTCATCAATATGGTGACGAAGAAAAATTATGGCTTTTGCATTTTGTGCCGAAGTAGCTGTATTTCCTGATTGAATGGTCTTTTCTAACTCATTTGCACTAAGGTGCAATTCTGCATCAAGTGTCCAAGCCAAATAATTGTCTCCAGAGATTTTCAAAATAGAAAAATCTATTTTTGCCAAGTTTGCCATCTATTCTGGGTTAAAACACAATTTTATTATTTATTAAAACAATAAATAATTGCATGTATGAAATATGAAAAATAAACTACGTCACGATCTCAAGTGGTGATAAAATGCAAATATAAATATTCTTATATTTATGTTATTAGCATAATGCAAATGGATCTTCACCCGGCATGCGGTAGTTCGCATAGACAGATTATTCCAACAGAATAATAAATAATAGAATAACAGAAGAATTTCACCATGCATGTGATAGACCGACCGCACAGACAGGTTATTCCCAACAGAATAATAAATGCGGAATAATAAATAATGGAATCAGGTCAGGTGAAATTCACACCGACAGGATATTCCGACAGAATATTAAATGCGTAATAATAATGGAACCAGGTCAGGTGAAATTCACACCGACAGGATATTCCGACAGAATATTAAATACAAAATAATAAATGGTAAAAAGGTTCCTACTTAGTCTTGTAAGATTAACAAGGATAGATGGTACCAATGTAAATAACAAAATTTAAATGCAATTATAAGAATAAAATTATATTATTGGTGGTATAGCCCAACCAATAGTATAATAATAAATTGTAAGAATTTAATTTTACCGTCTCAGTTGGTTAGAACTTCGTGCTGATAACGTGTTATAAAAACTCTAGCAAAGTGTATAATAATACTCTTATAATTGTTGCATAAATTTAGAGAGAATAAGTAAGAGAAAAGGAAGAGGAAATTTTCTGAGAAGTTCACTCATCTTTCATTCAGTAGCATCCCTTTTATAGAGAATGCAGGAGAGGAAGAGGAGAAGGAATTCAATAGGGGTGGGCGGGTGAACAGGTTCCCTCATCATGAGGGAATCAACTTTTTGACGCCCCCAAAATAGGTCCATTCCATCCAACCTATTCTGAGTCGCCAAATACATGGTACAAAAAACAACTACAACTTTAATACAACAATTGTTGTGCAAAATACAACAACACATATGCTGTGAGTTTGGGTACAAATATATACCAACTGTGACTCATGTCCCAACCTTGGATAGCACGTCACAATGACACCTTACATAAAGGTATAGTCAAAAACTGTTTTAGAAATTAGAATCTTTGGGAAGTGCTCAAGGAAACCCTCGTACATGGGAGGCCATGCTTCTAGGTTATGATAGATATCATATAACCACAGAATTATCCTTGGTTCTGTGACGCCCCCAAAATAGGTCCAATCCATCCAACCCATTCTGAGTCGCCAAATACATCGTACAGAAAATAACTACAACTTTATTATTACAATTGTCGTGTAAAATACGACAACACATATACTGTGAGTTTAAATACAAATATTGTCATCTAGACAGTATTCATACCTAATTAAGTACTCATTATACTTATTGATACACTATTTTACAAAATAGTGAGGACTACTAAAATAACTGTCTTGAACCATCATTCCACACCCCGACTAGTACTCGCTACATTCTCGCCTCCAGAGAAGAAAATGGAACAACAAGGAAAAGGATGAGCTCAACTAGCCCAGTAAAGAATATTATGACTAAGATAATATACAACAAATTATCGTTAGTCTTCAACAGGGAAAAATCTAATAGAATACAATATACAACAATTTTAAATCAATAACTGCAGCAAAAACAGCAAACCATTAGAAGAGTCAAGTAGAGAATGAGTTCTACTATCTTCTAAGATTTAAAAGTCCATCATCAATATTTTATCCCTGTAACAATAATCAATAACCATCTTTAATCAAATATTCATCTTTGCACTACAGGCCAAAGATATTCATTTGTATCACCAGTCGATCATGTTCATCTCAACACCTGTTCATCTTTGCACTACGGGCCAAAGATATTCATCAGAAATCATCAATCTTTGCACTACAGGCCAAAGATATTCAATTATATCATCATTTAGGACTGAGGATGATGAAAAATATTTTAAAGGAAACGAATCCAGTGAAACAAAATAATAAATATTAAGGATTCGTATTTCAGCTATTCCATGTCCAAAAATACCTCATAAATAATCATAGTGGAGTAAAATTCAAGAATGATCAAAACATGGATACAATCAAAGCTAGTATCCAGAATAGAAATTTTCTTCTTTTCGTCCAAAATATCTATTCTGGATACTAGCTTTGATTGTATCCATGTTTTGATCATTCTTGAATTTTACTCCACTATGATTATTTATGAGGTATTTTTGGACATGGAATAGCTGAAATACGAATCCTTAATATTTATTATTTTGTTTCACTGGATTCGTTTCCTTTAAAATATTTTTCATCATCCTCAGTCCTAAATGATGATATAATTGAATATCTTTGGCCTGTAGTGTAAAGATTGATGATTTCTGATGAATATCTTTGGCCCGTAGTGCAAAGATGAACAGGTGTTGAGATGAACATGATCGACTGGTGATACAAATGAATATCTTTGGCCTGTAGTGCAAAGATGAATATTTGATTAAAGATGGTTATTGATTGTTGTTACAGGGATAAAATATTGATGATGGACTTTTAAATCTTAGAAGATAGTAGAACTCATTCTCTACTTGACTCTTCTAATGGTTTGTTGTTTCCGCTGCAGTTATTGATTTAAAACTTGTTGTCTATTGTATTCTATTAGATTTTTCCCTGTTGAAGATTAACGATAATTTGTTGTATATTATCTTAGTCATAATATTCTTTACTGGGCTAGTTGAGCTCACCCTTTTTCTTGTTGTTCCATTTTCTTCTTAGGAGGCGAGAATGTAGCGAGTACTAGTCGGGGTGTGGAATGATGGTTCATGACAGTTGTTTTAGTAGTCCTCACTATTTTGTAAAATAGTGTATCAATAAGTATAATGAGTACTTAATTGAGTATGAATACTGTCTAGATGACAATATTTGTATTTAAACTCACAGTATATGTGTTGTCGTATTTTGCACGATAATTGTATTAATAAAGTTGTAGTTATTTTCTGTACCATGTATTTGGCGACTCAGAATGGGTTGGATGGATTGGACTTATTTTGGGGGCGTCACAGTTGGTATCAGAGCTTAGGGATATGATCTCTGGCGGGGATCGGGGAATAGAACTAGGAGGGGAGAGACGAGTAAATCCTTCGCTAGTGTGTCCTACCTAAGGTTATTTGTTGGTCGGTCATAATATAGGGATATTATGTGATTTGTTAATTTGTTAAATTAACCCTTGTTTTATGGCAGTATTTGAGAATGTCGACTGAGAATGTTAACAGTGGAGTAAATGAGACTATTCAATGACAAGTACTTTCCTGAAAGTATTCGTCTTATGAAGGAGGTAGAGTTTATTAGACTGGAGCAGAATAACATGACGGGTGTCCCAATACGAGGCAAAATTTGCAGAGTTGTCCAGGTTTGCACCTCATTTGGTAGAGAATGAGGAACGTATGACGCGGATGTTTCTGAGAGGTTTGAAACCCGGCATACGTCAATATCTCATTTCTCATAAATTTTCTCTCTATTCAGATGTTATCAACAGGGCTCAATTATTAGAGCGAGATAGCGAGTATGATCAATCGAGGGACCACAACCAGGATTATACCGGTGACAGCAGTCATCAGAACAACGATAACCAGTGGAGAAAGAAGAATACGGACAAGAACGGCAACCACTCTGGTGGTAATCGTGGCCATGAATATAGAAGAAGCGAGTCGGGAGGAGATTTTAAAAAGAGGAGATTCAACAATGATAATACGAAGACGTCAGCACCAGCAGCAACTGGTTCCAAGGGAGGAGAGCGACCACTGGTCATATGCTATAAGTGCGGAAAAGAAGGACATATCAGCCCAAACTGCCCACAACAGTTTAAGGTATGTTATAACTGTGGAAAGGAAGGACATATCGCTCGAGATTGTACTGTAGCGAAACCAAGTCCAACGGGGGTGGTGACTCAAAAAGCTGTCCCAGAAAAGTCAAAGTCAGCGGTTCCTGGAAGAGCGTTTTTCGTGACTGGTCAGAATGCGAGGAACACGAACGAAGTTAGCACGGGTTAGTTAATTATAAATTTTTGCGAAGTCTATACCTTATTAGATACCGGTTCTACCCATTCATTTATTTCTCCTGCTTGTGCTCAACGTTTAAACTTGACTCCGGAGAAATTAGACTTTGACTTATCTGTTGAAACTCCGTTAGGAGAAACTTTCGTTACATCCACTGTTTATAAATCTTGTTTGATCCAAGTTGGCACCATCACATTACCTGTTGATCTTATCTCTTTAAAGATACTTGCTTTTGATGTGATTTTAGGAATTGATTGGTTAACTACTCATCATGCCAAAATTGATTGCTTTCGTAAGGTTGTTAGTTTTCATATTCCTAAGAAACCTGTTATTCAAATTCAAGCAACCAAACCATTGAAGTTAGACTCTTTCATATCAAGCCGTAAAGTCATTCGTTTATTAAAAAACGGATGTCAAGCTTTCTTAGCCCATATCATGGACTTGAACAAAAATACGTCAGATTTGAGTGATATTTCTGTTGTTTGTTTCCTGACGTATTTCCTGAAGAATTTCTTGGCTTACTCTCAAAGCGTGATATTGAATTTTGTATCGACTTTGAACCTGGTACAAAACCCATTTCTAAAATCTCATATCGAATGGCTCCTATTGAACTTCAGGAGTTAAAAACCTAACTGTAGAAGTTTGTACCCGAGCCTCTATCTGGTGACTTCCTTTGTGGAATGCACCGAAGCCAGACTCTCCGTAGGGGACGCCATATTCGTGCAGTAGTAAACTGATAGGTGTCATTGTGACGTGCTATCCAAGATTGGGATATGAGTCACAGTTGAGAGCAAACCTAAGTCAGTAATCGAAATACGTAGCTTTCTAGGCTTAGCTGGTTACTATCGGAGATTCGTGGAAGGATTTCTCGAATCGTTACTCCGTTAACTCAGCTGACTCGAAAAGATACAAACTTCGAATGGACCGAGGAATGCGAGAAGAGCTTCCAAGAATTTAACATGCAACACCGACGTTGGCTCGAGCTGTTGAAAGATTTCGATCACACCATCCAATACTATCCTAGAAAAGTAAACGTGGTAGCTGACGCATTGATCGTATGCGAGTACGAGTGCGATATTGTTGAACACAAAGACCTATTTTGTATAATTTATAAATGATAGAGATAGAGTTAATGACTCTAGGGAACCACGTGATGATATACGAGTAAAATCGACTTTAATCGATAACGTTAAAGCCACTCAAGCTACAGACCTGGAGCTGATGAATATAAAGAAGAAGGTGCAAGAATGTGTTATTCTAGAAGTAAGAGTCGATGAAGAGAAGAAAGCTCAAGCCTTCAATTTATTTGAAATCCTCGATCGAGTAGGAACTGTGGCCTATAGACTCGCCTTAACGCTAAGTATGTCACGTGTTCATAACGTTATTTACGTATCGATGTTACGTAAATATGTGGACGACCCGAACCACGTTATTGAGTTAGAACCAAACGAGATAGCTGAAGACTTAACGTACGAGGAGGTACCTGTCAAGATCTTGGATAGGAAGGAGCATGTCCTACGCACGAAGGTCATACCACACGTTAAGGATTTGTGGAGAAACCATGCTATTGAGAAAATGACCTAGGAGTTGGAAACGGAAATGAAAGCGAGGTATCCTCATCTTTTCGAAACACCAGGTACGTATGTCAATTTCGAGGACGAAATTTCATAAGGAGGGGAGGTTGTAAGACCCCAAATTATTAATAAATGAAATTTAATTTCCTCTATTTATTATTTTGAAATAGTAAGGGTTGATTTGATTAATGTGGTTAGTTATGGGTGAAATGCGCAAATATTTTAAATAAGTAAGTGGTTATAAAATATTCATTGTTGTCGGGGAATATTCGCTTGGTCGTGGAAAATTCTTACTGTCGGAGAATATTCGTACGACGGCGCAGTCTTTTGTGGGCCCCATAACGGAAAGCGATTGGATGAAGAAAACGACAAAAACAAGTTATTTATAAATAACGGCGTAGTTGTTACCGTTAATACTGTTGCAATACCCGGTGGTTAAAGCACAGTAATACGCGTTGTTGCACAGTAGCACACGATATTTTACCAATTATTGATTCTTACGTAAGAAGGCACTACTCAATAATTGGTACAGTAATTACTGTTCAATATTGTATTTTATTGATTCAATAATTGCTGCGTTGATATTTTATATTACTGTTGTTTTAATAATTGTCACTACACAGTATTTTCTACTATCCGAACAATAATTCATATTATCTGAATAATATTATTAGATAACATTATTGGCAATGTCTAGAAAGTTCTGTCTAAGGAGAGGTTTGATCATCTAATTGCGCGCCAGTAAGGAGAGATCCTTATTGGAAAGCCCCCTCTTTCCTGGGAACGGTCTGGTTGCCAGTACTGTGGTTCTGTAATATTATTTGTGTATAATTAATTATTAATTTATATGATGAGAAAAATATTGATTTTATGTGGATATAGATGGAGAAAATTTTTAATGTGACAATTGTTGAAAATTAATATTTTATCTTTTTTTGATAAAATAATTCATTTAAATATATTATTTTAATAATATATTGATGGTGATATTTTTATAATGAATGTGGGATATATGAGTATATGAGGAGGAAGAGTATTTTTGTGGCATTAAATGATTAACACATGTTTTGTGTGTTGCTGGACACAATTCTTGACCGAAAATTTATTATTGACTGTAAAATCGCCCGTTTGTGGATTTCGGTCAATTTTTGTTTGGAATTTGGAAAAACTTTCTTCTGTAAAGTTGTAGAGAATTAAATTTCCTATAAAAACTCGCGAGATTCGAATTTTCTGATAAAAGGCTATTTATTATGAATTATTGAAGTTCCGAAATTCTAAAATAATTAATTTTTGGAAGTTTTAATTATTTTTTTAGAAAAAATGTTTTTTTGTATTTTGTGGACATCATTAACATGTGTTATGGCTGAAATCAGATTTCAAGTGGTGGGCTTGACAATTTGTAAATATAAATATTATTATATTCAATTTTCTACTTTGGTGTTCTAAGCATTTTCCTATAAATAGGGTGCTTAGGTTAGAATTAAAAATCACACCAGAAACACAAGTTTCTCTCTCTTTCTCTCTCTATATTAGTGAGCGTATTCTTGTGAATATTCTAATACTCTGAGTATTGCTATACGGTGCAAGTTCAAGTCATAACCTATATCCGGTGTTTCAACTAGAAGTACTGTTTTTGCTGAGGTAAGGGATGTTATTTCTTCTTAAATGATATTATTTTCTTCAATATCATTATGCCGAAGTATTGATCTGAATTTTTTATCAAATTTGGAACTTTTCATGTCGGGGTTACTATTCATGAGTTACTATTCACGAGTTACTATTCACCAAAAAATAAAATTTTCTTCTTTTTGTCCAAAATATCTATTCTGGATACTAGCTTTGATTGTATACATGTTTTGATCATTCTTGAATTTTACTCCACTATGATTATTTATGAGGTATTTTTGGACATGGAATAGCTGAAATACGAATCCTTAATATTTATTATTTTGTTTCACTGGATTCGTTTCCTTTAAAATATTTTTCATCATCCTCAGTCCTAAATGATGATATAATTGAATATCTTTGGCCTGTAGTGCAAAGATTGATGATTTCTGATGAATATCTTTGGCCCGTAGTGCAAAGATGAACAGGTGTTGAGGTGAACATGATCGACTGGTGATACAAATGAATATCTTTGGCCTGTAGTGCAAAGATGAATATTTGATTAAAGATGGTTATTGATTGTTGTTACAGGGATAAAATATTGATGATGGACTTTTAAATCTTAGAAGATAGTAGAACTCATTCTCTACTTGACTCTTCTAATGGTTTGTTGTTTCCGCTGCAGTTATTGATTTAAAACTTGTTGTCTATTGTATTCTATTAGATTTTTCCCTGTTGAAGACTAACGATAATTTGTTGTATATTATCTTAGTCATAATATTCTTTACTGGGCTAGTTGAGCTCACCCTTTTTGTTGTTGTTCCATTTTCTTCTCAGGAGGCGAGAATGTAGCGAGTATTAGTCGGGGTGTGGAATGATGGTTCAAGACAGTTGTTTTAGTAGTCCTCACTATTTTTTAAAATAGTGTATCAATAAGTATAATGAGTACTTAATTGAGTATGAATACTGTCTAGATGACAATATTTGTATTTAAACTCACAGTATATGTGTTGTCGTATTTTGTACGACAATTGTATTAATAAAGTTGTAGTTATTTTCTGTACCATGTATTTGGCGACTCAGAATGGGTTGGATGGATTGGACCTATTTTGGGGGCGTCACATATTGTAAGATCCCGAATTTTATGAAATAAAAGTATTCAATTTTTCTTATAATTACTATTCAGTAAATGGTTAAATTGATAAATGTTAAAGTTAAGGGTGATATATAAATTTTTTTTCAAAATACACAAGTGGTTATATAAAATTCATTGTTGTTGGGGAATATTCGTTTGGTCGTGGAATATTCTTTCTGTCGGAGAATATTCGTACGGCGGCGCAGTAATTTGTGGGCCCCATAACAGAATAACTGTCGGATGAAGATAACGATAAAAATTGAGTTTTTATAAATAACGGCGTAGTTCTTACCGTTAACACTGTTGGAATACCCGGTGGTTAAAATACAGTAATACGCGTTGTTACACAGTAGCACACGGTATTGCACCAATTATTGATTTTTACGTAAGAAGGTATTACTCAATAATTGTTACAGTAATTACTGTTCAGTATTTTATTTTATTGATGCAATAATTGCTGCGTTGATATTTTATATTACTGTTATTTTAATAATTGTCACTACACAGTATTTTCTATTATCGGAACAATAATTCATATTATCTGAATAATATTATTAGATAATATTATTGGCAATGTCTAGAAAGTTCTGTCTAAGGAGAGGTTTGGTTATCTAATTGCGCGCCAGTAAGGAGAGATCCTTATTGGAAAGCCCCCTCTTTCCTGGGAACGGCCTGGTTGCCAGTACTGTGGTTCTGTAATATTATTTGTGTATAATTAATTATTGATTTATATGATGAGGAAAATATTGATTTTATGTGGATATAGATGGAGAAAATTTTTAATGTGACAATTGTTGAAAATTAATATTTTATCTTTTTCTGATAAAATAATTCATTTAAATATATTATTTTAATAATATATTGATGATGATATTTTTACAATAAATGTGGGATATATTAGTATATGAGGAGGAAGAGTATTTTTGTGGCATTAAATGATTAACACATGTTTTGTGTGTTGGTGGACACAATTCTTGACCGAAAATTTATTATTGACTGTAAAATCGCCCGTTTGTGGATTTCGGTCAATTTCTGTTTAGAATTTGGGAAAACTTTCTTCTGTAAAGTTGTAGAAAATTAAATTTCCTATAAAAACTCTCGAGATTTGAATTTTCTAAATAAAGGGCTATTTATTATGAATTATTGAAGTTCTGAAGTTTCGAAATAATTGATTTTTGGAAGTTTTAATTATTTTTATTAAGAAAAACGTTTTTGACATTTGAGTGGCACATGTTAATGGTGGAAATCAGCTGATGTGGTGTGCTAAGGAAATTAAGAAAATTATATTATTAATTTATTCAATTTTCTGCTTTGGTGTTCTAAGTATTTTCCTATAAATAGGGTGCTTAGGTTAGAATTGAAAATCACACCAGAAACACAAGTTTCTCTCTATTTCTCTCTCTATATCGAGCGTATTCTTGTGAGTATTTGATACTTTGAGTGTTGCTATACGGTGCAAGTTTCCTTCAGCACTATATCTAGTATTTCAGTCAGAAGTACCGTCTTTCCGAGGTAAGGGATGTTATTTCTTCTTAAATGATATTATTTTCTTCAATATCATTATGCCGAAGTATTGATCTGAACTTTTTATCAAATTTGGAACTTTTCATGTCGGGGTTACTATTCATGAGTTACTATTTACGAGTTGCTATTCACGAGTTACTATTCACCAAAAAATAAAAATTTCTTCTTTTCGTCCAAATATCTATTCTGGATACTAGCTTTGATTGTATCCATGTTTTGATCATTCTTGAATTTTACTCCACTATGATTATTTATGAGGTATTTTTGGACATGGAATAGCTGAAATACGAATCCTTAATATTTATTATTTTGTTTCACTGGATTCGTTTCCTTTAAAATATTTTTCATCATCCTCAGTCCTAAATGATGATATAATTGAATATCTTTGGCCTGGTGTGCAAAGATTGATGATTTTAGATGAATATCTTTGGCCCGTAGTGCAAAGATGAGCAGGTGTTGAGGTGAACATGACCAACAGATGAATATCTTTGGCCTGTAGTGCAAAGATGAATATTTGATTCCAGATATATATTGATTGATGTTACAGGGATAAAATATCGACGATGAACTTTTAAATTCATATATAGAAGATAGTAGTTTGCATTCTCTACTTGACTCTTCTAATGAATTGATGTTTCCGCTGTAGTTGTTGATTTAAAACATGTTGTCTATTGTATTCTATTAAATTTTTCCCTGTTGAAGACTAACGATAATTAGTTGTATATTATCTTAGTCATAATATTCTTTACTGGGCTAGTTGAGCTCATCCTTTTCCTTGTTGTTCCATTTTCTTCTCAGGAGGCGAGAATGTAGCGAGTACTAGTCGGGGTGTGGAATGATGGTTCAAGACAGTTATTTTAGTAGTCCTCACTATTTTGTAAAATAGTGTATCAATAAGTATAATGAGTACTTAATTGGGTATGAATACTGTCTAGATGACAATATTTGTATTTAAACTCACAGTATATGTGTTGTCGTATTTTGCACGACAAATGTATTAATAAAGTTGTAGTTGTTTCTGTACCATGTATTTGGCGACTCAGAATGGGTTGGGTGGAATGGACCTGTTTTGGGGGCGTCACAGTTGGTATCAGAGCTTAGGGATATGATCTCTGGCGGAGATCGGAAAATAGAACTAGGAGGGGAGAGATGAGTAAATCTTTCGCTAGCGTGTCCTACGTAAGCTTATTTGTTGGTAAGTCATAATATCGGGATATTATATAAATGTTAATTTATTCAATTAACCCTTGTTTTGAAGCTGTATTCTAGAATGATATCTGAAATACAGGAGATGAGCAATGGAGAAATTATGATGACAGGGAAGATGGAATCTGAAATGAAAGGAAGGTATTCTCAACTCTTTGAAATATCAGGTACATAAATTTCGGGGATGAAATTTCATAAGGAGGGGAGATTGTAAGATCCCGAATTTTATGAAATAAAAGTATTCAATTTTTCTTATAATTACTATTCAGTAAATGGTTAAATTGATAAATGTTAAAGTTAAGGGTGATATATGAATTTTTTTTTCAAAATACACAAGTGGTTATAAAATATTCATTGTTGTTGGGGAATATTCGTTTGGTCGTGGAATATTCTTTCTGTCGGAGAATATTCGTACGGCGGCGCAGTAATTTGTGGGCCCCATAACAGAATAACTGTCGGATGAAGATAACGATAAAAATTGAGTTTTTATAAATAACGGCGTAGTTCTTACCGTTAACACTGTTGGAATACCCGGTGGTAAAATACAGTAATACGCGTTGTTACACAGTAGCACACGGTATTGCACCAATTATTGATTTTTACGTAAGAAGGTATTACTCAATAATTGTTACAGTAATTACTGTTCAGTATTTTATTTTATTGATGCAATAATTGCTGCGTTGATATTTTATATTACTGTTATTTTAATAATTGTCACTACACAGTATTTTCTATTATCGGAACAATAATTCATATTATCTGAATAATATTATTAGATAACATTATTGGCAATGTCTAGAAAGTTCTATCTAAGGAGAGGTTTGGTCATCTAATTGCGCGCCAGTAAGGAGAGATCCTTATTGGAAAGCCCCCTCTTTCCTGGGAACGGCCTGGTTGCCAGTACTGTGGTTCTGTAATATTATTTGTGTATAATTAATTATTAATTTATATGATGAGGAAAATATTGATTTTATGTGGATATAGATGAAGAAAATTTTTAATGTGACAATTGTTGAAAATTAATATTTTATCTTTTTCTGATAAAATAATTCATTTAAATATATTATTTTAATAATATATTGATGATGATATTTTTATAATGAATGTGGGATATATGAGTATATGAGGAGGAAGAGTATTTTTGTGGCATTAAATGATTAACACATATTTTGTGTGTTGGTGGACACAATTCTTGACCGAAAATTTATTATTGACTGTAAAATCGTCCGTTTATGGATTTTGGTCAATTTCTGTTTGGAATTTGGAAAAACTTTCTTCTGCAAAGTTGTAGAAAATTAAATTTCCTATAAAAACAGGCGAGATTTGAATTTTTTGAATAAAGGGCTATTTTTTATGAATTATTGAAGTTCTGAAGTTCCGAAATAATTGATTTTTGGAAGTTTTAATTATTTTTATTAAGAAAAACGTTTTTGACATTTGAGTGGCACATGTTAATGGTGGAAATCAGCTGATGTGGTGTGCTAAGGAAATATAGAAAATTATATTATTAATTTATTCAATTTTCTACTTTGGTGTTCTAAGCATTTTCCTATAAATAGGGTGCTTAGGTTAGAATTGAAAATCACACCAGAAACACAAGTTTCTCTCTATTTCTCTCTCTATATCGAGCGTATTCTTGTGAGTATTTGATACTTTGAGTGTTGCTATACGGTGCAAGTTTCCTTCAGCACTATATCTAGTATTCCAGTCAGAAGTACCGTCTTTCCGAGGTAAGGGATGTTATTTCTTCTTAAATGATATTATTTTCTTCAATATCATTATGCCGAAGTATTGATCTGAACTTTTTATCAAATTTAGAACTTTTCATGTCGGGGTTACTATTCACGAGTTGCTATTCACGAGTTACTATTCACCGAAAAATGAAAATTTCTTCTTTTCGTCCAAATATCTATTCTGGATACTAGCTTTGATTGTATCCATGTTTTGATCATTCTTGAATTTTACTCCACTATGATTATTTATGAGGTATTTTTGGACATGGAATAGCTGAAATACGATTCCTTAATATTTATTATTTTGTTTCACTGGATTCGTTTCCTTTAAAATATTTTTCATCATCCTCAGTCCTAAATGATGATATAATTGAATATCTTTGGCCTGGTGTGCAAAGATTGTTGATTTTAGATGAATATCTTTGGCCCGTAGTGCAAAGATGAGCAGGTGTTGAGGTGAACATGACCAACAGATGAATATCTTTGGCCTGTAGTGCAAAGATGAATATTTGATTCCAGATATATATTGATTGATGTTACAGGGATAAAATATCGACGATGAACTTTTAAATTCATATATAGAAGATAGTAGTTTGCATTCTCTACTTGACTCTTCTAATGAATTGATGTTTCCGCTGCAGTTGTTGATTTAAAACTTGTTGTCTATTGTATTCTATTAAATTTTTCCCTGTTGAAGACTAACGATAATTAGTTGTATATTATCTTAGTCATAATATTCTTTACTGGGCTAGTTGAGCTCATCCTTTTCCTTGTTGTTCCATTTTCTTCTCAGGAGGCGAGAATGTAGCGAGTACTAGTCGGGGTGTGGAATGATGGTTCAAGACAGTTATTTTAGTAGTCCTCACTATTTTGTAAAATAGTGTATCAATAAGTATAATGAGTACTTAATTGGGTATGAATACTGTCTAGATGACAATATTTGTATTTAAACTCACAGTATATGTGTTGTCGTATTTTGCACGACAAATGTATTAATAAAGTTGTAGTTGTTTCTGTACCATGTATTTGGCGACTCAGAATGGGTTGGGTGGAATGAACCTATTTTGGGGGCGTTACATTAATTGTCTTGAACCATCATTCCACACCCCGAATAGTACTCGCTACATTCTTGCCTCCTGAGAAGAAAATGGAACAACAAGAAAAAGGATGAGCTCAACTAGCCCAGTAAAGAATATTATGACTAAGATAATATACAACAAATTATCGTTAGTCTTCAACAGGGAAAAATCTAATAGAATACAATAGACAACAATTTTAAATCAATAACTGCAGCGGAAACATCAAACCATTAGAAGAGTCAAGTAGAGAATGAGTTCTACTATCTTCTAAGATTTAAAAGTCCATCATCAATATTTTATCCCTGTAACAACAATCAATAACCATCTTTAATCAAATATTCATCTTTGCGCTACAGGCCAAAGATATTCATTTGTATCACCAGTCAATCATGTATTAAATGATTAACACATGTTTTGTGTGTTGGAGGACACAATTCTTGACCGAAAATTTATTATTGACTGTAAAATCGTCCGTTTGTGGATTTCGGTCAATTTCTGTTTGGAATTTAGAAAAACTTTCTTCTGCAAATTTGTAGAGAATTGAATTTCCTATAAAAACTTGCGAGATTCGAATTTTCTGATAAAAGGGCTATTTATTATGAATTATTGAAGTTCCAAAGTTCCGAAATAATTGATTTTTGGAGTTTAAAATGTTTTTTTTAAGAAAAACGTTTTTTGTTGCAATTGAGTGGCTCACATGTGTTATACATGATCTAAAATCAGATTTCAAGAAGTGGGCTTGACAATTTTGTAAATATAAATATTATTATATTCAATTTTCTGCTTTGGTGTTCTAAGTATTTTCCTATAAATAGGGTGCTTAGGTTAGAATTGAAAATCACACCAGAAACGGAAGTTTTCTCTCTATTTCTCTCTCTATATTATCGAGTGTATTCTTGTGATATTTGATTTCTTGAGTGTTTGCTATAGGTGCAAGTTCGTTCAGCGTTATTCCAGTCAGGAGTACTGCTCTTTTGAGGTAAGGGATGGTAAGGGATGTTATTTCTTCTTAAATGATATTATTTTCTTCAATATCATTATGCCGAAGTATTGATCTGAATTTTTATCAAATTTAGAACTTTTCATGTCGGGGTTTACTATTTCATGAGTTACTATTCACGAGTTACTATTTTGAGTTACTATTCACGAGTTACTATTCACCGAAAAATGAATTTTCTTCTTTTCGTCCAAAAATATCTATTCTGGATACTAGCTGTTGATTGTATCCATGTTTTGATCATTCTTGAATTTTTACTTCACTATGATTAATTTATGAGGTATTTTTGGACATGGAATAGTTGAAATACGAATCCTTAATATTTATATTTTGTTTCACTGGATTCGTTTCCTTTAAAATATTTTTCATCATCCTCAGTCCTAAATAATGATATAATTGAATATCTTTGGCCTGTAGTGCAAAGATTGATGATATCTGATGAATATCTTTGGCCCGTAGTGCAAAGATGGATCAGGTGTTGAGATGAACATGATCGACTGGTGATACAAATGAATATCTTTGGCCTGTAGTGTGAATATTTGATTAAAGATGGTTATTGATTGTTGTTACAGGGATAAAATATGATGATGGACTTTTAAATTCTTAGAAGATAGTAGAACTCATTCTCTACTTGACTCTTCTAATGGTTTGTTGTTTCCGCTGCAGTTAGTTATGATTTAAAACTTGTTGTCTATTGTATTCTATAAGATTATTCCCTGTTGAAGACTAAACGATAATTTGTTGTATATTATCTTAGTCATAATATTCTTTACTTTACTGGGCTAGTTGAGCTCACCCTTTTCCTTGTTGTTCCATTTTCTTCTCAGGGAGGCGAGAATGTAGGGAGTACTAGTCGGGGTATGGAATGATGGTTCAAGACAGTTGTTTTAGTAGTCCTCACTATTTTGTAAAATAGTGTATCATAAGTATAATGAGTTCTTAATTGAGTATGAATACTGTCTAGATGACAATATTTGTATTTAAACTCACAGTATATGATGTTGTCGTATTTTGCACGACAAATGTATTAATAAAGTTGTAGTTGTTTCTGTACTATGTATTTGGCGACTCAGAATGGGTTGGGTGGAATGGACCTGTTTTGGGGGCGTCACAGTTGGTATTATATTCAATTTTCTGCTTTGGTGTTCTAAGCATTTTCCTATAAATAGGGTGCTTAGGTTAGAATTGAAAATCACACCAGAAACACAAGTTTCTCTCTCTTTCTCTCTCTATATTAGTGAGTGTATTCTTGTGAGTATTCTAATACTTTGAGTATTGCTATACGGTGCATGTTCAAGTCATAACCTATATCCGGTGTTTCAACTAGAAGTACTATTTTTGCTGAGGTAAGGGATGTTATTTCTTCTTAAATGATATTATTTTCTTCAATATCATTATGCCGAAGTATTGATCTGAACTTTTTATCAAATTTGGAACTTTTCATGTCGGAGTTACTATTCATGAGTTACTATTCACGAGTTACTATTCACGAGTTACTATTCACTGAAAAATGAAATTTTCTTCTTTTTATCCAAATATCTATTCTGGATACTAGCTTTGATTGTATCCATGTTTTGATCATTCTTGAATTTTACTCCACTATGATTATTTATGAGGTATTTTTGGACATGGAATAGTTGAAATACGAATCCTTAATATTTATTATTTTGTTTCACTGAATTCGTTTCCTTTAAAATATTTTTCATCATCCTCAGTCCTAAATGATGACATAAATGAATATCTTTGGCCTGTAGTGCAAAGATTAATGATTTCTGATGAATATCTTTGACCTGTAGTGCAAAGATGAATATTTGATTAAAGATGATTATTGATTGTTGTTACAGGGATAAAATATTGATGATGAACTTTTAAATCTTAGAAGATAGTAGAACTCATTCTCTACTTACTCTTCTAATGGTTTGCTGTTTCCGCTGCAGTTATTGATTTAAAACTTGTTGTCTATTGTATTCTATTAGATTTTTCCCTGTTGAAGACTAACGATAATTTGTTCTATGTTTTCTTAGTCATAATATTCTTTACTGGGCTAGTTGAGCTCACCCTTTTCCTTGTTGTTCCATCTTTCTTCTCAGGAGGCGAGAATGTAGCGAGTACTAGTCGGGTGTGGGAATGATGGTTCAAGACAGTTGTTTTAGTAGTCCTCACTTATTTTGTAAAATAGTAAATCAATAAGTATAATGAGGACTTAATTGAGTATGAATACTGTCTAGAATGACAATATTTGTATTTAAACTCACAGTATATGTGTTGTCGTATTTTGCACGACAATTGTAATAATAAAGTTGTAGTTATTTTCTGTACCATGTATTTGGCGACTCAGAATGGGTTGGATGGATTGGACCTATTTTTGGGCGTCACAGTTGGTATCAGAGCTTAGGGATATGATCCTCTGGCGGAGATCGGGGAATAGAACTAGGAGGGGAAGACGAGTAAATCCTTCGCTAGTGTGTCCTACCTAAGCTTATTTGTTGGTCGGTCATAATATAGGGATATTATGTGATTTGTAATTTGTTAAAATTAACCCTTGTTTATGGCAGTATTTGAGAATGTCGACTGAGAATGTTAACAGTGGAGTAAATGAGACTATTCAATGACAAGTACTTTCCTGAAAGTATTCGTCTATGAAGGAGGTAGAGTTTTATTAGACTGGAGCAGAACAACATGACGGTGTCCCAGTACGAGGCGAAATTTGCAGAGTTGTCCAGGTTTGCACCTCACTTGGTGGAGAATGAGGAACGTATGACGCGATGTTTTCTGAGAGGTTTGAAACCCCGCATACGTCAATATCTCATTTCTCATAAATTTTCTCTCTATTCAGATGTTGTCAACAGGGCTCAATTATTAGAGCGAGATAGCGAGTATGGTCAATCGAGGGACCACAACCAGGAATATAATACCGGTGACAGCAGTCATCAGAACAACAATAACCAGCGAGAAGAAGAAGAATAACGGACAAGAAACGGCAACCACTCTGGTGGTAATCGTGGCCATGAATATAGAAGAAGCGAGTTGGGAGGAGATTTTAAAAAGAGGAGATTCACAAACAATGACAATACGAAGACGTCAGCAGCAGCAGCAATTGGTTCCAAGGGAGGAGAACGACCACCGATTATATGCTATAAGTGCGGAAAAGAAGGACATATCAGCCCAAACTGCCCACAACAGTTTAAGGTATGGAAAGGAAGGACATATCGCTCGAGATTGCACTGTAGCGAAACCAAGTCCAACGGGGGTGGTGACTCAAAAAGTTGTCCTAGAAAAGTCAAAGTCAACGGTTCCTGGAAGAGCGTTTTTCGTGACTGGTCAGAATGCGAGGAACCCGAATGAAGTTAGCACGGGTTAGTTAATTATAAATTTTTACGAAGTTTATACCTTATTAGATGCCGGTTCTACCCATTCTTTTATCTCTCTTGCTTGCGTTCAACGTTTAAACTTGACTCCGGAGAAATTAGACTTTGACCTATCTGTGAAAACTCCGTTAGGAGAAACTTTCGTTACATCCACTGTTTATAAATCTTGTTTGATCCAAGTTGGCACCATCACATTACCTGTTGACCTTATCTCTTTAAAGATACTTGCTTTTGATGTGATTTTAGAAATTGATTGGTTAACTACTCATCATGCCAAAATTGATTGCTTTCGTAAGGTTGTTAGTTTTCATATTCCTAAGCAACCTGTTATTCAAATTTAAGCAACCAAACCATTGAAGTCAAACTCTTTCATATAAAGCCGTAAAGTCATTCGTTTATTGAAAAACGGATGTCAAGCTTTCTTAGCCATGTCATGGACTTGAACAAAAATACGTCAGATTTGAGTGATATTTCTGTTGTTTGTTTCCTAACGTATTTCCTGAAGAATTTCTTGGCTTACTCCCAGAGCGTGATATTGAATTTTGTATCATCTTTGAATCTGGTACAAAACGCACTTCTAAAATCTCATATCGAATGACTCCTATTGAACTTCAGGAGTTAAAAACCTAATTATAGAAGTTTGTACCCGAGCCTCTATATGGTGACTTCCTTTGTGGAATGCACTGAAGCCAAACTCTCCGTAGGGGATGCCATATTAGTGCGGTAGTAAACTGATAGGTGTCATTGTGACGTGCTATCCAAGATTGGGATATGAGTCACAGTTGAGAGTAACCTAAGTCAGTAATCGAAATACGTAGCTTTCTGGTTATTATCGGAGATTCGTAAAAGGATTTTCTCGAATCGCTACCCCGTTAACTCAGCTGACTCGGAAGGATATCAAATTCGTATGGAGCGAAGAATGCGAGAAGAGTTTTCAAGATCTCAAGAGGAGACTCATTTCGGCACCTGTTTTGACAATACCATCTGGTTCGGATGGATTTGTTATCTATAGCAATGCTTCAGGCAAAGGGTTAGGATGTGTTCTCATGCAACGTGGGAAAGTCATAGCCTATGCCTCGCGACAACTTAAAGAATATGAGAGGAATTATCCTACTCATGATCTAGAGTTGGCAGCAGTCGTTTTCGCGCTAAAGATCTGGAGGCACTATCTATATGGGAAGAAAGTGGAGATATATTCAGACCATAAAAGCCTCAAATATTTCTTCACCCAAAAGAAACTCAATATACGGCAACGACGTTGGCTCGAGCTGTTGAAAGATTACGACCACACTATTCAATACCATCCTGGAAAAGCGAACGTGGTAGCTGACGTGTTGAGTAAAAGATCGTATACGGGCACGAGTACGATATTGTCAAAGACCCATTTCGTACGACTTACAGAAGATGGAGATAGAGTAAGGATTCCAAGAACCTGCGTGAAGATAACGAATATACGATTAGAATCGACTTTTATCGATAAAATTAAAATCGCTTAAGCTACACACCGGAGCTGATGAATATGAAAAAGGAAGTGCAAGAAGTTGTTATTCCAAAAGCGAGAATTCGCAATGTAAGGAAAGTTCAAACATACGATTTATTAGTCCATTTAAAATTCTCGATTGAATAGGAACTATGGCCTGTAGACTCGCTTTACAGCCAAGTATGATGCGTGTTCATAACGTTTTTCACGTATCGAAGTTACGAAATTATGTGGATAACCCGAACCACGTCATTGAATTAGAACCGAACGAGATAGTCGAAGAGTTAATGTACGAAGAGGTACCTGTCAAGATCTTGGATAGAAAGGAGCATGTCCTACGCACAAAGGTCATACCACAAGTCAAAGTTTTGTGAAGGAACCATGCTATTGAAGAAATGACCTGGGAGTTGGAAATGGAAATGAAAGCGAGGTATCCTCATCTTTTCGAAACACCAGGTACGTATGTCAATTTCGAGGACGAAATTTCATAAGGAGGGGAGGTTGTAAGACCCCAAATTATTAATTAATGAAATTTAATTTCTTCTATTTATTATTCTGAAATAGTAAGGGTTGATTTGATTAATGTGGTTAGTTATGGGTAAAATGCGCAAATATTTTAAATAAGTAAGTGGTTATAAAATATTCATTGTTGTCGGGGATATTCGCTTGGTCGTGGAATATTCTTACTGTCGGAGAATATTCGTACGACGGCGCAGTCTTTTGTGGGCCCCATAACGGAAAGCGATTGGATGAAGAAAACGACAAAAATAAGTTGTTTATAAATAACGGCGTAGTTGTTACCGTTAATACTGTTGGAATACCCGGTGGTTAAAACACAATAATACGCGTTTGGCACACTAGCACACGATATTGCACCATTATTGATTCTTACGTAAGAAGGCACTACTCAATAATGGTTACAGTAATTACTGTTCAATATTTTATTTTATTGATTCAATATTGCTGCTGCGTTGATATTTTATATTACTGTTATTTTAATAATTGTCACTACATCAGTATTTTCTATTATCGGAACAATAATTCCATATTATCTGAATAATATTATTAGATAACATTATTGGCAATGTCTAGAAAGTTCTGTCTAAGGAGAGGTTTGGTCATCTAATTGCGCGCCAGTAAGGAGAGATCCTTATTGGAAAGCCCCTTCTTTCCCTGGGAACGGCCTGGCTGCCATACTGTGATTCTGTAATATTATTTGTGTATAATTAATTATTGATTTATGATGAAAAAAATATTAATTTTATGTGGATATAGATGGAGAAAATTTTTAATGTGACAATTGTTAAAAATTAATATTTTATCTTTTTCTGATAAAATAATTCATTTAAATATATTATTTTAATAATATATTAATGGTGATATTTTTACAATGAATGTGGGATATATAGAATAAATGAGGAGGAAGAGTATTTTTGTTAGATTAATGTTTAAACACATGTTTTTGTGTGTTTGGTGGACACAATTCTTGACCGAAAAATTATTATTGGCTGAAAATCGTCCGTTTGTGGATTTCGGTCAATTTCTGTTTGGAATTTGGAAAAACTTTCTTCTGTAAAGTTGTAGAGAATTGAATTTTCTATAAAAAATCGTGAGATTCGAATTTTTCTGATGAAAGGGCTATTTATTAGAATTATTGAAGTTCCGAAATTCCGAAATAATTGATTTTTGGAAGTTTTAATTATTTTTGTTTAGAAAAACGTTTTTTTTTATTTTGTGGACATCATTAACATGTGTTATGGCTGAATTCAGATGGTCAAGGTGGGCTAAGGAAAAATTTGTTAAATATATTATTATTATATTCAATTTTCTGCTTTGGTGTTCTAAGCATTTTCCTATAAATAGGGTGCTTAGGTTAAAATTGAAAGTCACACCAGAAACACAAGTTTCTCTCTCTTTCTCTCTCTATATTAGTGAGTGTATTCTTGTGAGTATTCTAATACTTTGAGTATTGTTATCTATCGGTGCAATTCAAGTCATAACCTATATCCGGTGTTTCAACTAGAAGTACTGTTTTTGCTGAGGTAAGGGATGTTATTTCTTCTTAAATGATATTATTTTTTTCAATAGCATTATGCCGAAGTAATTGATCTGAACTTTTTATCAAATTTGGAACTTTTCATGTCGGGGTTACTATTCATGAGTTACTATTCACGAGTTACTATTCACGAGTTACTATTCACCAAAAAATGAAATTTTCTTCTTTTTGTCCAAATATCTATTCTGGATACTAGCTTTGATTGTATCCATGTTTTGATCATTCTTAAATTTTACTCCATTATGATTATTTATGAGGTATTTTTGGACATGAAATAGTTGAAATACGAATCCTTAATATTTATTATTTTGTTTCACTGGATTCGTTTCCTTTAAAATATTTTTCATCATCCTCAGTCCTAAATGATGACATAAATGAATATCTTTGGCCTGTAGTGCAAAGATTAATGATTTCTGATGAATATCTTTGGCCTGTAGTGTAAAGATGAGTTGTTGTTGAATATCTTTGGCCCGTAGTGCAAAGATGACTTGTTGTTGAATATCTTTGGCATGTAGTGTAAAGATGAACTGTTGATGAATATCTTTGGCCCGTGGTGCAAAGATGAATTTATTAGTATGATTAAGAACAGGAACTTTGATTTGGTATAACCATGATCTTTGATGTTTCAGGTAAAGACAGGTGATGAAAATTATCTTCGTCTTGGATTGCGAAATTTAGAATCACAATTATGATTATGATTATTCATATGATTGTGGAAAGGAACTGTTGATTGATGTTACAGGGATAAAAACATGTTGGTGGACTTTTAACATGGAGAAGATAATAGACTTTATGGTCTATTTGACTCTTCTAATGGATTGCTCGTTCCGCTGCAACTATGGTTGAAAAGTTTTATCATCTACCATATGTTCTAAATCTCTGATTTATTACTGTTGAAGGCTATTGATAACTTATTTATCTTTAGTCATGATATTCTTTACTGAGCTAGTTGTGCTCGCCCTTTTGCTTCACAATTCTTTTCAGGTAATAAGAGTGTAGCTGGGTCGAGCGAGAGTAACGGAAAAATAGAACGGTGGTCTCTAGCTGTGGATGTTCTTCCGAAGCAGTATAGAAAAGTTCATTTAGTAGTTTTATTTGGTGAATCCAATAGGGTAAGGTGTACCCAACGTTGGAAGGGTGATTTACCACTATCATACAAGATGTCTAACGATATACAATCTCGTGTCATCATAAGACATGGATGTGCTCATCCACTTGCTGAGTATATTTACGAGCACTACCTATATAATCTTGGTGTTTGTTTGAAGTATAATTCTCAATACACAAGTGGTTATAAAATATTCATTGTTGTCGGGGAATATTCGCTTGGTCGTGGAATATTCTTACTGTCGGAGAATATTCGTACGACGGCCCAGTCTTTTGTGGGCCCCATAACGGAAAGCGATTGGATGAAGAAAACGACAAGAGTAAGTTATTTATAAATAATGGCGTAGTTGTTACCGTTAACACTGTTGGAATACCCGGTGGTTAAAATACAGTAATACGCGTTGTTGCACAGTAGCACACGGTATTGCACCAATTATTGATTTTTATTAAGAAGGCATTACTCAATAATTGTTACAGTAAATTACGGTTCAGTATTTTATTTTATTGATTCAATAATTGCTGCGTTGATATTTTATATTACTGTTGTTTTAATAATTGTCACTACACAGTATTTTCTATTATCGGAGCAATAATTCATATTATCTGAATAATATTATTAGATAACATTATTGGCAAAGTCTAGAAAGTTCGTCTAAGGAGAGGTTTGGTCATCTAATTTGCGCGCCAGTAAGGAAGAGATCCTTATTGGAAAGCCCCCTCTTTCCTGGGAACGGCCTGTTGCCAGTACTGTGATTATGTAATATTATTATGAATAATTAATTATTTGATTTATATGATGAGGAAAATATTGATTTTATGTGGATATAGATGGAGAAAATTTTTAAATGTGACAATTGTTGAAAATTAATATTTTATCTTTTTCTGATAAAATAATTCATTTAAAATATTATTTTAATAATATATTAACGGTGATATTTTTACAATAAATGTGGGATATATGAGTATATGAGGAGGAAGAGTATTTTTGTTGGATTAAATGTTTAACACATGTTTTGTGTGTCGGTGGACACAATTCTTGACCGAAAATTTATTATAGACTATAAAATCGTCCGTTTGTCGATTTCGGTCAATTTCTGTTTGGAATTTAGAAAAACTTTCTTCTGCAAAGTTGTAGAGAATTGAATTTCCTATAAAAACTCGCGAGATTCAATTTTTCTGATAAAAGGGCTATTTATTACGAATTATTGAAGTTCCGAATTATTAAGTCTGAATTGATTTTTGTTACAAAAATTTTTTAAAACATGTTTTGCATTTTTGGTGCATTTGTGTGAAAAATATGTTTTTGATGTGGTGGGCTAAGGAAAATTTGGTTATAAATATATTATTATATTCAATTTTCTACTTTGGTGTTCTAAGCAATTTCCTATAAATAGGTGCTTAGGTTAGAATTGAAAATCACACCAAAAACTGAAGTTTTCTCTCTATTTCTCTCTCTATATTATCGAGTGTATTCTTGTGAGTTTTTTTTGATATCTTGAGTGTTGATATACGGTGCAAGTTCGTTCAGCGTTATTCCAGTCAGAAGTACTGCTCTTTTGAGGTAAGGGATAGTAAGGGATGTTATTTCTTCTTAAATGATATTATTTTCTTCAATATCATTATGCCGAAGTACTGATCTGAATTTTTATCAAATATAGAACTTTTCATGTCGGGGTTACTATTCATGAGTTACTATTCACGAGTTACTATTCATGAATTACTATTCACGAGTTACTATTCACCGAAAAATGAAATTTTCTTCTTTTCGTCCAAAATATCTATTCTGGATACTAGCTTTGATTGTATCCATGTTTTGATCATTCTTAAATTTTACTCCACTATGATTATTTATGAGGTATTTTTGGACATGGAATAGCTGAAATACGAATCCTTAATATTTATTATTTTGTTTCACTGGATTCGTTTTCTTTAAAATATTTTTCATCATCCTCAGTCCTAAATGATGATGTTACTGAATACCTTTGGCCTGTAGTGCAAAGATTGATGATTTTATGATGAATATCTTTGGCCCGTAGTGCAAAGATGAACAGGTGTTGAGATGAATATGATCGACTGGTGATACAAATGAATATCTTTGGCCTGTAGTGCAAAGATGAATATTTGATTAAAGATGGTAATTGATTGTTGTTACAGGGATAAAATATTGATGATGGACTTTTAAATCTTAGAAGATAGTAGAACTCATTCTCTACTTGACTCTTCTAATGGTTTGCTGTTTCCGCTGCAGTTACTGATTTAAAACTTGTTGTCTATTGTATTCTATCAGATTTTTCCCTGTTGAAGACTAAGAATAATTTGTTGTATATTATCTTAGTCATAATATTCTTTACTTGGCTAGTTGAGCTCACCCTTTTCCTTGTTGTTCCATTTTCTTCTCAGGAGGCGAGAATGTAGCGAGTACTAGTCGGGGTGTGGAATGATGGTTCAAGACAGTTGTTTTAGTAGTCCTCACTATTTTGTAAAATAGTGTAGCAATAAGTATAATGAGTTCTTAATTGAGTATGAATACTGTCTAGATGACAATATTTGTATTTAAACTCACAGTATATGTGTTGTCGTATTTTGCACGACAATTGTAATAATAAAGTTGTAGTTATTTTCTGTACCATGTATTTGGCGACTCGGAATGGGTTGGATGGAATGGACCTATTTTGGGGGCGTCACATTTGGTATCAGAGCTTAGGGATATGATCTCTGGCAGAGATCGGAAAATAGAACTAGGAGGGGAGAGATGAGTAAATCCTTCGCTAGTGTGTCCTACCTAAGCTTATTTGATGGTCAGTCATAATATCGGGATATTATGTGATATATTAATTTGTTAAATTAACCCTTGTTTTGAAGCTGTATTCTAGAATGATATCTGAAATAAAGGAGATGAGCAATGGAGAAATCTTGATGACAGGGAAGATGGAATCTGAAATGAAAGCAATGTATTCTCAACTCTTTGAAATACGAGGTACGTAAATTTCGAGGACGAAATTTCATAAGGAGGGAGATTGTAAGACCCCGAATTTTATGAAATAAAAGTATTCAATTTTTCTTATAATTACTATTTAGTAAATGGTTAAATTGATAAATGTTAAAGTTAAGGGTGATATATGAATTTTTTTCGAAATACACAAGTAGTTATAAAATATTCATTGTTGTCGGGGAATATTCGCTTGGTCGTGGAATATTCTTACTATCGGAGAATATTCGTACGACGGCGCAGTCTTTTGTGGGCTCCATAACGAAAAGCGATTCGATGAAGAAAACGACAAGAGTAAGTTGTTTATAAATAACGGCGCAGTTGTTACCGTTAACACTGTTAGAATACCCGGTGGTTAAAACACAGTAATACACGTTGTTGCACAGTAGCACACGGTATTGCACCAATTATTGATTTTTATGTAAGAAGGCATTACTCAATAATTGTTACAGTAATTACTGTTCAGTATTTTATTTTATTGATTCAATAATTGCTGCGTTGATATTTTATATTACTGTTGTTTTAATAATTGTCACTACACAGTATTTTCTATTATCGGAGCAATAATTCATATTATCTGAATAATATTATTAGATAACATTATTGGTAAAGTCTAGAAAGTTCTGTCTAAGGAGAGGTTTGGTCATCTAATTGCGCGCCAGTAAGGAAGAGATCCTTATTGGAAAGCCCCCTCTTTCCTGGGAACGGCCTGGTTGCCAGTACTGTGATTATGTAATATTATTTATGAATAATTAATTATTGATTTATATGATGAGGAAAATATTGATTTTATGTGGATATAGATGGAGAAAATTTTTAAATGTGACAATTGTTGAAAATTAATATTTTATCTTTTTCTGATAAAATAATTCATTTAAATATATTATTTTAATAATATATTAACGGTGATATTTTTACAATAAATGTAGGATATACGAGTATATGAGGAGGAAGAGTATTTTTGTTGGATTAAATGTTTAACACATGTTTTGTGTGTTGGTAGACACAATTCTTGACCGAAAATTTATTATAGACTGTAAAATCGTCCGTTTGTGGATTTCAGTCAATTTCTGTTTAGAATTTAGAAAAACTTTCTTCTGTAAAGTTGTAGAGAATTGAATTTCCTATAAAAACTCGTGAGATTCGAATTTTCTGATAAAAGTGCTATTTATTACGAATTATTGAAGTTCCGAATTATTGAGTCTGAATTGATTTTTGTTACAAAAATTGTTTAAAACATGTTTTGCTTTTTTGGTGCATTTGTGTGAAAAATATGTTTTTGATGTGGTGGGCTAAGGAAATTTTGGTTATAAATATATTATTATATTCAATTTTCTACTTTGGTGTTCTAAGCAATTTCCTATAGATAGGTGCTTAGGTTAGAATTGAAAATCACACCAGAAATTGAAGTTTTCTCTCTATTTCTCTCTCTATATTATCGAGTGTATTCTTGTGAGTTTTTTTGATATCTTGAGTGTTGATATACGGTGCAAGTTCGTTCAGCGTTATTCAAGTCAGAAGTACTGCTCTTTTGAGGTAAGGGATAGTAAGGATGTTATTTCTTCTTAAATGATATATTATTTTCTTCAATTCATTATGCTGAAGTATTGATCTGAACTTTTTATCAAATTTGGAACTTTTCATGTCGGAGTTACTATTCATGAGTTACTATTCACGAGTTACTATTCACGAGTTACTATTCATGAGTTACTATTCACGATGGGTTACTATTCATGAGTTACTATTCATGAGTTACTATTTACGAGTTACTATTCACGGGTACTATTCACTACAAAATTGGTTTCTTTTTCTAACCAAATTATAGTTGATTTATGAATATTACTCTGGAGATTAAAACTATGTATTGATTATATTGATTTTATTATCATATATAACATTTTATAACCCTGATGTTGAAATTCTCTTTCACTGGAGTGTAAAGATGGGTAAATTATTGGTATGATCATGACTAGGGTTCTCTTTGTCCAGTAGTGAAAAGTTAATTGTGACTGGTATGATCATGACCATTGAATTTATAATTGAATATCTTTAGCTTAAGTGCAAAGGTGAAATGATCAACATGGTTATAATTATTGGTTATATAAATTCTGAAATGATTATATATTTCTTTGAGATATGAATATATTTGGCCTGTAGTGCAAATATGAACTGTTGAGGAATATCTTTGGCCTGATGTGCAAAGTTGACCTGTTGTTGAATATATTTGTCCAGTAGTGTAAAGATGAACTGTTGACGAATATCGTTGGTCCGTAGTGCAAAGATGAATTTATTAATATGATTATGAACAGGAACTGTGATTTGGTATAACCATGATCTTTGATGTTTCAGGTAAAGACATATGAGGAAAATTATCTTCGTCCTGGATGCGAAGAGAAATTTAGAATTACAATTATGATTATGAGTTATTCATATAATTGTGAAAATGAACTGTTGATTAATGTTACAAGGATAAAATATTATTGGTGGATTTTTAACGTGGAGAAGATAATAGACTTTATAGTCTATTTGACTCTTCTAATGGATTGCTCGTTCCGCTGCAACTATGGTTGAAAATTTTTATCATCTACCATATGTTCTAAATCTCTGATTTAATTACTGTTGAAGACTATTGATAATTTATCTTTAGTCATGATATTCTTTACTGAGCTAGTTGTGCTCACCCTTTTGCTTCACAATTCCTTTCAGGTAATAAAAGTGTAGCTGGGTCGAGCGAGGGATAACAAGGGAATAGAACGGTGGTCTATAGATATTTAGGGTGAGGTGAATTTAACTTGGAAGGGTGTTTTGCCACTATCTTATAGGATGTATAATGACATACAACCTCGTGTCATCATAAGACAAGGTTGTGCTCATCCACTTACTGAGTATATCTACCAGCACTACCTATATGATCTTGGAGTCTATCTGAAATATAACTCCCAATTAGAGACAGTGGAGATAATGATATGTCAAGAGAAGACTCGCCATTGGGAAGAATATGATAGTAATCTTCTCATTTTTCTTTGGAGTTTATTGGGTCAACCAAGGATAATTCTGTGGCCATATGATATCTATCATAACCTAGAAGCATGGTCTCCCACGTACGAGGGTTTCCTTGAGCACTTCCCAAAGATTTTAATTTCTAAAACAGTTTTTGACTGTACCTTTATGTAAGGTGTCATAGTGACGTGCTACACAAGTTGGTGTCCAGAGTCACAGTTGGTATATTTTAGTATCAAAGCTCACAACATATGTGTTGTTGTATTTTGCACGACAATTGTTGTAATAAAGTTGTAGTTATTTTCTGTACCATGTATTTGGCGACTCAGAATGGGTTGGATGGATTGGACCTATTTTGGGGGTGTTACATTATATATGAATTTTTTTTTCAAAATACACAAGTGGTTATAAAATATTCATTGTTGTCGGGGAATATTCGTTTGATCGTGAAATATTCTTACTGTCGGGGAATATTCATACGACGGCGCAGCTAGGGGTGTTCAAACCGGTCGGTTTTTTCAGTTTTTAGGGAAACCGAACCGGTTCGAACCGATCGGTTCGGTACAAAATTGAACCGGTTCGGTACCGGTACAAAAAATCGGTACATACCAAATTTTTGGTTCCGGTTTCGGTTGGATGTTTGGCTTGGTCGGTAAATACCGAACCGAACCGATCGTACCAATTATTTAAATAATAAATTAAAAAATAACTTGAAGGACCAATTTTTTAAGACTCATTTGTCTAACTATGTAAAAGTTTTAAGGCTCTTTTGTCTAACTATGTAAAATTAATTGAAAGTCTCTCTATTTATAGAATAGAGGTAAGACAAGAGATGGCATACTAGACAATGTGGGATGTTTAGTTGTCTAGCCATGTAAAATTAACTTGAAAGTCTCTTCTATTTATAGAATAGAGATAAGACAAGAGATGGCATACTAGACAATGTGGGATGTATTCAATGTGGGACTTATTAAACAAGAGATGGCATACTACATTACTACCAAGTGAATCTCCAAGTCCCATATTGGCTAAATTGGTAAAACTTTAAGAAATTTTTTCTTATAAATTGATTATTATGTCTTAATGAATTTAAGATAACAAATAATCAAACCATTATTAGTATTAAGGATGTAAATAACTTAACCTTTATAATGACACTAATGAAGAATTTATGACACAATTGATTGTTTCTAAGTCCCACATTGATTAGATTATAAAAAATTTAGAAAGTTTTCTTTATAAAAATACCATTTGCTAAAACTTGAAGTAAATTTACCAACTTAGACTTTCATCAAATCAAACCAACTATAATGACACTAATGAATGCCAAGGAAATCACATAAGGGAACTTATGGCACCATCTTACATAACTTGTTTCTAAGTCCCACATAGATTAGATTATAAAAATTTTAAGAAAGTTTTTCTTTATAAAAACACTACCAAGTGAAGTCTTTACTATTTAGTTGTCTCCAAGTCCCATATTGGCTAAATTGGTAAAACTTTAAGGAATTTTTTCTTATAAATTGATTATCATGTAATAATGAATTTAAGATAACAAATAATCAATGCATTATTAATAATAATAATGTAAATAACTTAACCCTTATAATGAATGATACTAATGAAGAACTTATGGCACCATTGCTTGTTTCTAAGTCTCACAATGATTAGATTATAAAAAATTAAGAAAGTTTTCTTTATAAAAACACCATTGCTAAAACTTTAAATAAATTTACAAACTTAGACTTTCATCAAATCAAACCAACTATAATGACACTAATGATTAATGAATGTCAAGAAAATCACATAAGGAAACTTATGGCACCATCTTACATAACTTATTTCTAAGTCCTACATTGATTAGATTATAAAAATTTAAGAAAGTTTTCTTTATAAAAACACTACCAAGTGAAGCCTTTACTATTTAGTTGTCTCCAAGTCTCATATTGGTTAAATTGGTAAAACTTTAAGGAGATTCTCCTTATAAAATGATTACCAATTACCATGTAACAATAAATTCCAATTGGGCCAATTTTTGGCTTATAATTTTGTGTTTGGGCTGTAATAGGTCTATCTTACTAAGCTTTTGGGCTGGCATAATTTTGGGCTTAAAAATTTAAGTCAGTATTTAAAGTTTTGGGTTGAAAGTTTTTGGGCTAAAAATCTTTATTTTTGGGCTGAAATTGGTTGGGTTGAAATTCCGTACAAGTCGGTAAAAACCGAACCGGTCCGGTACCGAACCGGCTATTCGGTTCGGTTTACCGGTTCATTCGGTTCCGGTATCGGTACCCAATTATCAGTAGCTTTGGTAATCGGTTCGGTTCGGTTCGGTTCGGGCCGGTATTTTACCGATGAGCACCCCTAGGCGCAGCCTTTTGTGGGCCCCATAACGGAAAGCGATTGGATGAAGAAAACGACAAGAGTAAGTTGTTTATAAATAACGGCGTAGTTGTTACCGTTAACACTGTTAGAATACCCGGTGGTTAAAACACAGTAATACGCATTGTTGCACAGTAGCATACGGTATTGCACCAATTATTGATTTTTACGTAAGAAGGCATTACTCAATAATTATTACAGTAATTACTGTTCAGTATTTTATTTTATTGATTCAATAATTGTTGCGTTGATATTTTATATTACTGTTGTTTTAATAGTTGTCACTACACAGTATTTTCTATTATCGGAACAATAATTCATATTATCTGAATAATATTATTAGATAATATTATTGGCAATGTCTAGAAAGTTCTCTAAGGAGAGGTTTGGTCATCTAATTGCGCGCCAGTAAGGATAGATCCTTATGGGAAAGCCCCCTCTTTCCTGGGAACTGCCTGGTTGTCAGTAATGTGATTCTGTAATATTATTTGTGAATAATTAATTATTAATTTATATGATGAGGAAAATATTGATTTTATTTGGATATAGATGGAGAAAAATTTTAATGTGACAATTGTTGAAAATTAATATTTTATCTTTTTCTGATAAAATAATTCATTTAAAATATATTATTTTAATAATATATTAATGGTGATATTTTTATAATGAATGTGGGATATATGAATAAATGAAGAGGAAAAGTATTTTTGTTGGATTAAATATTTAACACATGTTTTGTGTGTTGATGGACACAATTCTTGACCGAAAATTTATTATAGACTGTAAAATCATCCGTTTGTGGATTTCAGTCAATTTCTGTTTGGAATTTAGAAAATCTTTCTTCTGCAAAGTTGTAGAGAATTGAATTTCTTATAAAAACTCGCGAGATTCGAATTTTCTGATAAAAGGACTATTTATTACGAATTATTGAAGTTCCGAATTATTGAGTCTGAATTAATTTTTGTTACAAAAATTGTTTAAAACATGTTTTGCATTTTTGGTGCATTTGTGTGAAAAATATGTTTTTGATGTGGTGGGCTAAGGAAAATTTGGTTATAAATATATTATTATATTCAATTTTCTACTTTGGTGTTCTAAGCAATTTCCTATAAATAGGGTGCTTAGGTTAGAATTGAAAATCACACCAGAAACTGAAGTTTTCTCTCTATTTCTCTCTCTATATTATCGAGTGTATTCTTGTGAGTATTTGATATCTTGAGTGTTGCTATACGGTGCAAGTTCGTTCAGCGTTTATTCTAGTCAGGAGTACTGCTCTTTTGAGATAAGGGATAGTAAGGGATATTATTTTATTCGAAAATGATATTATTTCTTCAATATCATTATGTCGAAATATTGGTTAAAATTTTTTATCAAATTTGGAACTTTTTATGTCGGAGTTACTATTCATGAGTTACTATTCATGAGTTACTATTCACGAGTTACTATTCATGAGTTACTATTCACAAGCTACTATTCATGAGTTACTATTCACAAGTTATTTTTCACGACGGATTACTATTCATGAGTTACTATTCACGAGTTACTATTCACGAGTTACTATTCACGGGTACTATTCACTACAAAATTGGTTTCTTTTTCTAACTAAATTATAGTTGATTTATGAATATTACTCTGGAGATTAAAACTATGTATTGATTATATTGATTTTATTATCATATATAACATTTTTATAACCCTGATGTTAAAATTCTCTTTCACAGGAGTGTAAAGATGGGTAGATTATTGGTATGATCATGACTAGGGTTCTCTCTGGCCAGTAGTGCAAAGTTGAATTGTTGACTGGTATGATCATGACCATTGAATTTATAATTGAATATCTTTAGCTTAAGTGCAAAGGTGAAATGATCAACGTGGTTATAATTATTGGTTTATTATAATTCTGAAATGATTATATATCTTTGAGATAATAATATATTTGGCTTGTAGTGCAAATATGAGCTGTTGAGGAATATCTTTGGCCTGTAGTGCAAAGATGAGTTGTTGATGAATATCTTTGGCCCGTAGTGCAAAGATGAAATTATTAGTATGATTATGAACAGGAACTGTGATTTGGTATAACCATGATCTTTGATGTTTCAGGTAAAGACAAGTAATGAAAATTATCTTGTTCTAGATGAGAAGAGGAATTTAGAACTACAAATATGATTATGAGTTATACATGTTACAGGGATAAAACATTGTTGGTGGACTTTTAACATGGAGAAGATAATAGACTTTGTAGTCTATTTGACTCTTCTAATGGATTACTCGTTCCGCTGCAACTATGGTTGAAAAATTTTATCATCTACCATATGTTCTAAATCTCTGATTTAAATCTGTTGAAGGCTATTGATAATTTAATTATCTTTAGTCATGATATTCTTTACTGAGCTAGTTGTGCTCACCCTTCTGTTTCACAATTCCTTTCAGGTAATAAGAGTGTAGCTGGGTCGAGCCGGGGTAACAGGGGAATAGAACGGTGGTCATCATTTAGTAGTTATATTTGGTGAATCATCTAGGGTGAAGCAAACCCAACGTTGGAAGGGTGTTTTACCACTATCATACAAGATGTCTAACGACACACAACCTCGTGTCATCATAAGACATGGTTGTGCACATCCACTTGTTGAGTATATCTACAAGCACTACCAATATGATCTTGGAGTTTGGTTGAAGTATAATTCTCAATTAGAGACGGTGGAGATAATGATATGTCAAGTGAAGACTCACCATTGGAAAGAATATGATAGTAATCTTCTCATTTTTCTTTGGGGTCTATTGGGTCAACCAAGGATAATTCTATGGCCATATGATATCTATCATAACCTAGAAGCATGGCCTCCCATGTACGAGGGTTTCCTTGAGCACTTCCCAAAGATTCTAATTTCTAAAACAGTTTTTGACTATACCTTTATGTAAGGTGTCATTGTGACGTGCTATCCAAGGTTGGGACATGAGTCACAGTTGTATATATTTGTATCCAAACTAACATATATGTGTTGTTGTATTTTGCCACGACAATTGTTGTAATAAAGTTGTAGTTGTTATCTATACCATGTATTTGGCGACTCAAAATGGGTTGGATGGAATGGACCTATTTTGGGGGCGTTACATCTGATACCAACTGTGACGCCCCCAAAACAGGTTCAATCCATCCAACCCATTCTGAGTCGCCAAATACATGGTACAGAAAATAACTACAACTTTATTATTACAATTGTCGTGCAAAATACGACAACACATATACTGTGAGTTTAAATACAAATATTGTCATCTAGACAGTATACATACTCAATTAAGTCCTCATTATACTTATTGATACACTATTTTACAAAATAGTGAGGACTACTAAAACAACTGTCTTGAACCATCATTCCACACCCCGACTAATACTCGCTACATTCTCGCCTCCTGAGAAGAAAATGGAACAACAAGAAAAAGGGTGAGCTCAACTAGCCCAGTAAAGAATATTATGACTAAGATAATATACAACAAATTATCGTTAGTCTTCAACAGGGAAAAATCTAATAGAATACAATAGACAACAAGTTTTAAATCAATAACTGCAGCGGAAACAACAAACCATTAGAAGAGTCAAGTAGAGAATGAGTTCTACTATCTTCTAAGATTTAAAATCCATCATCAATATTTTATCCCTGTAACAACAATCAATAACCATCTTTAATCAAATATTCATCTTTGCACTACAGGCCAAAGATATTCATTTGTATCACCAGTCGATCATGTTCACCTCAACACCTGTTCATCTTTGCACTACGGGCCAAAGATATTCATCAGAAATCATCAATCTTTGCACTACAGGCCAAAGATATTCAATTATATCATCATTTAGGACTGAGGATGATGAAAAATATTTTAAAGGAAACGAATCCAGTGAAACAAAATAATAAATATTAAGGATTTGTATTTCAGCTATTCCATGTCCAAAAATACCTCATAAATAATCATAGTGGAGTAAAATTCAAGAATGATCAAAACATGGATACAATCAAAGCTAGTATCCAGAATAGATATTTTGGACGAAAAGAAGAAAATTTTATTTTTTGGTGAATAGTAACTCGTGAATAGTAACTCATGAGTAGTAACCCCGACATGAAAAGTTCTAAATTTGATAAAAAATTCAGATCAATACTTCGGCATAATGATATTGAAGAAAATAATATCATTTAAGAAGAAATAACATCCCTTACCTCAGCAAAAACAGTACTTCTAGTTGAAACACCGGATATAGGTTATGACTTGAACTTGCACCGTATAGCAAACTCAGAGTATTAGAATATTCACAAGAATACGCTCACTAATATAGAGAGAGAAAGAGAGAGAAACTTGGTTTCTGGTGTGATTTTTAATTCTAACCTAAGCACCCCTATTTATAGGAAAATGCTTAGAACACCAAAGTAAAAATTGAATATAATAATATTTATATTTACAAATTGTCAAGCCCACCACTTGAAATCTGATTTCAGCCATAACACATGTTAATGATGTCCACAAAATACAAAAAAACATTTTTTCTAAAAAAAATAATTAAAACTTCCAAAAATTAATTATTTTGGAATTTCGGAACTTCAATAATTCATAATAAATAGCCCTTTTATCAGAAAATTCGAATCTCGCGAGTTTTTATAGGAAATTTAATTCTCTACAACTTTACAGAAGAAAGTTTTTCCAAATTCCAAACAGAAATTGACTGAAATCCACAAACAGGCGATTTTACAGTCAATAATAAATTTTCGGTCAAGAATTGTGTCCAGCAACACACAAAACATGTGTTAATCATTTAATGCCACAAAAATACTCTTCCTCCTCATACACTCATATATCCCACATTCATTGTAAAAATATCACCATCATATATTATTAAAATAATATATTTAAATGATTATTTTATCAGAAAAAGATAAAATATTAATTTACAACAATTGTCACATTAAAATTTTCTCCATCTATATCCACATAAAATCAATATTTTCCTCATCATATAAATTAATAATTAATTATACACAAATAATATTACAGAATCACAGTACTGGCAACCAGACCGTTCCCAGGAAAGAGAGGGCTTTCCACTAAGGATATCTCCTTACTGGCGCGCAATTAGATGACCAAACCTCTCCTTAGACAGAACTTTCTAGACATTGCCAATAATGTTGTCGTTTTCTTCATCCAATCGCTTTCCGTTATGGGGCCCACAAAAGACTGCGCCGTCGTACGAATATTCTCCGACAGTAAGAATTTTCCACGACCAAGCGAATATTCCCCGACAACAATGAATATTTTATAACCACTTACTTATTTAAAATATTTGCGCATTTCACCCATAACTAACCACATTAATCAAATCAACCCTTACTATTTCAAAATAATAAATAGAGGAAATTAAATTTCATTTATAATAATTTGGGGTCTTACAACCTCCCCTCCTTATGAAATTTTCGTCCTCGAAATTGACATACGTACCTGGTGTTTCGAAAAGATGAGGATACCTCGCTTTCATTTCCGTTTCCAACTCCTAGGTCATTTTCTCAATAGCATGGTTTCTCCACAAATCCTTAACGTGTGGTATGACCTTCGTGCGTAGGACATGCTCCTTCCTATCCAAGATCTTGACAGGTACCTCCTCGTACGTTAAGTCTTCAGCTATCTCGTTGGTTCTAACTCAATAACGTGGTTCGGGTCGTCACATATTTACGTAACATCGATACGTAAATAACGTTATGAACACGTGACATACTTAGCGTTAAGGCGAGTCTATAGGCCACAGTTCTACTCGATCGAGGATTTTAAATAATTGAAGGCTTGAGCTTTCTTCTCTTCATCGACTCTTACTTCTAGAATAACACATTCTTGCACCTTCTCTTTATATTCATCAGCTCCAGGTCTGTAGCTTGAGTGGCTTTAACGTTATCGATTAAAGTCGATTTTACTCTATATCATCACGTGGTTCCCTAGAGTCATTAACTCTATCTCTATCATTTATAAATTATACAAAATAGGTCTTTGTGTTCAACAATATCGCACTCGTACTCGCATACGATCAATGCGTCGCTACCACGTTTACTTTTCTAGGATAGTATTGGATGGTGTGATCGAAATCTTTCAACAGCTCGAGCCAACGTCGGTGTCGCATGTTGAATTCTTGGAAGCTCTTCTCGCATTCCTCGGTCCATTCGAAGTTTGTATCTTTTCGAATCAGCTGAGTTAACGGAGAGCGATTCGAGAAATCCTTCCACGAATCTCCGATAGTAACCAGCTAAGCCTAGAAAGCTACGTATTTCGATTACTGACTTAGGTTTGCTCTCAACTGTGACTCATATCCCAATCTTGGATAGCACGTCACAATGACACCTATCAGTTTACTACTGCACGAATATGGCGTCCCCTACGGAGAGTCTGGCTTCGGTGCATTCCACAAAGGAAGTCACCAGATAGAGGCTCGGGTACAAACTTCTACAGTTAGGTTTTTAACTCCTAAAGTTCAATAGGAGCCATTCGATATGAGAATTTTAGAAATGAGTTTTGTACGGGTTCAAAGTCGATACAAAATTCAATATCACGCTTTGAGAGTAAGCCAAGAAATTCTTCAGGAAATACGTCAGGAAACAAACAACAGAAATATCACTCAAATCTGACGTATTTTTGTTCAAGTCCATGACATGGGCTAAGAAAGCTTGACATCCGTTTTTTAATAAACGAATGACTTTACGGCTTGATATGAAAGAGTTTGACTTCAATGGGTTTGGTTGCTTGAATTTGAATAACAGGTTCTTAGGAATATGAAAACTAACAACCTTACGAAAGCAATCAATTTGGCATGATGAGTAGTTAACCAATCAATTCTTAAAATCACATCAAAAGCAAGTATCTTTAAAGAGATAAGATCAACAGGTAATGTGATGGTGCCAACTTGGATCAAACAAGATTTATAAAACAGTGGATGTAACGAAAGTTTCTCCTAACGGAGTTTCAACAGATAAGTCAAAGTCTAATTTCTCCGAGTCAAGTTTAAACGTTGAGCACAAGTAGGAGAAATAAATGAATGGGTAGAACCGGTATCTAATAAGGTATAGACTTCACAAAAAATTATAATTAACTAACCCGTGCTAACTTCGTTCGTGTTCCTCGCATTCTGACCAGTCACGAAAAACGCTCTTCCAGGAACCGCTGACTTTGACTTTTCTGGGACAGCTTTTTGAGTCACCACCCCCTTGGACTTGTTTCGCTACAGTACAATCTCGAGCGATATGTCCTTCCTTTCCACAGTTATAACATACCTTAAACTGTTGTGGGCAGTTTGGGCTGATATGTCCTTCTTTTCCGCACTTATAGCATATGACCATGGTCGCTCTCCTCCCTTGGAACCAGTTGCTGCTGGTGCTGACGTCTTCGTATTATCATTGTTGAATCTCCTCTTTTAAAATCTCCTCCCGACTCGCTTCTTCTATATTCATGGCCACGATTACCACCAGAGTGGTTGCCGTTCTTGTCCGTATTCTTCCTTTCTCCACTGGTTATCGTTGTTCTGATGACTGCTGTCACCGGTATAATCCTGGTTGTGGTCCCTCGATTGATCATACTCGCTATCTCGCTCTAATAATTGACCCTGTTGATAACATCTGAATAGAGAGAAAATTTATGAGAAATGAGATATTGACGTATGCCGGGTTTTCAAACCTCTCAGAAACATCCGCGTCATACGTTCCTCATTCTCTACCAAATGAGGTGCAAACCTGGACAACTCTACAAATTTTGCCTCGTATTGGGACACCGTCATGTTATTCTGCTCCAGTCTAATAAACTCTAACTCCTTCATAAGACGAATACTTTCAGGAAAGTACTTGTCATTGAATAGTCTCATTTTACCCACTGTTAACATTCTCAGTCGACATTCTCAAATACTGCCATAAAATAAGGGTTAATTTAACAAATTAACAAATCACATAATATCCCTATATTATGACCGACCAACAAATAACCTTAGGTAGGACACACTAGCGAAGGATTTACTCGTCTCTCCCCTCCTAGTTCTATTCCCCGATCCCCGCCAGAGATCATATCCCTAAGCTCTGATACCAACTGTGACGCCCCCAAAATAAGTCCAATCCATCCAACCCATTCTGAGTCGCCAAATACATGGTACAGAAAATAACTACAACTTTATTAATACAATTGTCGTGCAAAATACGACAACACATTACTGTGAGTTAAATACAAATATTCATCTAGACAGTATTTATACTCAATTAAGTACTCATTATACTTATTGATACACTATTTTACAAAATAGTGAGGACTACGAAAACAACTGTCTTGAACCATCATTCCACACCCCGACTAATACTCGCTACATTCTCGCCTCCTAAGAAGAAAATGGAACAACAAGAAAAAGGGTGAGCTCAACTACCCAGTAAAGAATATTATGACTAAGATAATATACAACAAATTATCGTTAGTCTTCAACAGGGAAAAATCTAATAGAATACAATAGACAACAAGTTTAAATCAATAACTGCAGCGGAAACAACAAACCATTAGAAGAGTCAAGTAGAGAATGATAGTCTACTATCTTCTAAGATTTAAAAGTCCATCATCAATATTTTATCCCTGTAACAACAATCAATAACCATCTTTAATCAAATATTCATCTTTGCACTACAGGCCAAAGATATTCATTTGTATCACCAGTCGATCATGTTCATCTCAACACCCGTTCATCTTTGCACTACGGGCCAAAGATATTCATCAGAAATCATCAATCTTTACACTACAGGCCAAAGATATTCAATTATATCATCATTTAGGACTGAGGATGATGAAAAAATATTTTAAAGGAAACGAATCCAGTGAAACAAAATAATAAATATTAAGGATTTGTATTTCAGCTATTCCATGTCCAAAAATACCTCATAATAATCACAGTGGGAGTAAAATTCAAGAATGATCAAAATATGGATACAATCAAAGCTAGTATCCAGAATAGATATTTTGGACGAAAAGAAAAAAATTTCATTTTTCGGTGAATAGTAACTCGTGAATAGTAACCATGAATAGTAACCCGACATAAAAAGTTTTAAATTTGATAAAAAGTTCAGATCAATACTTCGGCATAATGATATTGAAGAAAATAATATCATTTAAGAAGAAATAACATCCCTTACCTCGGAAATACGGTACTTCTGACTGGAATACTAGATATAGTGCTGAAGAAAACTTGCACCGTATAGCAACACTCAAAGTATCAAATACTCACAAGAATACGCTCTATATAGAGAGAGAAAGATAGAGAAACTTGTGTTTCTGGTGTGATTTTCAATTCTAACCTAAGCACCCTATTTATAGAAAAATGCTTAGAACACCAAAGCAGAAAATTGAATAAATTAATAATATAATTTTCTTAATTTCCTTAGCACACCACATCAGCTGATTTCCACCATTAACATGTGCCACTCAAATGTCAAAAACGTTTTTCTAAAAAAAATAATTAAAACTTCCAAAAATTAATTATTTCGGAACTTCGGAACTTCAATAATTCATAATAAATAGCCATTTATTCAGAAAATTCAAATCTCGAGAGTTTTTATAGAAAATTCAATTCTCTACAACTTTGCAGAAGAAAGTTTTTCCAAATTCCAAACAGAAATTGACCGAAATCTACAAACGGGCGATTTTGCAGTCAATAATAAATTTTCGGTCAAGAATTGTGTCCAGCAACACACAAAACATGTTTAATCATTTAATGCCACAAAAATACTCTTCCTCCTCATACACTCATATATCCCACATTCATTGTAAAAATATCACCATCAATATATTATTAAAATAATATATTTAAATGAATATTTTATCAAAAAAGATAAAATATTAATTTACAACAATTGTCACATTAAAAATTTCTCCATCTATATCCACATAAATCAATATTTTTCCTCATCATATAAATTAATAATTAATTATACACAAATAATATTACAGAATCACAGTACTGGCAACAGACCGTTCCCAGGAAAGAGAGGGCTTTCCACTAAGGATATCTCCTTACTGGCGCGCAATTAGATGACCAAACCTCTCCTTAGACAGAACTTTCTAGACATGCCAATAATGTTATCTAATAATATTATTTAGATAATATGAATTATTGTTCCGATAATAGAAAATACTGTGTAGTGACAATTATTAAAACAACAGTAATATAAAATATCAACGCAGCAATTATTGAATCAATAAAATACAATATTGAACAGTAATTACTGTAACAATTATTGAGTAGTGCCTTCTTGCGTAAGAATTAATAATTGGTGCAATAACCGTGTGCTACTGTGCAACAACGCGTATTACTACTGCGTTTTAAACCACCGGTATTCCAACAGTATTAACGGTAACAACTACGCCGTTATTTATAAACAACTATTTTTGTCATTTTTTTCATCCAATCGCTTTCTGTTATGGGGCCCACACAAGGCTGCGCCGTTGTACGAATATTTCCCAACAACAAGAATATTCCACGACCAAACAAATATTCCCCGACAACAATGAATATTTTAGGACCACTTGTTTATTTTGAAAAATTTTCACATTTCACCCATAGCTTTAACTTTTTATCAATTTAACCATTTACTGAATTGTAATTATAAGAAAAATTGAATACTTTTATTTCATAAAATTCGGGGTCTTACACAGTAGCACACGATATTGCACCAATTATTGACTCTTACGTAAGAAGGCACTACTCAATAATGGTTACAGTAATTACTGTTCAGTATTTTATTGATTCCATAATTGCTACGTGGATATTTTATATATTACTGTTGTTTCAATAATTGTCACTACACAGTATTTTCTATTATCGAGCAATAATTTATATTATCTGAATAATATTATTAGATAACATTATTGGCAATGTCTAGAAAGTTCTGTCTAAGGAGAGGTTTGGTCACCTAATTGCGCGCCAGTAAGGAGAAATCCTTATTAGAAAATCCCCTCTTTCCTGGGAATTGCCTGGTTGCCTGTACTGTGATTCTGTAATATTATTTGTGTATAATTAATTATTAATTTATATGATGAGGAAAATATTGATTTTATGTGATATAAGATGGAGAAATTTTTAAATGTGACAATTGTTGAAAATTAATATTTTACTTTTTCTGATAAAATAATTCATTTAAATATTATTTTAATAATATATTAACGGTGATATTTTTACAATGAATGTGAGATATATGAGTATATGAGGAGGAAGAGTATTTTTATTGGATTAAATGTTTAACACATGTTTTGTGTGTTGGTGGACATAATTCTTGACCGAAAATTTATTATAGACTGTAAAATCGTCCGTTTGTGGATTTCGGTCAATTTTTGTTTGGAATTTGGAAAAACTTTCTTCTGCAAAGTTGTAGAGAATTGAATTTCCTATATAAACTCGCGAGATTCGAATTTTCTGATGAAAGGGCTATTTATTATGAATTATTGAAGTTCCGAAATTCCGAAATAATTAATTTTTGGAAGTTTTAATTAATTTTGTTTAGAAAAACGTTTTTTTTGTATTTTGTGGACATCATTAACATGTGTTATGGCTGAATTCAGATGGTCAAGGTGGGCTAAGGAAAATTTGTTAAATATATTATTATTATATTCAATTTTCTACTTTGGTGTTCTAAGCATTTTCCTATAAATAGGGTGCTTAGGTTAGAATTGAAAATCACAACGAGAAACTGAAGTTTTCTCTCTATTTCTCTCTCTATATTATCGAGTGTATTCTTGTGAGTATTTTGATATCTTGAGTGTTGCTATACGGTGCAAGTTCGTTCAGCGTTATTCCAGTCAGGAGTACTGCTCTTTTGAGGTAAGGGATTGTAAGGGATAGTAAGGGATGTTATTTTATTCAAAAATAATATTATTTCTTCAATATCATTATGCCGAAATATTGGTTGGAAATTTTTATCAAATTTGGAACTTTTCATGTCGGGGTTACTATTCACAAGTTACTATTCACGAGTTACTATTCATGAGTTACTATTCATAAGTTACTATTCATGAGTTACTATTTACGAGTTATTAATCATGAGTCAGTATTCACTAGTTACTATTCACGAGTTACTATTCACGACAAAATTAGTTTCTTTTTCCAACCAAATTATAGTTGATTTATGAATATTACTCTTGAGATTAAAACTATATGTTGATCATATTATTTTTTATTATCATATATAATATTTTTATAACCCTAATGATGATATTTCTCTTTGACTTGAGTGCAAACATGGGTAGATTTTTGGTACGATCATGACTATGGGTTCTCTTTGACCAGTAGTGCAAAGTTGAATTGTTGACTGGTATGATCATGACCATTGAATTTATAATTGAATATCTTTAGCTTAAGTGCAAAGGTGAAATGATCAACATGGTTATAATTATTGGTTATATAAATTCTGAAATGATTATATATTTCTTTGAGATAATAATATATTTGACATGTAGTGCAAATATGAACTGTTGAGGAATATCTTTGACCAGTAGTGCAAAGACGAACATGTGTTGAGATGAACATGATCAACTGGTACAAATGAATATCTTTGGCCTGTAGTGCAAAGATGAAATTATTAGTATGATTATGAACATGAACTGTGATTTGGTATAACCATGATCTTTGATGTTTCAGGTAAAGACAAGTGATAAAAATTATCTTTGTCCTGGATGAGAAGAGGAATTTAGAACTATAAATATGATTATGAGTTATTCACATGAATGTGGATGGGAACTGTTTATTTATGTTTCAGGGATAAAACATTGCTGGTGGATTTTTAACGTGGAGAAGATAATAGACTTTATAGTCTATTTGACTCTTCTAATGGATTGCTCGTTCCGCTGCAACTATGGTTGAAAATTTTTATCATCTACCATATGTTCTAAATCTCTGATTTAATTACTGTTGAAGACTATTGATAATTTATCTTTAGTCATGATATTCTTTACTGAGCTAGTTGTGCTCACCCTTTTGCTTCACAATTCTTTTCAGGTAATAAAAGTGTAGCTGGGTCGAGCGAGGGATAACAAGGAAATAGAACGGTGGTCTATTGATATTTTGGGTGAGGTGAATTTAACTTGGAAGGGTGTTTTGCCACTATCTTATAGGATGTATAATGACATACAACCTCGTGTCATCATAAGACAAGGTTGTGCTCATCCACTTACTGAGTATATCTACCAGCACTACCTATATGATCTTGGAGTCTATCTGAAATATAACTCCCAATTAGAGACAGTGGAGATAATGATATGTCAAGAGAAGACTCGCCATTGGGAAGAATATGATAGTAATCTTCTCATTTTTCTTTGGGGTTTATTGGGTCAACCAAGGATAATTCTGTGGCCATATGATATCTATCATAACCTAGAAGCATGGTCTCCCACGTACGAGGGTTTCCTTGAGCACTTCCCAAAGATTTTAATTTCTAAAACAGTTTTTGACTGTACCTTTATGTAAGGTGTCATAGTGACGTGCTACACAAGTTGGTGTCCAGAGTCACAGTTGGTATATTTTAGTATCAAAGCTCACAACATATGTGTTGTTGTATTTTGCACGACAATTGTTGTAATAAAGTTGTAGTTATTTTCTGTACCATGTATTTGGCGACTCAGAATGGGTTGGATGGATTGGACCTATTTTGGTGGCGTTATATTATTGTAAGACCCCGAATTTTATGAAATAAAAGTATTCAATTTTTCTTATGATTACTATTCAGTAAATGGTTAAATTAATAAAAGTTTAAAGTTATGGGTGAAATGTGAAAATTTTTCAAAATAAGCAAGTGGTTATAAAATAATCATTGTTGTCGGGGAATATTCGTTTGGTCGTGGAATATTCGTACGACGGCGCAGCTATTTGTGGGTCCCATAACTGAAAACGGTCGGATTAAGATAACGACAAAAAATTGAGTTTTTACAAATAACGGCGTAGTTGTTACCGTTAATACTGTTGGAATACCCAGTGGGTAAAGTAAAGTAATACGCGTTGTTGCACAGTAGCACACGGTATTGCACATCATTTTTGAATTATTGATTCTTACGTAAGAAGGCACTACTCAAAAATTGTTACAGTAATTACTTTGTTGATTGAATAATTGCTGCGTTGATATTTTATATTACTGTTGTTTTAATAATTGTCACTACACAGTATTTTCCATTGTCGGAGCAATAATTCATATTATCTGAATAATATTATTAGATAGCATTATTGGCAATGTCTAGAAAGTTCTGTCTAAGGAGAGGTTTGGTCATCTAATTGCGCGCCACTAAGGAGAAATTCTTATTGGAAAGCCCCCTCTTTCCTGGGAACTGCCTGATTGTCATTATTGTGATTCTGTAATATTATTTGTGAATAATTAATTATTGATTTATATGATGAGGAAAATATTTATTTTATGTGGATATAGATGACGAAATTTTTTAAAGTGGCAATTGTTCAAAATTGATATTTTATCTTTTCTGATAAAATAATATTTTATTATATTGTTATAATATAATAATGGTGATATTTTTTTTTTACAATGAATGTGGGATATATGAATAGATGAGGTGGAAGAGAGAAGATAAAATTTGAATTATTTAATAATTGTATATATTTTAATATATATATGATTTTATATATATATATATATATATATATATATATATATATATATATATATGTGGTGTGTGTGTGTGTGTGTGTGTGTGTGTGTGTGTATGTGTGTGTGTGTATGTGGAAGAAGTGGTGGGGGAAAGAGAAGAAAAGTGGGGGAAGAGAGAGAGAGAGTTAGTGGAGAATTATGGGAAAGGAAGAAAGAGAAAGGGAAGAGAAAGAAAATTTAAAAAATCATCCGTATGTGGATTTCGGTCATTTTTCGTTTGGAATTAGGAAAAACTTTCTTCTACAAAGTTGTAGAGAATTAAATTTCCTATGCAATGGACATAAGATTCGTATTTTTCTGATAAATGGGCTATTTATTATGAATTATTGAAGTTTTTGAATATTGTTTAAACTTAAATTAAATTTGGTGGAGGGTTTCTAGAATGGAGTGGGATCCACTGTCCTTTTTACTTATGGTAAATCTGATTTTTTTGGGTTTGGCAAAGTTTGTGTGCGTAAATTATAAATATTAATATTTTATTAAATTTTTTGCTTTGGTGTTCTAAGCAATTTCCTATAAATAGGTGCTTAGGTTAGAATTGAAAATCACATCAGAAACTGAAGTTTTCTCTCTATTTCTCTCTCTATATTATCGAGTGTATTCTTGTGAGTATTTTGATATCTTGAGTGTTGCTATACGGTGCAAGTTCGTTCAACGTTATTCCAGTCAGAAGTACTGCTCTTTTGAGGTAAGGGATTGTAAGGGATAGTAAGGGATAGTAAGGGATGTTATTTCTTCTTAAATGATATTATTTTCTTCAATATCATTATGCCGAAGTATTGATCTGAATTTTTATCAAATTTGGAACTTTTCATGTCGGGGTTACTATTCATGAGTTACTATTCATGAGTTACTATTCACGAGTTACTATTCACGAGTTACTATTCACCAAAAAATGAAATTTTCTTCTTTTCGTCCAAAATATCTATTCTGGATACTAGCTTTGATTGTATCCATGTTTTGATCATTCTTGAATTTTACTTCACTATGATTGTTTATGAGGTATTTTTGGACATGGAATAGCTGAAATACGAATCCTTAATATTTATTCTTTTGTTTCACTGGATTCGTTTTCTTTAAAATATTTTTCATCATCCTCAATCCTAAATGATGATGTTACTGAACATCTTTGGCCTGTAGTGCAAAGATTAATGATTTCTGATGAATATCTTTGGCCGTAGTGCAAATATGAACAGGTGTTGAGATGAACATGATCGACTGGTGATACAAATGAATATCTTTGGCCTGTAGTGCAAAGATAAATATTTGATTAAAGATGGTTATTGATTGTTGTTACAGGGATAAAATATTGATGATGGACTTTTAAATCTTAGAAGATAGTAGAACTCATTCTCTACTTGACTCTTCTAATGGTTTGCTGTTTCCGCTGCAGTTATTGATTTAAAATTTGTTGTCTATTGTATTCTATTAGATTTTTCCCTGTTGAAGACTAACGATAATTTGTTGTATATTATCTTAGTCATAATATTCTTTACTGGGCTAGTTGAGCTCACCCTTTTCCTTGTTGTTCCATTTTCTTCTCAGGAGGCGAGAATGTAGCGAGTACTAGTCGGGGTATGGAATGATGGTTCAAGTTAGTTATTTTAGTAGTTCTCACTATTTTGTAAAATAGTGTATCAATAAGTATAATGAGTACTTAATTGAGTATGAATACTGTCTAGATGACAATATTTGTATTTAAACTCACAGTATATGTGTTGTCGTATTTTGCACGACAAATGTATTAATAAAGTTATAGTTGTTTCTGTACCATGTATTTGGCGACTCAGAATGGGTTGGATGGATTGGACCTATTTTGGGGCGTTACAGTTGGTATCAGAGCTATAAGTAAAGAGCCCCGAGCCTCTCGCTGGAGACTCCCTGTTGATGGGGGATGCACCGAAGCCAGACTCTCCGTAGGGGACGCCGTTCTGCGGTGGCAAACTGATAGGTACCATTGTGAGGTGCTGTGGTTGACGCACCATACGAGTCACATTTGGTATCAGAGCTTAGGGATATGATCTCTGGCGGAGATCGGGGAATAGGACTAGGAGGAGAGAAACGAGTAAATCCTTCGCTAGTGTGTCCTACCTAAGCTTATTTGTTGGTCAGTCATAATATCGGGATATTATGTGATATGTTAATTTGTTCAATTAACCTTTGTTTTGAAGCTGTATTCTAGAATGATATCTGAAATACAGGAGATGAGCAATGAAGAAATTATGATGACAGGAAAGATGGAATCTGAAATGAAAGTAAGGTATTCTCAACTCTTTGAAATACCAGGTACGTAAATTTCGAGGATGAAATTTCATAAGGAGGGGAGATTGTAAGACCCCGAATTTTATGAAATAAAAGTATTCAATTTTTCTTATGATTACTATTCAGTAAATGGTTAAATTAATAAAAGTTTAAAGTTATGGGTGAAATGTGAAAATTTTTCAAAATAAGCAAGTGGTTATAAAATAATCATTGTTGTCGGGGAATATTCGTTTGGTCGTGGAATATTCGTACGACGGCGCAGCTATTTGTGGGTCCCATAACTGAAAACGGTCGGATTAAGATAACGACAAAAATTTGTGTTTTTACAAATAACGGCGTAGTTGTTACCGTTAATACTGTTGGAATACCCAGTGGGTAAAGTAAAGTAATACGCGTTGTTGCACAGTAGCACACGGTATTGCACATCATTTTTGAATTATTGATTCTTACGTAAGAAGGCACTACTCAAAAATTGTTACAGTAATTACTTTGTTGATTGAATAATTGCTGCGTTGATATTTTATATTACTGTTGTTTTAATAATTGTCACTACACAGTATTTTCCATTGTCGGAGCAATAATTCATATTATCTGAATAATATTATTAGATAGCATTATTGGCAATGTCTAGAAAGTTCTGTCTAAGGAGAGGTTTGGTCATCTAATTGCGCGCCACTAAGGAAAAATCCTTATTGGAAAGCCCCCTCTTTCCTGGGAACTGCCTGGTTGTCATTATTGTGATTCTGTAATATTATTTGTGAATAATTAATTATTGATTTATATGATGAGGAAAATATTTATTTTATGTGGATATAGATGAAGAAATTTTTTAAAGTGGCAATTGTTCAAAATTGATATTTTATCTTTTCCGATAAAATAATATTTTATTATATTATTATAATATAATAATGGTGATTTTTTTTTTACAATGAATGTGGGATATATGAATAGATGAGGTGGAAGAGAGAAGATAAAATTTGAATTATTTAATAATTGTATATATTTTAATATATATATGATTACATATATATATATATATATATATGTGTGTGTGTGTGTGTGTGTGTGTGTGTGTGTGTGTGTATGTGGAAGAAGTGGTGGGGGAAAGAGAAGAAAAGTGGGGAAGAGAGAGAGAGTTAGTGGAGAATTATGGGAAAGGAAGAAAGAGAAAGGGAAGAGAAAGAAAATTAAAAAAAATCATAATGTGGATTTCGGTCATTTTTCGTTTGGAATTAGGAAAAACTTTCTTCTACAAAGTTGTAGAGAATTAAATTTCCTATGCAATGGACATAAGATTCGTATTTTTCTGATAAATGGGCTATTTATTATGAATTATTGAAGTTTTTGAATATTGTTTAAACTTAAATTAAATTTGGTGGAGGGTTTCTAGAATGGAGTGGGATCCACTGTCCTTTTTACTTGTGGTAAATCTGATTTTTTTGGGTTTGGCAAAGTTTGTGTGCGTAAATTATAAATATTAATATTTTATTAAATTTTCTGCTTTGGTGTTCTAAGCAATTTCCTATAAATAGGTGCTTAGGTTAGATTGAAAATCACATCAGAAACTGAAGTTTTCTCTCTATTTCTCTCTCTATATTATCGAGTGTATTCTTGTGAGTATTTTGATATCTTGAGTGTTGCTATACGGTGCAAGTTCGTTCAGCGTTATTCCAGTCAGAAGTACTGCTCTTTTGAGGTAAGGGATTGTAAGGGATAGTAAGGGATGTTATTTCTTCTTAAATGATATTATTTTCTTCAATATCATTATGCCGAAGTATTGATCTGAATTTTTATCAAATTTGAAACTTTTCATGTCGGGGTTACTATTTATGAGTTACTATTCATGAGTTACTATTCACGAGTTACTATTCACGAGTTACTATTCACCGAAAAATGAAATTTTCTTCTTTTCGTCCAAAATATCTATTCTGGATACTAGCTTTGATTGTATCCATGTTTTTCTCTACTTGACTCTTCTAATGGTTTGCTGTTTCCGCTGCAGTTGTTGATTTAAAAACTTGTTGTCTATTGTATTCTATTAAATTTTTCCCTGTTGAAGACTAACGATAATTTGTTGTATATTATCTTAGTCATAATATTCTTTACTGGGCTAGTTGAGCTCATCCTTTTCCTTGTCGTTCCAATTTTCTTCTCAGGAGGCGAGAATGTAGCGAGTACTAGTCGGGGTGTGGAATGATGGTTCAAGACAGTTGTTTTAGTAGTCCTCACTATTTTGTAAAATAGTGTATCAATAAGTATAATGAGGACTTAATTGAGTATGAATACTGTCTAGATGACAATATTTGTATTTAAACTCACAGTATATGTGTTGTCGTATTTTGCACGACAAATGTATTAATAAAGTTGTAGTTGTTTCTGTACCATGTATTTGGCGACTCAGAATGGGTTGGGTTGAATGGACCTATTTTGGGGGCGTCACAGTTGGTATCAGAGCTTAGGGATATGATCTATGGCGGAGATCGGGGAATAGAACTAGGAGGGGAGAGACGAGTAAATCCTTCGCTAGTGTGTCCTACCTAAGCTTATTTGTTGGTCGATCATAATATAGGGATATTATGTGATATGTTAATTTGTTAAATTAACCCTTGTTTTATGGAAGTATTTGAGAATGTCGATTGAGAATGTTAACAGTGGAGTAAATGAGACGGTGGAGATGCCTATACTCACCAACGAGTGAGAATGAGTGATGCATGGGTAAAACCCGCACGACGCGTTGATATTGTGGAAAGAGATGCCCGATCTAATAAGAGAAGATTTAACGATAACGGGAAGACATCGGCAACATCACCAGCACCAACAACAAATTCTAAGGGGGGAGAACGACCGCTAGTTAGATGCTACAGATGCGGAGATGAGGGACATATAAGGTCAAACTGTTCAAAGCCTTCCAAGGTATGTTTTAGTTGTGGAAAAGACGGTCACATAGCTCGATTTTGTCCTGTAGCGAAATAAAGTCCAGCTGGGACGGCGGCACCAAAGGTGGATACAGACAAAATAAAATCGATGGTTTCAGGAAGAGCGTTTTTCGTGACTGGTCAGAATGCGAGGAACCCGAACGAAGTTAGCACGGGTTAGTTAATTATAAATTCTTGCGAAGTTTATACTTTATTAGATACCGGTTCTACCCATTCATTTATTTCTCCTGCTTGTGCTCAACGTTTAAACTTGACTCCAGAGAAATTAGACTTTGATTTATCTGTGGAGACTCCGTTAGGGGAAACTTTCATCACATCCACTGTTTATAAATCTTGTTTGATCCAAGTTGGCACCATCACATTACCTGTTGACCTTATTTCTTTAAAGATACTTGCTTTTGATGTGAGTTTAGGGATCGATTGGTTAACTACTCATCATGCCAAAATTGATTGCTTTTGTAAGGTTGTTAGTTTTCATATTCCTAAGCAACCTGTTATTCAAATTCAAGCAACCAAACCATTGAAGTCAAACTCTTTCATATCAATCCGTAAAGTCATTCGTTTATTGAAAAACGGATGTCAAGCTTTCTTAGCTATGTTATGGACTTGAACAAAAATACGTCAGATTTGAATGATATTTCTATTGTTAGTAAATCCCTGACGTATTTCCTGAAGAATTTTTTTGCCTACGCGTGATATTGAATTTTGTATCATCTTTGAATCTGGTACAAAACTCACTTCTAAAATCTCATATCGAATGGCTCCTATTGAACTTCAGGAGTTAAAAACCTAACGGAAGAAGTTTGTACCCGAGCCTCTATCTGGTGACTTCCTTTGTGGAATGCACTGAAGCCAGACTCTCTGTAGGGGACGCCATATTCGTGCGGTAGTAAACTGATAGGTGTCATTGTGACGTGCTATCCAAGATTGGGATATGAGTCACAGTTGAGAGCAACCTAAGTCAGTAATCGAAATACGTAGCTTTCTAGGATTAGCTGGTTATTATCAGAGATTCGTGTAAGAATTTTTCTCGAATCGCTACTCCATTAACTCAGCTGACTCGAAAAGATACAAACTTCGAATGGACCGAGGAATGCGAGAAGAGCTTCCAAGAATTCGACATGCGACACCGACGTTGGCTCGAGCTGTTGAAAGATTTCGATCACACCATCCAATACTATCCTAGAAAAGTAAACGTGGTAGCTGACGCATTGATCGTATGCGAGTACGAGTGCGATATTGTTGAACACAAAGACCTATTTTGTATAATTTATAAATGATAGAGATAGAGTTAATGACTCTAGGGACCCATGTGATGATATACGAGTAAAATCGACTTTAATCGATAACGTTAAAGCCACTCAAGCTACAGACCTGGAGCTGATGAATATAAAGAAGAAGGTGCAAGAATGTGTTATTCTAGAAGTAAGAGTCGATGAAGAGAAGAAAGCTCAAGCCTTCAATTTATTTGAAATCCTCGATCGAGTAGGAACTGTGGCCTATAGACTCGCCTTAACGCTAAGTATGTCACGTGTTCATAACGTTATTTACGTATCGATGTTACATAAATATGTGGACGACCCGAACCACGTTATTGGGTTAGAACCGGACGAGATAGCCGAAGACTTAACGTACGAGGAGGTACCTGTCAAGATCTTGGATAGGAAGGAGCATGTCCTACGCACGAAGGTCATACCACAAGTTAAAGTTTTGTGGAGAAACCATGCTATTGAGGAAATGACCTGAGAGTTGGAAACGAAAATGAAAGCGAGGTATCCTCATCCTTTCGAAACACCAGGTACGTATGTCAATTTTGAGGACGAAATTTCATAAAGAGGGGAGGTTGTAAGACCCCAAATTATTAATAAATGAAATTTAAATTCCTCTATTTATTATTCTGAAATAGTAAGGGTTGATTTGATTAATGTGGTTAGTTATGGGTGAAATGCGCAAATATTTTAAATAAGCAAGTGGTTATAAAATATTCATTGTTGTCGGGGAATATTCGCTTGGTCGTGGAATATTCTTACTGTCGGAGAATATTCGTACGACGGCGCAATCTTTTGTGGGCCCCATAACAGAAAGCGATTGGATGAAAAAAACGACAAAAATAAGTTGTTTATAAATAACGGCATAGTTGTTACCGTTAATACTGTTGGAATACCGGTGGTTAAAGCACAGTAATACGCGTTGTTGCACAGTAGCACACGATATTGCACCAATTATTGATTCTTACGTAAGAAGGCACTAATCAATAATTGTTACAGTAATTACTGTTCAATATTGTATTTTATTGATTCAATAATTGCTGCATTGATATTTTATATTACTGTTGTTTTAATAATTGTCACTACACAGTATTTTCTATTATCGGAACAATAATTCATATTATCTGAATAATATTATTAGATAACATTATTGGCAATGTCTAGAAAGTTCTGTCTAAGGAGAGGTTTGGTCATCTAATTGCGCGCCACTAAGGAGAAATCCTTATTGGAAAGCCCCCTCTTTCCTGGGAACTGCCTGGTTGTCAGTACTGTGGTTCTGTAATATTATTTGTGTATAATTAATTATTGATTTATATGATGAGAAAAATATTGATTTTATGTGGATATAGATGGAGAAAATTTTTAATGTGACAATTGTTAAAAATTAATATTTTTATCTTTTTCTGATAAAATAATTCATTTAAATATATTATTTTAATAATATATTGATGGTGATATTTTTACAATGAATGTGGGATAGATGAGTATATGAGGAGGAAGAGTATTTTTGTGGTATTAAATGATTAACACATGTTTTGTGTGTTGGTGGACACAATTCTCGACCGAAAATTTATTATTGACTGTAAAATCGCCCGTTTGTGGATTTCGGTCAATTTCTGTTTGGAATTTGGAAAAACTTTCTTCTGCAAAGTTGTAGAGAATTGAATTTCCTATAAAAACTTGCGAGATTCGAATTTTCTGATAAAAGGGCTATTTATTATGAATTATTGAAGTTCCGGATATTTGAGTCTGAATTGATTTTGTAACAAAAATTGTTTAAAACATGTTTTTCATTTTTGGTGCATTTGTGTGGAAAATGTGTTCTTGATGTGGTGGGCTAAGGAAAATTTGGTTATAAATATATTATTATATTCAATTTTCTACTTTGGTGTTCTAAGCATTTTCCTATAAATAGGGTGCTTAAGTTAGAATTGAAAATCACACCAGAAACTGAAGTTTTCTCTCTATTTCTCTCTCGATATATTGAGCGTATTCTAGTGAGTATTTTGATACTTTGAGTGTTGCTATACGGTGTAAGTTCGTTCAGCGTTATTCCAGTCAGAAGTACCGTCTTTCCGAGGTAAGGGATGTTATTTCTTCTTAAATGATATTATTTTCTTCAATATCATTATGCCGAAGTATTGATCTGAATTTTTATCAAATTTGGAACTTTTCATGTCGGAGTTACTATTCATGAGTTACTATTCACGAGTTACTATTCATGAGTTACTATTCACGAGTTACTATTCACGAGTTACTATTCACCGAAAAATGAAAATTTCTTCTTTTCGTCCAAAATATCTATTCTGGATACTAGCTTTCATTGTATCCATGTTTTGATCATTCTTGAATTTTACTCCACTATGATTATTTATGAGGTATTTTTGGACATGGAATAGCTGAAATACGAATCCTTAATATTTATTATTTTGTTTCACTGGATTCGTTACCTTTAAAATATTTTTCATCATCCTCAGTCCTAAATGATGATATAACTTAATATCTTTGGCCTGTAGTGCAAAGATTGATGATTTCTGATGAATATCTTTGGCCCGTAGTGCAAAGATGAACATGTGTTGAGATGAACATGATCGACTGGTGATACAAATGAATATCTTTGGCCTGTAGTGCAAAGATGAATATTTGATTAAAGATGGTTATTAATTGTTGTTACATGGATAAAATATTGATGATGGACTTTTAAATCTTAGAAGATAGTAGAACTCATTCTCTACTTGACTCTTCTAATGGTTTGCTGTTTCCGCTGCAGTTGTTGATTTAAAAACTTGTATTCTATTGTATTCTATTAAATTTTTCCCTGTTGAAGACTAACGATAATTTGTTGTATATTATCTTAGTCATAATATTCTTTACTGGGCTAGTTGAGCTCATCCTTTTCCTTGTTGTTCCAATTTTCTTCTCAGGAGGCGAGAATGTAGCGAGTACTAGTCGGGGTGTGGAATGATGGTTCAAGACAGTTGTTTTAGTAGTCCTCACTATTTTGTAAAATAGTGTATCAATAAGTATAATGAGGACTTAATTGAATATGAATACTGTCTAGATAACAATATTTGTATTTAAACTTACAGTATATGTGTTGTCGTATTTTGCACGACAAATGTATTAATAAAGTTGTAGTTGTTTCTGTACCATGTATTTGACGACTCAGAATGGGTTGGGTGGAATGGACCTATTTTGGGGGCGTCACAGTACCGAAAATTTATTATTGACTGTAAAATCGCCCGTTTGTGGATTTCGGTCAATTTCTCTTTGGAATTTGGAAAAACTTTCTTCTGCAAAGTTGTAGAGAATTGAATTTCCTATAAAAACTCGCGAGATTTGAATTTTCTGAATAAAGGCCTATTTTTTATGAATTATTGAAGTTTTGAAGTTCCGAAATAATTGATTTTTGGAAGTTTTAATTATTTTTGTTTAGAAAAACGTTTTTTTTGTATTTTGTGGACATCATTAACATGTGTTATGGCTGAATTCAGATGGTCAAGGTGGGCTAAGGAAAATTTGTTAAATATATTATTATTATATTCAATTTTCTGCTTTAGTGTTCTAAGCATTTTCCTATAAATAGGGTGCTTAGGTTAGAATTGAAAATCACACCAGAAACTGAAGTTTTCTCTCTATTTCTCTCTTGATATATTGAGCGTGTTCTTGTGAGTATTTTGATACTTTAAGTGTTGCTATACGGTGCAAGTTCGTTCAGCGTTATTCCAGTCAGAAGTACTGCTCTTTTGAAGTAAGGGATAGTAAGGGATAGTAAGGGATGTTATTTCTTCTTAAATGATATAATTTTCTTCAATATCATTATGCCGAAGTATTGATCTGAATTTTTATCAAATTTGGAACTTTTCATGTCGGAGTTACTATTCATGAGTTACTATTCACGAGTTACTATTCATGAGTTACTATTCACGAGTTACTATTCACCGAAAAATGAAATTTTCTTCTTTTTGTCCAAAATATCTATTATGGATACTAGCTTTGATTGTATCCATGTTTTGATCATTCTTAAATTTTACTCCACTATGATTATTTATAAGGTATTTTTGGACATGGATAAACTGTAATACGAGTCCCTAGTATTTGTTCTTTTGCTTCACTGGATTCGTTTTCTTTAAAATATTTTTCATCATCCTCAGTCCTAAATGATGATATAATTGAATATCTTTGGCCTGTAGTGCAAAGATTTATGATTTCTGATGAATATCTTTGGCCCGTAGTGCAAAGATGAACATGTGTTGAGATGAACATGATCGACTGGTGATACAAATGAATATCTTTGGCCTGTAGTACAAAGATGAATATTTGATTAAAGATGGTTATTGATTGTTGTTACAGGGATAAAATATTGATGATGGACTTTTAAATCTTAGAAGATAGTAGAACTCATTCTCTACTTGACTCTTCTAATGGTTTGCTGTTTCCGCTGCAGTTATTGATTTAAAATTTGTTGTCTATTGTATTCTATTAGATTTTCCCTGTTGAAGACTAACGATAATTTGTTGTATATTATCTTAGTCATAATATTCGTTACTGGGCTAGTTGAGCTCACCCTTTTCCTTGTTGTTCCATTTTCTTCTCAGGAGGCGAGAATGTAGCGAGTACTAGTCGGGGTGTGGAATGATGGTTCAAGACAGTTGTTTTAGTAGTCCTCACTATTTTGTAAAATAGTGTATCAATAAGTATAATGAGTTCTTAGTTGAGTATGAATACTGTCTAGATGACAATATTTGTATTTAAACTCACAGTATATGTGTTGTTGTATTTTGCACGACAATTGTTGTAATAAAGTTGTAGTTGTTATCTGTACCATGTATTTGGCGACTCAGAATAGATTTGGTGGAATGAACCTATTTTGGGGTCGTTACATTTGGTATCAGAGCTTAGGGATATGGTCTCTGGCGGAGATCGGAGAATATAACTAGGAGGGGAGAGATGAGTAAATCCTTCGCTAGTGTGTCCTACCTAAGCTTATTTGTTGGTCAGTCATAATATCGGGATATTATTTGATATGTTAATTTGTTAAATTAACCTTTGTTTTTAAAGCTGTATTCTAGAATGATATCTGAAATACAGGAGATGAGCAATGGAGAAATCATGATGACAGGAAAGATGGAATCTGAAATGAAAGCAAGGTATTCTCAACTCTTCGAAATACCAGGTATGTAAATTTCGAGGACGAAATTTTATAAGGAGGGGAGATTGTAAGACCCCGAATTTTATGAAATAAAAGTATTCAATTTTTCTTATAATTACAATTCAATAAATGGTTAAATTGATAAAAGTTAAAGTTAAGGGTGATATATGAATTTATTCTGGTTATAAAATATTTATTTATTGTCGGAGAATATTCGTTTGGTCGTGAAATATTCTATCTGTCGGGGAATATTCGTACGACGGCGCAGTCTTTTGTGGGCCCCATAACAGAAAGCGATTGGATGAAGAAAACGACAAAAATAAGTTGTTTATAAATAATGGCGTAGTTGTTACCGTTAATACTGTTGGAATACCCGGTGGTTAAAACACGGTAATACGCGTAGCACACGGTATTGCACCAATTATTGATTTTTACGTAAGAAGGCATTACTCAATAATTGTTACAGTAATTACTGTTCAGTATTTTGTTTTATTGATTCAATAATTGCTGCGTTAATTACTGTTGTTTCAATAATTGTCACTACACAGTATTTTCTATTATCGGAGTAATAATTCATATTATCTGAATAATATTATTAGATAACATTATTGGCAATATCTAGAAAGTTCTGTCTAAGGAGAGGTTTGGTCATCTAATTGCGCGCCAGTAAGGAGAAATCCTTATTGGAAAGCCCCCTCTTTCCTTGGAACGGCCTGGTTGCCAGTACTGTGGTTCTATAATATTATTTGTGTATAATTAATTATTAATTTATATGATGAGAAAAATAGTGATTTTATGTGGATATAGATGGAGAAAATTTTTAATGTGACAATTGTTGAAAATTAATATTTTATTAAAATAATTCATTTAAATATATTATTTTAATAATATATTGATGGTGATATTTTTATAATGAATGTGGGATATATGAGTATATAAGGAGGAAGAGTATTTTTGTGACATTAAATGATTAACACATGTTTTGTGTGTTGGTGGATACAATTCTTGACCGAAAATTTATTATTGACTGTAAAATCGCCCGTTTGTGGAATTCGGTCAATTTCTGTTTAGAATTTGAAAAAACTTTCTTCTGCAAAGTTGTAGAGAATTGAATTTCCTATAAAAAATCGCGAGATTCAAATTTTCTGATAAAAGGGCTATTTATTATGAATTATTGAAATTCTGAAGTTCCGAAATAATTGATTTTTAGAAGTTTTATTTATTTTTATTAACAAAAACGTTTTTTACACTTTGGTGGGCCCCACTTGCATATGTTTATGGCTGAATCTAGATTTTCAAAGGTGGGCTAAGGAAAATTTATAATTATATTATTATTTTATTAAATTTTCTGCTTTGGTGTTCTAAGCAATTTCCTATAAATAGGGTGCTTAGGTTAGAATTGAAAATCACACCAGAAACTGAAGTTTTCTCTCTACTTCTCTCTCTATATTATCAAGTGTATTCTTGTGAGTATTTTGATATCTTGAGTGTTGCTATACGGTGCAAGTTCGTTCAGCGTTATTCCAGTCAGGAGTACTGCTCTTTTGAGGTAAGGGATTGTAAGGGATATTGTCGTAAGGGATGTTATTTTTTTTTATCAATGATATTATTTCTTTCAATATCATTATACCGGAATATTGGTAGGATTTTTCTTGTAAAATTCTTATCTTTTCATGTCGAGGTTACTATTCATGAGTTACTATTCACGAGCTACTATTCATGAGTTACTATTTATGAGTTACTATTCACGAGTTATTATTCACGAGTTAGTATTCACGAGTTAGTATTCACGAGTTACTACTCATGAGTTACTATTCACGAGTTACTATTCATGAGTTACTATTCACGATGGGTTACTATTTATGAGTTACTATTCACGAGTTACTATTCACGGGAACTATTCACTACAAAATTGGTTTCTTTTTCTAACCAAATTATATTTGATTTATGAATATTACTCTGGAGATTAAAACTATGTATTGATTTTATTATCATATATAATATTTTTATAACCCTGATGTTGAAATTCTCTTTCACTAGAGTGTAAAGATGGGTAGATTATTGGTATGATCATGACTAGAGTTCTCTTTGGCCAGTAGTGCAAAGTTGAATTGTTGACTGGTATGATCATGACCATTGAATTTATAATTGAATATCTTTAGCTTAAGTGCAAAGATGAAATGATCAACGTGGTTATAATTATTGGTTATATAAATTCTGAAATGATTATATATTTATTTAAGATAATAATATATTTGACTTGTAGTGCAAATATGAGCTGTTGAGGAATATCTTTGGCCTGTAGTGCAAAGATGAGTTGTTGATGAATATCTTTGGCCCGTAGTGCAAAGATGAAATTATTAATATGATTATGAATAGGAACTGTGATTTGGTATAACCATGATCTTTGATGTTTCAGGTAAAGACAAGTGATGAAAATTATCTTTGTTCTGGATGAGAAGAGGAATTTAGAATTATAATTATGATTATGAGTTATACATGTGATTGTGAACAGGAATTGTTGATTGATGTTACAGGGATAAAACATTGTTGGTGGACTTTTAACATAGAGAAGATAATAGACTTTATAGTCTATTTGACTCTTCTAATGGATTGCTCGTTCCGCTACAACTATGGTTGAAATTTTTTATCATCTGCCATATGTTCTAAATCTCTGATTTAATTCTGTTGAAGGCTATTGATAATTTATTTATCTTTAGTCATAATATTCTTTACTGGGCTAGTTGTGCTCACCCTTCTGTTTCACAATTCCTTTCAGGTAATAAGAGTGTAGCTGGGTCGACTGGGGGTAACAGGGGAATAGAACGGTGGTCATCATTTAGTAGTTATATTTGGTGAATCATCTAGGGTGAAGCGAACCCAACGTTGGAAGGGTGTTTTGCCACTATCATACAAGATGTCTAACAACACACAACCTCGTGTCATCATAAAATAGTGATGTGCTCACCCACTTGCTGAGTATATTTACAAGCGTTACCTATATAATCTTGGTGTTTGTTTGAAGTATAATTCTCAATTAGAGACAGTGGAGATAATGATATGTCAAGAGAAGACTTACCATTGGGAAGAATATGATAGTAATCTTCTCATTTTTCTTTGGGGTCTATTGGGTCAACCGAGGATAATTTTGTGGGCATATGATATCTATCATAACCTAGATGCATGGTCTCCCATATATGAAGGTTTCCTTGAGCATTTTTCAAAAGTTTTAATTTCTAAAACAGTTTTTGACTGTACCTTTATGTAAGGTGTCATGGTGACGTGTTATCCAAGTTGGTGTCCAGAGTCACAGTTAGTATATTTTAGTATCAAAACTCACAGCATATGTGTTGTTGTATTTTGCACGACAATTATTGTAATAAAGTTGTAGTTGTTATCTATACCATGTATTTGGCGACTCAGAATAGGTTGGGTGGAATGGACCTATTTTGGGGTCGTCACACTCTTCTTAAAATATCCACTCTTATTGTCATGGCTATGATTACCATCAAAGTGATTACCATTTCTGGCATGTTGATTCCCTCCACATTTGTTGTCACCACTTCGATGAATGCTACCACTGGTATTATCGACTTGTCGGCTGCTCTCTCTTGGTTGGTTTGTCTCATTATCGTGCTCCAATAACCGAGCTCTATTCACAACATCTGAATACAAACACAATTTGTGAGAAATTAGGTATTGACATATCTCGGGTTTCAAACCTCTTAGAAACATCCGCCTCATTCTCTCCTCATTATCAACCAAGTGGGACGCAAACCGAGACAACTCGGCAAACTTAGCTTCGTAATGCGCCACGGTCATATTGTTTTGCTCAAGCTTGATGAACTCTACCTCCTTCATGTGACGAATACTTTCAGGAAAGTACTTGTCGTTGAACAGCTCTAGGAACTTCTCCCAAGACATTTTGAGTGCGGCAGGTTGAGTACACTTTATAGATTTCCACCAGTAATCTGCCTCTACTCGCAACATAAAGGTGGCAAAGGGAACCTTTTGCTCCTCGGAGCATCCCAAGACATCAAATATCTTGTTGATCTGCTTTATCCACGTCTTTGCCTTAAGTGGTTTTGGCTCTCCAAAAAACTCCGGTGGTCCCAGCTCCTTGAACTGCTTAGCGGTGAACTTCCGAGAGTTGTCAGTGTTTCCACCTGCATTTTGGACAGGAGCCGCTCTCGCCTGATGTTGCATAAATTGCATAAAGCCTCTGAACATCTCATCGTTCAACATTTCATCGGTGTTATTGTTTATATGAGGATTATTGTCTGTTGCACATTATCCTGGGTATTAATATTTGGTGACTCAACGGTCTCATGTGCTTTATTACTTATCTCAACATTTTTGGATGCCATTTTCAAATACCGCCATAAAACAAGGTTTAATTAACATATAACATATTATCCCTATACTCTGACCGACCAATTAAATATCAAATAAACTTAGGTAGGTCATACTAGCGAAGGAATTCCCCGTCTCTCCCCTCCTAGTTCTTGTCTCACATCTCAGCCATGGATCATATCCCTAAGCTTTGATACCAACTGTGACACCCCCAAAACAGGTATACATCACCCATCTTGAGTCGCCAAATACATGGAATAAAATTCAAATACAACTTAATTATACAACAGTCGTGTAAAATACGACAAAACATAATCTAAGAGTTATAATAAGAATATTGTCATCTATACAATATCCACCCTCAATGGAGTCATCATTACATTTATTGTCACACTATTTAACAGAATAGTGAGGACTACTAATGCTATCATTTGGACCGTCACTCCGTTCCCCGACTAGTCTCGACTACGTTCTCATTTCCTGAAGAGAACAGTGAAAGAAAGGGTGAGCTCAACTAGCTTAGTAAGAAATATTATGACTAAGATAATGCATAATAAATTATCATTAGCCTTCAACAATGTTAAACTGATAGAATATAATAGACAACAAGTTTAACTACAGCGGAACAAGCAATCCATTAGAATAGTCAAGTAGAGTATAAAATCTACTATCTTCTATGATTTAAAAAGTTTTTCATCAACTTTATTGATGAGACTCAACTTAATAAATAAAATTGAATCATCCCTGCATCACGGCCAATGATATTCATGTAATCATCAATGGTTATGATTATGCCGAATAATCCCTGGTCATAATCATACCAACAACTGTCCATTAATGAACTACAAGCCAATGAGGACTTTTACCACATTATTCGTCACATTACGGTCATGATCATACCGAATAATCCCTGGTCATAATCATACTAAGTTCATCTATGCACGTAAGTCAAAGATGACTTTAATCACAATATAAGCTTGAGGATGATGATAATGACATAATAATTCAATAAAACAAGTTCAAGGATAAATTTTAAAGATTTATAATTTTAATTTATCCAGAAATCAATAACGTCCAAATTGTCAACATGATACTTCTTTGTGGAGTAAAATTCAAGAATGCTAAGAAGAATATTTTCATAAAAAGATACTGGATAAAGCGCAAATATCAAGGATATTCCACTAATTTCATGGAGTATAGAAGCCAAAACTTTAACCAACTGAGTATAATAGAATATATGAAACAACAAATGGATTTTTTCCCACCATGCGGTAATCCACGTACACAGATCATTTCCATAATTTAATAAGGAATGAATACGAATGATCATTCACCATGCATGCGGTAATCCACATAGACAGGTTATTCCAACATAATAATAAAGAATGGAATAACAGAAGAATTCACCAGGCGTGCGTAATCCACACAGACAAGTTATTCCAATAGAATAATAAAGAATGGAACCGGGTCATGTGTAATCCACACAGACAGGATATTTCAACAAAATAATAAATAATAGAATAACAACAGAATTCACCAGGCATGCGATAGACCGCACAGACAGGTTATTCCAACAGAATAATAAAGAATGGAATAACAGAAGAATTTCACCATGTATGCGGTACTTCGTATAGACAGGTTATTCTAACATAATAATAAAGAATGGAATAACAACTCTTACGAGTATTGAAAGAAAATAACTCTTTTCATGAATACGAAAGAATAATACCCCTTACCTTAGATAAATTGGATATTGGAATAGTGAGGTAGCAGATTTCTCTTCTTCTTTCTCTCTATAATTTCTCTCTATAATAATTGCTCTATATCTTTTGTGAATTGGTGAGAAATGAAGGAAGAATGAGCTTCTATTTATAGGAAAATATAGTTTCGATAATTGCACGTTTTGGGGCTCGAAATATTACAGTATAATACCTTCCTCTTTTTCTTCATTTTTAATTTAGTCATGCAAGTATTATCAAACTTGCACCACCTCCCCTAATAGTAAATAATGTGAATCAATAGTTTAATCATGTGAATCAATAGTTTAATCATGTGAAAATACGAATTACAATATAGTACATCCATCTATACCTTCGTTTTTAACTTAGTCATGCAAGTATTATCAATCTTACACTAACTCCCCTAATAGTACAAGAATGTGAATCAATAGTACACATATGTGAATAAATAGTTATAATCATGTGAATTAATAGTAATTAATTGCTCATTTATCCGATTAATTACCCGACTGGTCAGTATAACTTCCAGACATAAATTAATATCGAAATAAATGTCGATTTCCACTAACACTAATAATTCTAACACAATGGAACTATAAATTTCATCTTTAATAAATACGAACTTATTCATCATTAATATTATAATTCACAATATTTAACAACCAGGTCGTTCCCAGGAAAGAGGGGGCTTTCCGATAAGGATTTCTCTTTATTGGTGCCCAATTAGGTGACCAAACCTCTCCTTGACAGAACTTCTAGACATTGTCAATATTGCAAATAATAATATGAATAAATTTGCCGTCTTAATTATTGATTTAATATTATAACATATTATGCAGATGATACTGTGATAATAATTGAATCAATAATATGAGAGATATGATGCAGTAATTAATATAGTAATATTTGAGTATAACTGAGTGACTTCTCACGTAAGCATCAATAATCAATACCGTGTGCTACTATGCAACCACGCGTATTACTGTACTTTTACTACTGGGTAGTTCAACAGTTTTAACGGTAATACTTTCGCCGTTATTTTTATAAAATGATAATTCTGTCATTTTCTAACTACGACAATACTTCTGTTGTGGGGTCCACCAATGATTGTGTCATCGTACGAATATTCCCTGTTAAAATGAATATTCCCCGACCAATCGAATATTATATAACCACTTGCTTACCTTACAAAATTTGTAAATATTACCCACAACTATAACACTATATCAAATCCACACCATAATATTCAAAAATATATTTCGAGAAAATTATTCTTTATTCATAAAAGTTGGGGTCTTACAGCATGCATGGTGAAAGACCCTTTGTATTTATTCTTTGTTAATCTGTGGGAGTAACCTGTCAACGCGAATTACCGCATGCATAGTGAATGACCCTTCGTATTCATTCTTTATTATTCTGCTGGAGTACCTGTTTACGCAGATTATTGCATGCATGGTGAATAACCCTTCGTATTCATTCTTTATTGAATTATGGTAATGATTTGTCTACGCGAATTACCGCATGACGGGTGAAAATCTATTTGATGTTTCGTATATTCTTTTATACTCGTATGAGAGTCATTTCTTTTGTACTCGTCAAGGGATATCGTTTTCTTTCATATTTCTCCATTTATGGTACAAATTTATTGTTTGTTTCTATAACCTTATTATTAAATGGTGAAAGCCATTGAAATTAGTAGAATATTCTTAATTGTTTGTGCTTCATCTAGTATCATTTCACTATTGGTCTGAACTTTTTTATTAAATGGCGGGATACTATTTATGTCAGGGTACTATTCATTTGAAATACTATTCATTCAGGGTACTATTTACTCGAGGTACATTTCATTCGAGTACTATTCATTCAGGGTACTATTCACGATAAAATTGATTTCTTTTCTGTCTAAAATTATTTTTGATACATGAATATTGTAACGACCGAGAAATTCGGATCTAATTGTAAAATGATTTTTTTTAAATTAAATAATAATAAAATCATATTCTATGTGTTGTCAAGATGGTTGTCGTTATATAACCTAATGATGTTAGAATATCGTAGTATTTGAACTATGTAGATGAATTAAAGTGTTTGAATTTTCAAGACAAAAATAAAAGTTTTCCGAGAAATTTTCCTCAAAACACTATTCATCGGTATTTGCTCGGGATATAATTTTGAGTTTCCGAGAAATACGTAATGATGGAATAATAAGGTAAGATGGATTATGTAATAATAATCTAATTATGGAAAATGCGATATTTCGCTTGTGGACTTAAATTGTGAAAGTTAAAAAGGATGAATAGTAAGGAATAATAATAATGTATGATACCTTGGGTATTGTGCAAAGTAATGAAAACAAGTATAATACGAGGCATTATACGAGTTTGTATGAAGGAAGAAATACGGTATACAAATTATATAGGAATGGAAATACGAAAATAATGCATAAACTATAAGTGTATGTTTTATGAGATGTTAATGGACTTGGATGATTGATTGAATTAATACAAGTCCAAATGAATTAAAGGGTTAAGGCCCAAACCTAAATTAATAAACTAATGAGAGTTATTAATGAAAAGCCCAATGATTATTAATCTAAGCCCAAGCTAGATTAAAGTGACTTGGTTGACCCATGGAGCAAAACGATATTAAATATGGTAAATGTGGTAACCAAGTGAAGTAATGACCAAGTATGTGTGGTGACCAAGTATAAGTGGTGACCAAGATAAGTGGTGGCCAAGTATAAGTGGTGACCAAGTGATGTGATGATCAAGTAGGAGTAATGCCCAAGACTTGGAATTAATGACCAAGTGTAGGATTAATGTTGTGCAAGCCAAGTAATGAATAGTAAGGAGGTGGGATGTCTTAATGACTAAACTACCCTAATTTTGCAAATTCTATAAATAGAAGAACTTTGTAAGCCATTTGTTGGTTGATAAAGTAAACTAACAACTTCTAAAGTGCTTAAGTGTTAGAGAGAATAAGCTAGAAATAAGTTACTTCTATAAGCCAAGAAAAGAAGAAGCTACATATCCAAGACTTCAAGAGTAAGACTTCTTCTCCAATTATCTTCTATCTCTATCATGATAGGATGATAAGAAAAGTTGGATTAAGAAACATGAATGAGTAAGTAATGGACTTAAGCCACATAAGTTGGCAATAAGTCATTTGAACTTATATAAGATATAAACTTATATAAGTTAAACTTGAATGTTAAAGTATAAAAATGAAAGTAAAGAACTTGTAGGATCTTATGTATCATGTGTAACTAAGTTGAGTTATATGTTAAGAACATATAAGAAATGATGATTAAGAACTCTAAATTATCATAAGTCATTAACCATGAAATCTTAAGTAATTTATAATTGGTCAAGTTATAATCTCATGAAGAATAAGTCCAAAATCCAACAATGATTATAAGTTATTGTGATAAGTAGGTTGAAATGTTCACATGAAGAATGGAAGCCACTTGTAATGTTGAACAAATCATAAGAAGGAAGAATTGCCGGAATTTGTACGATTGGACGATAATAGTCGAATACGTAAAATTCTCGGAATAGATGTCAAATTTTATGTTAGATCACGAAACCTTTGTTTTCCAATAGATACAAGTGATAATTGGCATTTAAGAGTTGCGAAATTGAAAATGACCGGATTCCGACTTAGAACGAAGAAACGAGCGTTGAACGTTCACGAACGTTTATCGTTTACGTTAAAAATGAACCAATAAGTAAATTTTTAGCAAACGAAGTCAAATAGATAAAATTCTTGAATGATCATGTAGATTACGTAATTTGTGAACCGTAGGTTTTTGAACGAGCCAATTCGGACTTATAACGAAGAAGTTATGCGTCCGGGAAGTTCACAAAATTTCAAAACTGAAATTGATATCTGGTGCACAGAGTTGGCGTCGCGGCGCCAACCCAAGGCAAAAAGAGCCGCGCCGCAGCGCGGAACAGTAATCGAGCACACTGCAAGAGTTCGCCGCAGCGCGAACTGTGGCGCCACAGCGCCATGAACAGTGGCGCCGCAGCGCGGACCATTAAGCAAGGACTCGCGCCGCAGCGCCAAGTCCGGGACACTGACATTAAGCTCGCACCGCAGCGCGATATGAAGGTATAAAGCTGGCGCCGCAGCGCCAGTCTCAAAACAAAGATAGAAAGAAAGGTTTCTAAGTACAAAGAAAAGAAAATCTAATTGATTGAAAGTAAACATAACTTAAGGGAGATAATGTAACATTGTTAAACCTTGTTAAACCTTAAGGAATGTAATGTAAAGGTTAAGATAACCTAGTCGAATGTAAATGCAATGGTAACGATAAACTAGAACGAACAGTAAATTGAATCTAATAGATAATTAGAGTGAAATGAAGAGTATGATATAGTCATTACATACTTGATTATATGTGACCTAATGTAAGGCATTATGTGATCATGTATTGTAGAGACTTGAATGACTTGAACATAAAGTTAATATACCGTAGCAGACACTAAAGGCAAGTATTCTAACTCTTGTCTCAGTTCAATCTGAACAAGTTTTTGAGATTCATGTATTCTTTCGCATGAATTGAGGTATGTTGAAGTTGAAGTCAATTCCTTTGCCTAGACTTAAAATATTGATAATCTATTTATGTATTATCAATTGTTGCTATCTTTTGTCAAACTACTTGATATGGTTTTCAAAAGAAGATTGAAATGTTAAAACAGATGTTTTCGTCGGTAAAACGACATGCACGTGAGGTTTCCAAATGATTAAACGTACATACGTTTAATGGATGTAGTGTTGATCAACATAGAGTACAATAGGCTAATCACCTAGAAGTGCTCGTAAGTGATATCAGGCTTACGGACTTGCTTCCGGGTTGTCCTTTTCAAATAAAGAATGAATACTCGAGGTCTCTGACCAGAGTGAATGTTTTACTAAACACTGTTGTTATTGTGAAACATTTTGAAAGAAAGGATGAAGTGCTATTTTGAATTTTCAATAGTACTTCATAACTATTGTTCAGTTATCGAAGATATACGATTTGTACGTGTCAAGCATGTTGTTATTAAATTGTTATACTTGCTGAGCTAGTTATGCTCACTCTTGCTTGAACCATATGAATGCAGCTAAGACTGAACGTCCCGAAGGATTAGGAAAAGATAAAGGAAAAGCTAAGGCAGATTACTAAGCTGTCTTGTAATAGTATAGGTCTATTGTTGTAATTTACTGATATTATGACAAAGAACCTTTTGTAACGGGTTTAGAACTTGGGAAATGTAAATATTACTCGAAATATATAGAAGTTATGTTCGTTCTTTGAGACTCTTCAATTGAATGAATGTATGAATGTTGTACAGTATAGCACCATCTATCGGGTTGGAAGATACCCGAATTTGGGGGCGCTACAAATATCATTCTTGAATTTTATTCCACAATTAGTTATCATGTTGACAATTTGGACATTCTTGAACTCTGGATAAATTGAATTATAAATCTATAATATTTATCATTGATCTCACTTGATTGATTCTTTATATCATTGTCATCATCCTTATGTTTATATTGTGGTGAAAGTCATCTTTGGCCCGTAGTGCATAGATGGACTGTTGATTGGTATGATTATGACAAGAAATTGTGTACTGGTATAATTGTAATACCCGAAAAAAATATATTCTTAAAACATATCGTTTGGACTTTGTCTTTTATTTGAGTCAAACTTGTTATTTAATAAGGGATGAATAAATTAACTTAGTAAAATTGGACTTTTCTTATGTTTGGCAGTTTTGGTTAAATTATAGTTATTTATGTTGACTATAATAAGTATGTGGTTACATTAGTTTGGGTATTTAAACTAATTGAGACAAACTAATGTTTAAGTAAAAGTTTGGGCTTGTTAAACTATTTGAGCCCAAATTAAGGTGATGGGTTTAAAAACCAAATTGGAATAGGAGTAATATAATAGGTTAAATTCTTTCCTAATATATATACTGACATAATCGACTAAAGAGGGATTCTAACTAAGCGAGAAATGAAGAGGAGGCGGAAGAAAGACTTTGGGATAAAAAAAATTTGAGAAAAGGATTGTGAGACTATATTCAACATAATTGTATCTCCAAAAGGTAATTATTGATTTTATTTTTAAATATAAATAATTAATTTCATTAATATGATTACAATTTGTTTTGGAGAATCGACTAGATCACTTGTTAATTCAATGATATGTAACTTAGAATATTTGATAATCTATATATTAAATAAGAAATTAATTTGTTAGTATGGGTTTGGTTCGTAAACCATATGTGTGTATATGTAAAGTATGGTGCCGTTAATTCGACAAAGTTGAATCTTAATTTGTTCATGTATGTTGATAATAGAAAGTTGATTTTAGAAGTGCCAAGTCAGACTTGCTACTTTAAAATAATAATAATAATAATAATAATAATAATAATAATAATAATAATAATAATAATAATAATAATAATAATAATAATAATAATAATAATAATAATATAATGAATGATGACCTTTGAATTGTAATTTCGTAAAGGAGAGCATGGTCATTCTAGTGCATCTTTCAATGGGATGATTAATTATAATATAGTCTTCCATCAAATTCTTGTTACATATATTTTATAATATGGTGGTTAGAAAGTTAGAAATCAGTGAGTTAATAAACTTAGCATCAGGATGTTCAACCGAATTAATAAAGAATGAGTCTATATTATATTATATATATATATATATATATTTATATATATATATATATATATATATATATATATATATATTATTTTTAGAGCAGAAGTTAGTATGAATCTTGGTGTACTTTGTATATAACGAACATGAAGCTTATATTATTGTATAATAGTAATATTAATTATAACAATAATAGTAATAACAAATCAGGAAAAGGGGAAATTATTAATTATGAATTTAATATACTGTTATTAATTTATTTATGTTAATTTGTGTAATTAGCTCGGACGAAAGAAACTTAACGAGTTATATTTGGAATATAAATTTTGGGTATTACGTTGCTCAATTTAGGTACGGATTCCGTACTCTTTTAGCGATACTCTTGTTAAATTTGATTTGTTCGTTTATTTCCTTATTTCGAATTTGGTTCAACATGTACATATAGAACCCTTTTGTTGGTATTATGTCGCATGTGTTGTGATATAGTATTTTTGTTAGAATATATCGTAGGGTATACCTGAGCTATAACCACCTGTGGGGGTACCACATGCATGTCGTCTTGGCACAAGAGACATGACACTTTCCGTGGCGGTGTGATTAGTCCACGACGTCTCTATTTGGGCTCCGAAGGAAGTGGGCCATTTGGTGTTTTGTTGTGGGAGGCGTATGGGTTAACCCTAGTTTTTTGTTCTATAGATTTGTGATGTTGTGCCAAACACACCTATCCGATTTGCATACATTTTGATTCGCGGTCCAATGTGTGATTTGCATGTGTGGCATTATTTTGGTTGCATGTGTGGCATTATTTTGACTTGCCTGTGTGGCATTGTTTTGACTTGCCTGTGTGGTAATGTATATTTCTGAGCTCACTCGATATGAAATAACACCCAACCATTTGATTCAGCATATTATTTCATTGTATTAGTTTTGTTTGTTTCTTTTCAGTTCAATTCATTGAGTTAGTTACTTCAGTTCGTTATTTCTTTATTCTTCTATTGGTTTCGTTAATTTTGTTTATTCAGATATATTCCATTCAAATCTTTGGAGATTATATTTTTGTCAGTATTTACACTTGAGGATTTGTTCAATATTTTGTCTCAGTTGTTTTCGTATATCTGTTGTATATCTTTTGTATATCTGTATCCGTACTGGGCAATTGGCTCATGCTGTATTTTTCTTCTGGCAAGGTTGCAGGGGTGATTAAGGGCAAGTGTGATGAGAGTGTTGCCTTGACCATATAGGTTGATTAAATTTTTTGTTTTGATTATTTTGATTCTAGTTGGAGAATTGTATTTAATACTTCATTGATGGATATCATTATTAATATTTTGAAGTTATTAATGCTCTGTTTACTAATTTTGAGGGTTGTTGTAATTTGCATGTGACCTCCTTTTTCATTTTTGGGGAGAGGGTGTTACAGAGATGGTATCAGAGCTTAGATTCTTTCTTATAGAAAACCTATTTAGGTTTAACTTGTGAGTTGTGGGTAAATCACTGGGTAGACGTAGGAGTTTGATTCGATTTTATTCTTTGTTTGGTTGGTCTTGATTTTGACCAAGTGTTTTTAGATCTTTGAGTTGTAGTTGATTTGAGAAAGGCGAGATAATTTGTTAAGATTATTATTGTTATGCGTTGGATCAATAATATTAATTAAGGATTGTTATTAGATCATTAAGGAGAATAATGTCATATTTTATTTAGTTAAGAAATGATTATACGATTATGATGTGATTATTTGTATCGACGAGAATTTGATTTTGGAAAAATTATTTGTTAGAGTTGTTTTTTCGTGACAAATAATTATGATCATTGAATTGAGGATTTGATTTGAGTTAGGTTTTGATATATGTTAAGCTTATGGATAATTTGAGATTTGTGTATTGATGGGATATTATGATAAAGTGAAAATTATTAAGTATAGAGGATTTCTTGTAATGTGAGTTGTTGATATTCGAGGTAATTAGATTAATCATTTGGACTTAATGATCAATTGTGGGACTATTTTCTAGTAGGATATTGGAGTTATGTTCTATGAACTTTCTTTGTGATAGTATGAGGAGACATTGAAATTTATTGGATTAAGGTTTGTAATAAGGGATAATTGATTTATTATATGATTAGATAGTAAGTGATGAAATTCAATTAATTTTGAGAGATCTTGAATATTTATAGTATGCTTATGCAGATAGTAGAATATTTGACTTAGAGTTGATATGATGATAAAGAGATCTTAGTAGTATATTCTTTGGTGTAATAATATTTAAGAACTAGCTAGTTTGACTTGGGGTTTGAATATTTTGAAGCTATTGAGAATTTAGGAAAAGTTGATATAATTTGTAGAGTTGTTTGGTTTATCCGATATCCTTGGAGTTTTGTATGATTTTATGTAAATTAAATAAAAATAATTTGTTAAATCTTTGTCATGTGTGGAGCATAAACATTTTACGAGTTAAAAATAATTTTAAATATTTTGGGTATTCGAATCGTATTTAGATGAAGAGAAATTTTAGTAATTTCGAATTATGTTCCGAAGAGTACGTTTCCAAGAATAAAACTTAAAGTAATTGACGGGGGCCGCACCAACTGTGGAGCATGTGGTTAAATTCAATGCAAAACGAAGAATCTTAACGGGGCTTGACACGATAGCTGACGAATCTTTTACGAGTACATGGATAATTGTGTGGATCGATAGACTTACCAGCGTTGATTGTTACAAAAGGTGACTCTACGTTTTAGCTAAATTTTTTTTGTAGCTTATTTGAATTTCGAGGACGAAATTATTTTAATGGGTGAAAAATGTAATAACCCATTTTTTTAAATAATTAAATATCAATTGATTTTATTTTATACAATTATATTTAAATTGAAAAAGGTAAATGGTTCTTTTTCCCCTCTTTTTTTTTCTTGTGTTGTGTGGAAAATTAAAGTCTTTTAGTAAATAATTAAATAACTGATTAAATTAAAATTTAGGAAGATAATTCCTTTTGTTAAAGTCTTGTGGTAAAATCATTCAGAGCGGGAAGCTACTTGGGAGATAGAGAAGTCTATTCGAGCGGAGTATCCGCATCTTTTTGATAATTAGCTATGTTCATTCTTTTGATTCCGGGGACGGAATCCTTTTTAAGGGGGGAGGTAATGTAATACCCGAAAAAAAAATAATATTCTTAAAACATATCGTTTGGACTTTGTCTTTTATTTGAGTCAAACTTGTTATTTAATAAGGGATGAATAACTTAACTTAGTAAAATTGGACTTTTCTTATGTTTGACAGATTTGGTCAAATTATAGTTATTTATGTTGACTATAATAAGTATGTGGTTACATTAATTTGGGTATTTAAACTAATTGGGACAAACTAATTTTTAATTAAAAGTTTGGGCTTGTTAAACTATTTGAACCCAAATTAAGGTGATGGGTTTAAAAACTAAATTGGAATATGAGTACTATATTAGGTTAAATTCATTCCTAGTATATATACTGACATAATCGACTAAAGAGGGATTCTAACGAAGCGAGAAATGAAGAGGAGGCGGAAGAAAGACTTTGGGATAAAAGAAAATTTGAGAATAGGATTGTGAGACTATATTCAACATAATTGTATCTCCAAAAGGTAAATATTGATTTTATTTTTGAATATAAATAATTAATTTCATTAATATGATTACAATTTGTTTTGGAGAATCGACTAGATCGCTTGTTAATTCAATGATATGTAACTTAGAATATTTGATAATCTATATATTAAATAAGAAATTAATTTGTTAGTATGGGTTTGGTTCGTAAACCATATGTGTATATGTAAAGTATGGTGCCGTTAATTACACAAAGTTGAATCTTAATTTGTTCATGTATGTTGATTATGACACCCCCAAATCCGGGTACTTCGATTCCACGGGATTTGGTGTTCACTGTACAAGCATCCTCTATCTATCTACCCATAAAAATATCAAACCATACAATAGATAGAAATCATAATAAAATCTCTTCCCTTAAGGGTTACATCAACTGAATCATAAATAAATCCCAGGTTACTCTAACCTTAAAACATTTGTGCGGAATTCTAAACAAATAAGTCTTAAACAACAACATAAGTCTTAAACATAAATATATCATCAATTAAAATAACAAGTCTTCATCATTTGCTAACTTTGCCCTTGCCTTTACTAGTGGAGGGTTCATCGCTTCTCTCATTCTTAACTGCAATGTTATTATTAAGCAAGAGTGAGCACAAATGCCCACAAGTATAATAATGAAACAATAGTATAATAACATGAGAATAATCAAAGACATCTGAATAAAGCTCAACTTTTGAATCAAGAATAAATAACATGAATCAAAAGAATACTGAGGGTCATAAGACCTTGAACTATGTCCTAGGTTAACAAGGGTTATACTTGAAACCTTTAACAGTCATAAGACTATGGACCTTCTTCTCGTATTTAGGGGGATCAGCCCTTAGTACCATACTGTGCACAATATCTTAGCGCTAAAGCGTAAATAATCCCCTATGCAGGGTTGTTCATCTCAGTTTGACATTCGAGTCCGTACCAAAGGAAGTTTGGTTTGGATAAATTCATCAAGGGTTCTGAAATTTAGAACGCTCATCAACTATGGACCAGTTGAATCAATAAGGTTCACTAGTCTAATAAGGTTCAACAATAACGATATTCAATTTGAATAATAATCTCAAACGTATACAATAGAACAATTATTGTATAACTGAATCATGCTTTGACAATATAAATAATCTGTAATATCATACTTGAACTTGAATAATAGAAATGATAACTTATTCAAGGTAATTAATAATCTTGAAAGATATTAAAAAGTAGGGTTAAGAAACTTGCTCAATAGAATGGAGTTAGGGATAGGATACTTGCCTCGTGCATAGATTACACTTTAACTAAGCACGTTCTTTGAATTAAATCCTACATACCATTCATATACACAATACCAGTTAATTATAAATTAACTAATCAATATAAACTCATTCTCGTTGTCTACTTTAATTATTGACTAAACTTAGTCAAATTATCACGTTGTCACATAATTTATACTTCATGAATTATCAAACCAATTATGTATTTAATAATTCAATTCACATATAATATTTTATTACATGTTAAACACTATTTTATCATCTCATAATACCTCTAATATGATTACATGTTCGTTACATCAATCCACTAATACTTGTTAGACTTTAACATTTAAAAAAAATACATTTCTGACATTTTCTGGAGAGTGGCGCTGCGGCGCCACTAATGTGCTAAGGAGTGGCGCTGCGTCGCGGTGGCGCTGCGGCGCGGTGGCGCTGCGACGCGGTGGCGCTGTGGCCGGGCCCTTGGCGCTGCGGCGCTGTGGCGCCGTGGCTCGAGTCTTGGCGCTGCGAGCGCTGTGGCGCTGCGGCGCGAGAAATGAATAGGCAGCCGGCGCTGCGGCGCGGCATACCAGGTACAGAAATGGCAGTTCGCGAAAATCGCAGAACTTGCCAATTTCTCCAAATTTCTTAAAGTTCTACTCGAAATTAAACATACCCATATGCTATAATTTATATATAATCATTACCCAACATTTATATACTGACAAAACTAATTTTAAACACTTATTAACAGATTTAAAGCCTAACAAAATTACTGACTTTGTTGTTCGTGAAGTTTAGAAAACTTTATATGAAAATTCTCCCTACGGATTCGTTATAACACCGAATCCGTTCATTTAAACTCCAATCTCTCCGTATCGACATGCTCAATAATGTAAGGGTGTAAAATTTAGGGATAATATATGATCAATACATCAATTATCACGTATAAGGCCATATGGCCATATCACGTACTTTGTTTATTTTGAAAAACATACGTACGACATGCTTTCATGAATTTGATGTTATGGTTTGTGAAATATATATAATTAAACATGATTTGATACAACATAACACACATATAAACTTATAATCATATCATATTCCAATCTACAAGGATTTACAGAAAACTGTGAAGCCATTTTAGGAAAACTAAAAGACGTGAAATAGGAATTGGGTTTGGAGAAATTACCTAGAGTAATTTAGAAGAGGTGATCAATGATGATCCTTTCACAATAATTGATAAGTACGCACTCACAAATTCTAACTTTTCTCTCTGAATTCTCTGTGACTCTCTACTTTTTCTCTGTATTTCTTTCTATGATGCTTCCTAGACTTAGGCAATTATGAAGAAGAAATAAAAGAATACGTAACTAAATAATAAACAACTGACGTGTTGGTGGTCAGTTACCCAGTCATGGGTTAACTGACCCTAACCTCTCTTAGTGTCATGTTTGGCTAGCAACTAAGTTAAAACTCTTTATTTTAATAACACCTTTACAATATAGTTTAATTAATGTCACACTCTTATAAGATAAATCTAATATTTTATTTAATTTACTTTAAATAAAATATAATAATTTCTCATAAATTCACGTAGTCACAATATTAATTATCTCTTTAATAAATAATAATAATTTATTAAATCTCTAATTAATAATTACATTAATTAAAGTAACATCATGCTTAATTAAATATTTCATTTAATTCAATAAGCTCACACAATCACATACTCGAATAATAAAAATTCTCTACATTAATTTAATAACTTAATTAAATATTTTATTTAATTCAATAAGCTCACACAATCACATACTCAAATAATAAAAAATTCTCTACATTAATTTAATAATTACAACGCATATAATTAAATTAATCTACCACAATTGCATCAATTAATTATTAAATCTAATAATTAAATCATCGAAAATATTTATTTAATTCAATAAATATTAAAATTAATTTACAAAATTCTCGTTCGTCACATCTTTCCCCCCTTAAAAGGATTCTGTCCCCAGAATCACGGCTCAATAATTTCGACCCGTTACATTGATAATAGAAAGCCGATTTTAGAAGTGCCAAGTCAGGCTTGCTACTTTAAAAAATAATAATAATAATAAAAAATGAATGATGACCTTTGAATTGTAATTTCGTAAAGGAGAGCATGGTCATTCTGGTGCATATTTCAATGGGATGATTAATTATAATATAGTCTTCCATCAAATTCTTGTTACATATATTTTATAATATGGTGGTTAGAAAGTTAGAAATCAGTGAGTTAATAAACTTAGCATCAGGATGTTCAGCCGAATTAATAAAAAATGAGTCTATGTTATATTATATATATTATTTTTGGAACAGAAGTTAGTATGAATCTTGGTTTACTTTGTATATAACGAACATGAAGCTCATATTATTTTATAATAGTAATATTAATAATAATAATAGTAATAACAAATCATGGAAAAGGGGAAATTATTAATTATGAATTTAATATACTGTTATTAATTTATTTATGTTAATTTGTGTAATTAGCTCGGACGGAAGAAACTTAACGAGTTATATTTGGAATATAAATTTTGGGTATTACGTTGCTCAATTCATGTACGGATTCAGTACTCTTTCAGCGATACTCTTGTTAAATTTGATTCGTTCGTTTATTTTCTTATTTTGAATTATGTTATGATTTCACATAATTGTTTCCTGTGAAATAAATATATTAGTTTCATTTTGGAGTTGATACACATGACTCGTATTTGTACTCTTTGAATTAGGATATCATGTTTAGTATTTATTTTTGATAATTGTAGAGCGGTACATGTTGCTATCTTCCTTTTGAGACCTTGTGACTATAATTTGATTTGGTTCAACATGTACATATAGAACCCTTTTGTTGGTATTATGTCGCATGTGTTGTGACATAGTATTTTTGTTAGAATATACCGTAGGGTATACCTGAGCTATAACCACCTGTGGGGGTACCATAGGTGTGACGCCCCCAAAATAGATATACAACTGTCGTGTAAAATACGACAAAACATAAGCTATGAGTTTTAATACAAATATTGTCATCTAGACAATATCCAAACTCAATGGAGTCCTCATTACATTTATTATCACACTATTTCATAGAATAGTGAGGACTACTAATGCTATCATCTGGACCGTCACTCCGTTCCCCGACTAGTCACAGCTACGTTCTCATTTTCTGAAGAGAACAATGAAAGCAAAAGGGTGAGCTCAACTAGCCCAATAAGAAATATTATGACTAAGATAATGCAGAATAATTTATCATTAGCCTTCAACAGTGTTAAACTGATAAAATATAACAAACATCAAGGTTAACTGCAGCGGAACAAGCAATCCATTAGAAGAGTCAAGTAGAGAATAAAGTCTACTATCTTCTATGATTTAAAAGGTTTTTCATCACTTTTATCGCTGAGACTCAGCTTAATAAATAAACCACATCATCCCTGTACTACGGGACCATAAATTTTCCATGCACAACAGGCCAAGGATATTCGTGTATTCATCAATGGTCATGATCATGCCAACAACTGTCCATCAATGCACTACGGCCAGGGAGGACTTTTACCACATCATTTGTAACATTACGATCATGATTATACCGAATAATACCTGGTCATAATCATACTAAGTCCATCTATGCACTACAGGTCACAGATGACTTTCAACATATTATAAACATGAGGATGATGACAATGATATAAGAATTCAATAAAACAAGTTCAAGAATTAATTTGTCCAGGAACCAATAACGTCCAAATTGTCAACATGATACTGCTTTGTGGGATAAAACTCAAGAATGCTCAGAAGAATATTTCCATGAAAAGATATTGGATGAAGCGCAAATATCAAGGATATTCCACTAATTTCATGTAGTATAAAAGCCAAAACTTTAACCAACTGAGTATAATAAAGAATTGAATAACAAAAGAAATCACCAGGCATGCGATAGACCGCACAGACAGGTTATTCCAACAGAATAATGAATAACGGAACTAGGTCATGCGTAAACGCACAGACAGGATATTCCAACAGAATAATAATTAATGGAACCAGGTCATGCGTAAAGCACAGACAAGATGTTCCAACAGAATGATAAATAATGGAACCAAGTCATGCGTAAAGCACAGACAGGATGTTCCAACAGAATGATAAAAAATGGAATAATAGAAGAATTTCACCAAGTATAGGGTAGTCCGCGTATACAGGTTATTCCAACAGAATAATAAAGAATGGAATAACAGAAGTTCTCTTCATGAATACAAAAGAAATAATACCCCTTACCGTAGAAAAAATTAGATACTGGAATAGTGAGGTAGCAGACTTCTCTTCTTCTTTCTCTCTATATTTTCTCTCTATAATAATTGCTCTAAAACTTTTGTGAATTGGTGAGAAAAAAAAGGAAGAATGAGCTTCTATTTATAGGAAAATATAGTTTCGATAATTACACGTTTTGGGGCTCGAAATATTACAGTACAATACCTCCAACTTTTCTTTCATTTTTAATTTAGTCCTGCAAGTATTATCAAACTTGCACCACATCCCCTAATAGTAAATAATGTGAATCAATAGTTCAATCATGTGAATCAATAGTATAATCATGTGAAAAATACGAATTACAGTATAATACCTCCATCTATAGCTCCATTTTTAACTTAGGCATGCAAGTATTATCAATCTTGCACCAACTCCCCTAATAGTACAAGAATGTGATTCAATGGTACACACATGTGAACAAATAGTTATATAAGCATGTGAATTAGTAGCAATTACTTGCTCATTTATCCGATTAATTACCCGACTTATCAATATAACCCCCAGACATCAATTATCATTGAAATAGATGTCGATTTCCATTAACACTAATAATCCCAACACAATAGAACTATCAAATTCATCTTTAATCAACACGAACTTATTCATCATTAATATTATAACTCACAATATTTAACAACCAGTTCGTTCCCAGGAAAGAGGGGGATTTTCGATAAGAATTGCTCCTTATTGGCGCGCAATTAGGTGACCAAATCTCTCCTTGACAGAACTTCTAGACATTGTAAATATTGTAATTTAATAATATGAATAACTTTGTTGTCTCAATTATTGATTTAATAATATATCATATAATGCAGATGATACTATGACAATAATCGAATCAATAATATGAGAGATATGATGCAGCAATTACTGTAGCAATAATTGAGTATAACTGAGTGACTTCTCACGTAAGCATCAATAACCAATACCGTGTGCTACTATGCAATCACGCGTATTACTGTACTTTTACTACCGGGTAGTTCAACAGTTTTAACGGTAACACTTTCACCGTTATTTTTATAAAATGATAATTCTGTCATTTTCTTACTACGACAATACTTTCGATGTGGGGTCCACCAATGATTGTGTCGTCGTACGAATATTTCCTGTTAAAATGAATATTCTCCGACCAATCGAATATAATATAACCACTTGCTTACTTTGCAAAACTTGTAAATAATACCCACAACTATAACATTATATCATATCCACACCATAATATTCAAAAATATATTTCGAGAAAATTTAATCTTTATTTATAAAAGTTGGGGTCTTACAACCTCCCCTTCTTATAAAATTTCATCCTCGAAATTAGGGTACGTACCTGGTATATCAAAGAGGTGAGGATATCTTGACTTCATCTCAGATTCTAACTCCTAGGTCATTTCTTCCACATCGTGGTTTCTCCACAAAACTTTGACTTGAGGTATAACCTTGGAGCGTAGAATATGATCCTTCTTATCCAAGATTTTAACACGTAACTCTCCATACGTTAAATCTTCCTCTATCTCGTCCGGTTCTAATTCAATAATATGGTTCGGGTCTTTCACATATTTACGTAACATAGATATGTGAAAAATGTTATGAACACGAGACATACTTGGCGGTAAGGCGAGTCTATAGGCCACAGTTCCTACTCAATCGTGGATTAAAAATGGGCCAATGAATCGAGGGTTGAGCTTTCCTCTCTTTCTAAATCTCATAACTCCCTTCCATGGAGCAACACGTAACAATACATGATCTCCAATATCGAATTCCACGTCTTTTTGATGAAGATCAGCATAACTCCTTTGTCGATCTTGTGAGATTTTTATACATTATCGGATCATTTGAATCTTTTCCGTAGTCATACGTACAAACTCCGGTCCCAACAACGTTGCTTGACCCACCTCATCCCAGCATACTGGAGAACGATACTTTCTTCTATACAACGCCTCAAATGGAGCCATGCCAATACTTGCTTGATAACAGTTTTTGTAGGAAAACTCCACCAATGGTAAGAACTTGTTCCAACTTCCCTTGAAGTCAAGGACACAGAGTCTTAATAAATCTTCAAGAGTTTGAATAGTCTTTTCCGACTGCCCGTCCGTTTGAGGATGATATGTTGAGCTAAATCATAAATCAGTGCCCATAGCTTTTTGCAAACTAACCCAAAATAGTGAAGTGAATCTTGGGTCTCGATCATAAACTATGGATACTGGCATACCATGCAATCTTACAATCTCGTTTATGTACATACGAGCAAGACGTTCAAGTGTATAAGTTTCTCGTATAGGTAAGAAATGAGCAGACTTGGTCAATCTATCAACAATGACCCAAATCGCATCTATGCCTTGAGAAACCTTGGGAAGACCAGTAACGAAATTCATGGTAATGTGCTCCCACTTCCATTCTGGAATTTCAAGTGGTTGCAATGGACCTTTTGGCACTTGATGCTCTGCCTTAACTCATTGACAAGTTAGACACCTTGAGATAAACTCCGCGATCTCTCTCTTCATATTGCTCCACCAAAATGTATGTCGAAGATCACGATACATTTTGGTACTCCCTGGATGGATTGCAAACGGTGAGTTGTGCGCCTCCATCATGATTTTATACTTTAAATCAGGGTTGTTAGGAACACAAAGTCTGGAGTTGACTCAAAGTATTCCTTCTTCATCGATTCTTGCTTCCGAAATAGCACCTTCTTGCAATTTCTTCCTCATGCGCATCAGCTCCAGGTCTGTAGCTTGAGCAGCTTTAACTTTATCGATTAAAGTCGGTTCTACTCGTATATTCGCCATCATTACATGGGCCCCTGGAGTCTTTAACTCTATCTCCATCCTTTGTAAGTCATATAAAATGGGCCTTTGCGTTGATAATAATGCACTTGTACCCGTATATGATCTTCTACTCAATGCATCAGCTACTACGTTCGCTTTTCCAGGATGGTATTGAATGGTATGATCGTAATCTTTCAACAACTTGTCGTTGTCGCATGTTGAGTTCCTTTTGAGTGAAGAAATATTTGAGGCTTTTATGATCTGTATAGATCTCCACCTTCTCTCCATACAGGTAATGCCTCCAAATCTTAAGTACAAAAATGACTGCTGCCAACTCTAGATCATGAGTAGGATAATTCCTCTCATATTCTTTGAGTTATCGTGAGGCATAGGCTATGACTTTCCCATGTTGAGCGCAGGTAGGAGAAATAAAAGAATGGGTAGAACCGGTATCAAATAAGGTATAGACTTCGCTAGAGTTTATGATAAGCTTACCCGTGATGACCTCGTTCGGGTTCCTTGCTTTCTGGGAGATCACAACAAATGCTCTCCCTTGAACTACTGACTTTGACTTTTCTAGGACGGCCTTTGGTGCCTCCATCCATGCTGAACTTGTCTTCGGTGCACGATAAAATCGAGCTAGGTGACCTTCTCTTCTATAATTATAACATGCTTTAAACGGCATCGTGCAGTTTGGACTGATGTGTCCCTCCCCTCCGCGTTTGAAGCATATGATAGGTTGTCGTTCTCCTTCCTTAACAACAGGTGCTGGTGCTGACGTCTTTCCATCATTATTGAATCTCCTCTTCTTAAAATGTCCACTCTTATTGTCTTGGCCATGATTACCACCGAAGTGGTTACCATTTCTGGCATATTGATTCCTTCCACGTTTGTTGTCACCGCTTCGATGACTGCTACCACTGTTATTATCATTTTGCCGGCTGCTTTCTCTTGGTTGGGTTAACTCGTTATCACGCTCCAATAACTGAGCCCTATTTACAACATCTGAATACAAACACAGTTTATGAGAAATTAGATATTGACGTATCTCGGGTTTCAAACCTCTTAGAAACATCTGTGTCATTCTCTCCTCATTGTCAACCAAGTGAGACGCAAATCGGGACAACTCGGCAAACTTAGCTTCGTACTGCGACACGGTCATATTGTTCTGCTCCAACTTGATAAACTCTACCTCTTTCATGTAACGAATACTTTTGGGAAAGTACTTGTCGTTGAATAGTTCTTGGAACTTCTGCCAAGACATCTTCAGTGCGGCAGGTTGAGTACGCTTTACCAATTTCCACCAGTAATCTGCCTCTCCTCGTAACATAAAGGTGGCAAAGGGAAGCTTTTGCTCCTCGGAGTATCCCAAGATATCAAATATCTTGGTGATCTGCTTTATCCATGCTTCTGCCTTAAGTGGTTTTGGCTCTCCAATAAACTCTGGTAGTCCCAGCTCCTTGAACTGTTTAGCGGTGACTGTTCAAGAGTTTCGAGTGTTTCCACCTACATTTTGGATAGGAGCCGCTCTCGCCTGATGTTGCATGAATTGCATAAAGCCTCTGAATATTCCATCGTTCATCATTTGGTCAGTGTTGTTGTTTGCATGAGGATTGTCGCCTTCCTGATGCACATTATCTTGATTATTGATCTATGGAGACTCAACGGTCTCCTGTGCTCCATTGCTATTCTCAACATTCTTGGATGTCATTTCCAGATACTGCCACAAAATAAGGGTTAATTGACATGCAACATATTATCCTTAAAATCTGACCGACCAATTAAATACCAAATAAACTTAGGTAGGTCATACTAGCGAAGGAATTCCCCGTCTCTCCCCTCCTAGTTCTAGTCTCATATCTTAGCCAGGGATCATATCCCTAAGCTTTGATACCAACTGTGACGCCCCCAAAATAGATATGCATCACCCATCTTGAATCACCAAATACATGGTATTGCTTTGTGGGATAAACGTCCAGGAACCAATAACGTCCAAATTGTCAACATGATATTGCTTTGTGGGATAAAACTCAAGAATGCTCAGAAGAATATTTCCATGAAAAGATATTGGATGAAGTGCAAATATCAAGGATATTCCACTAATTTCATGGAGTATAAAAGCCAAAACTTTAACCAACTGAGTATAATAAAGAATTGAATAACAAAATAAATCACCAGGCATGCGATAGACCGCACAGACAGGTTATTCCAACAGAATAATGAATAACGGAACCAGGTCATGCGTAAACGCACAGACAGGATATTCCAACAGAATAATAATTAACGGAACCAGGTCATGCGTAAAGCACAGACAGGATGTCCCAACAGAATGATAAATAATGGAACCAGGTCATGCGTAAAGCACATATAGGATGTTCCAACAGAATTATAAAGAATGGAATAATAGAAGAATTTCACCAAGTATAGGGTAGTCCGCGTATACATGTTATTCCAACAGAATAATAAAGAATGGAATAACATAAGTTCTCTTCATGAATACAAAAGAAATAATATCGCTTACCGTAGAAAAAACTAGATACTGGAATAGTGAGGTAGCAGACTTCTCTTCTTCTTTCTCTCTATAATAATTGCTCTAAAGCTTTTGTGAATTGGTGAAAAATGAAGGAAGAATGAGCTTCTATTTATAGAAAAATATAGTTTCGATAATTGCACGTTTTGGGCCTCGAAATATTACAGTAGAATACCTCCAACTTTTCTTTCATTTTTAATTTAGTCCTGTAAGTATTATCAAACTTGCACCACCTCCCCTAATAGTAAATAATGTGAATCAATAGTTTAATCATGTGAATCAATAGTATAATCATGTGAAAAATACGAATTACAGTATAATACCTCCATCTATACCTCCATTTTTAACTTAGACATGCAAGTACTATCAAACTTGCACCAACTCCCCTAATAGTACAAGAATGTGATTCAATAGTACATACATGTGAACAAATAGTTATATAAGCATGTGAATTAGTACCAATTAATTACTCATTTATCCGATAAATTATTCGACTTACCAATATAACCCCCAGACAACAATTATCATTGAAATAGATGACGATTTCCATTAACACTAATAATCCCAACACAATAGAACTATCAAATTCATCTTTAATCAACACAAACTTATTCATCATTAATATTATAACTCACAATATTTAACAACCAGGTCGTTCCCAGGAAAGAGGGGGCTTTCCGATAAGGATTTCTCCTTATTGGCGCGTAATTAGGTGACCAAACCTCTCCTTGACAAAACTTCTAGACATTGTAAATATTGCAATTTAATAATATGAATAACTTTGTCGTCTCAATTATTGATTTAATAATATATCATATAATACAGATGATACTGTGACAATAATCGAATCAATAATATGAGATATGATGCAGTAATTACTGTAGTAATAATTGAGTATAACTGAGTGACTTCTCACGTAAGCATCAATAACCAATACTGTGCGCTACTATGCAACCACGCGTATTACTGTATTTTTACTACCGAGTAGTTCAACAGTTTTAACAGTAACACTTTCGCCGTTATTTTTATAAAAATATAATTCTGTCGTTTTCTTACTACGACAATACTTCTGTTGTGGGGTCCACCAATAATTGTGCCGTCGTACGAATATTTCCTGTTAAAACGAATATTCCCCGACCAATCGAATATAATATAACCACTTGCTTACTTTGCAAAACTTGCAAATAATACCCACAACTATAACATTATATCATATCCATACCATAATATTCAAAAATATATTTCGAGAAAATTTAATCTTTATTTATAAAAGTTGGGGTCTTACAATAGGCATGTCGTCTTGGCACGAGAGACATGACACTTTTCGTGGCGGTGTGATTAGTCCACGGCGTCTCTGTTTGGGCTCCGGAGGAAGTGGGCCATTTGGTGTTTTGTTGTGGGAGGCGTATGGGTTAACCCTAATTTTCTGTTCTATGGATTTATGATGTTGTGCCAAACACACCTATCTAATTTGTATACATTTGGATTCGCGGTCAAATATGTGATTTGCATGTGTGGCATTATTTTGGTTGCCTGTGTGGCATTATTTTGACTTGTCTGTGTGGCATTGTTTTGACTTTCTTATGTGGCAATGTATATTTCTGAGCTCACTCGGTATGAAATAACACCCAACCATTTGATTCAACCTATTATTTCATTGTATTAGCTTTGTTTATTTCTGTTCAGTTCAATTCATTGAGTTAGTTTCTTCAGTTCGTTATTTCTTTATTCTTCTAATGGTTTCGTTAATTTTGTTTATTCAGATATATTCCATTCAGATCTTTGGAGATTATATTTTTGTCAGTATTTACACTTGAGGCTTTGTTCAATATTTTGTCTCAGTTATTTTCGTATATCTGTTGTATATCTGTATCCGTACTGGGCAATTGGCTCATGCTATGTTTTTCTTCCGGCAGGGTTGCAGGGGTGATTAAGGGATAGTGTGATGAGAGTGTTGCCTTGACCATCTAGGTTGATTAAATTTTTGGTTTTGATTATTTTGATTCTAGTTGGAGAATTGTATTTAGTACTTCATTGATGGATATCATTATTAGTATTTTAAAGTTATTAGTGCTTTGTTTACTAATTTGTAGGATTGGTGTGCTTTGCACGTGACCTCCCTTTTCCTTTTCGGGGAGGGGGTGTTACAATAATCATGACCTGTAATATTACAGACAACTGATGTGGTGAAAGTCCTCTTTGGCCCGTAGTGCATGGATAATTCGTTGATCTGAAATGATTATTGATTGGTATTACAGGGATAAAATATTGATGATGGACTTTTAAATCATAGAAAATAGTAGATATCATGCTATACTTGACTCTTCTAATGGATTGCTATTTTCGCTGCAGTTGTTGATCTAAAACTTGTTGTCTATTGTATTCTATCAGATTTTTTATTGTTGAGGACTAAGGATAATTTGTTCTTCATTATCTTTGTCATAATATTCTTTACTGGGATAGTTGAGCACACCATTTTTCTTTTGGTTCCATGGTTCTTCTCAAGAGGCGAGAATGTAGCTGGGACTAGTTGAGGAGTGGGGCAATGGTCCGAGATGGTTATTATAGTAGTCCTCGCTATTTTGTAAAATAGTGTGACAATAATTGTAATGAGAATTTTATTTGAGTTTGTATATTGTCTACAAGACAATATTTGTATTGAAACTCTCAGTTTATGTGTTGTCATATTTTGCACGATAGTCGTATAAATGACGTTTGTATTTGAATTCTGTATCGTATATCTGGCGACTCAGAATGGGTTGTGTGGACCTATTTTGAGGGCGTCACAAAATTCAAGAATGATATTCATGTATCAAAAATAATTTGGACAGAAAAGAAAATTCAATTCAATTGTGAATAATACTCATGAATAGTACCGTATGAATAGTACCCATGAGTAGTACCGAATGAATAGTTCCTCGACATGAAAAGATTAAAATTTCAATAAGAGAGTTCAAACCAATATTCTAGTGAAATGATATTGGATGAAGTAAGTTTAGATTTAAGAATATGAAATGAAATAATACAAGAAACTGCAAATGGATTTTCACACGTCATGCGGTAATCCACGTAGACAGATCGTTTTCACAACTTAATAAAGAATAAATACAAAAAGTTATTCACTAGGCATGTGGTAGTCCGTGTAGACAGGTTATTCCCACATATTAATAACGAATGAATACGAAGGGTTATTCACCGGGCATGCGGTAGTCCGCGTAGACAAGTTATTCTCACAGATTAATAAGGAATAGAATGACAACCCTTACGAGTATTGAAAGAAAATAACATTCTTTACGAATACGAAATAAATAATACCCCTTACTAATAAGAAAAATAATATCCCTTACGAATACGAAAGAAATAATATATGTAACGCCCCGAAATCCGGTCTATCTTCACACTCGGATTCTATGCGTCACGATTACATCGTCTTCCAAATATACATCATTATATATTGAATATAACAATATACATTCTCAAATCCTAGGTTCTAAAATGTTATAAACTATTTCATTACAAATAATGATAAACACATTATTCATTCCATCTTACAAGAGTGCCTTTTATCCGCCACCAAGAATACATAACAGTTCGTTAAACTAATCTATAGTTCGATTAAACTATTCTACATTACAATTCTTCGCTTGATCTTCACGCACATTCACATATTGAATGGCATTTCTTCTGGATATCGATCAGCTTGATCTTTACGGGATCCTTCTTCTAACATCGTACGCTGAAAATATTTTTCATTTAAAGCAAGTATGAGCATTCAATTGCCCAGCAAGTCATAGCAGTTGAATAAATAACTTCAAGAATTTAAACATTCTTTTAGGACTTCAATAACCGAACAAAGGTTATGAAGCAGCTTGAATAATAAGAATAAACTTTGATTCCTATCATTTTAAAACATTTGTCACATTCACTTCTAAATACTTTCATTCTTCTACCTTTTTCATGCACATTCTGTCTGGCTAGAATCATTAGTACAGACTTAACAATAACGGTTCATGTATAAACAGAACATACTCGTATTGAACAGTTCAATCTCAGAACAGTTCATCTCATAGAAACACAAAAGTGTTCAAATTATGGCACAAGGCCTCACACATACTACCACATTATACATATATCGCACATATGCACATAGACAAAACTTCTCAAGTTCAACATTTGAGAAGTTTAAGAAATTAGCATTCATATAAAGTATGAATGAAGTTAGGAAATTTGCCTTACGCACATCTACAGCTTACGCTGAACTGCTCATTCCAATCCCTATATAACACATAAGGAAAAAGCACATACACCAATTAGTTACATACTTAACTTACGCATTAGTTTACTTAACTTTACTTTTTAAGGTTCGCGTTCTTGCAATCTAAGTTTACGCGACTAACTTTCTTTACAGCTTTACGGCTTCATGACATATGGGGATGTCTTACTCATACGTTCATCATCTTTGATGATTTATGTAAGACCCCAACTTTTATGAATAAAGAATAATTTTCTCGAAATATATTTTTGAATATTATGGTGTGGATTTGATATAATGTTATAGTTATGGGTAATATTTACAAATTTTACAAAGTAAGCAAGCGGTTATATAATATTCGATTGGTCGAGGAATATTCATTTTAACAGGGAATATTCGTACGACGGCACAATCATTGGTGGACCCCACAATGAAAGTATTATCATAGTTAGAAAACAACATAATTATCTTTTTATAAAAATAACGGCGAAAGTGTTACCGTTAAAACTATTGAACTACCCGGTAGTAAAAGTACAGTAATACGCGTGGTTGCATAGTAGCACACGGTATTGGTTATTGATGCTTACGTGAGAAGTCACTCAGTTATACTCAATTATTGCTACAGTAATTACTCCATTATATCTCATATTATTGATTCGATTATTATCACAGTATCATCTGCATAATATTTATTATTATTAAATCAATAATTGAGACGACAAAGTTATTCATATTATTATTTGCAATATTGACAATGTCTAGATGTTCTGTCAAGGAGAGGTTTGGTCACCTAATTGCGCGCCAATAAGGAAAAATCCTTATCAGAAAGCCCCCTCTTTCCTGGGAACGACCTGGTTTTTAAATATTGTGAGTTATAATATTAATGATGAATAAGTTGTGTTAATTAAAGATGAAATTGATAGTTCCATTGTGTTGGGATTATTAGTATTAGTGGAAATCGACATTTATTTTGATAATAATTGATGTCTGGAGGTTATATTCACCAATCGGGTAATAAATCGGATAAATGAGCAATTAATTGCTATTATTTCACATGCTTATAACTATTTGTTCACATGTGTGTACTATTGATTCACATTCATGTACTGTTAGGGGATGTGGTGCAAGATTGATAATACTTGCATGACTAAATTAAAAATGGAGATATAGTTCAAGGTACTATACTGTAATTAGTTCTTTTCACATGATTATACTATTGAGTCACATGAATGAACTATTAATTCACATTATTTACTATTAGGGGAGGTGGTGCAAGTTTGATAATACTTGCAGGACTAAATTAATAATGAAGAAAAAGAGGAAGGTATTATACTGTAATATTTCGAGCCCCAAAATGTGCAATTATCGAAACTATATTTTCATATAAATAGAAGTTCATTCTTCCTTCATTTCTCACCAATTCACAAAAGCTTTAGAGCAATTATTATAGAGAGAAATTATAGAGAGAAAGAAGAAGAGAAGTCTACTACCTCACTATTTCAGTATCCAGTTTTTCTAAGGTAAGGAGTATTATTCTTTCGTATTCATGAAAAGAGTTATTTTCTTTCAATACTCGTAAGGGTTGTTATTCCATTCTTTATTATTTTGTTGGAACATCCTGTCTGTGAGGATTACGCATGACCTGGTTCCATTCTTTATTATTCTGTTGGAACATCCTGTCTGTGCTGATTACGCATGACCTAGTTCCATTCTTTATTATTTTATTGGAACATCCTGTTTGTTCGGATTACGCCTGACTTAGTTCCATTCCTTATTATTCTGTTGGAATAACCTGTCTGTGCGGATTATGTAAGACCCCAACTTTTATAAATAAAGATGAATTTTTTATAAATATCATTTTTGAATATTATGTAGTAAATTTGATATAATGTTATAGTTGTGGGTAATATTTATAAATTTTGTAAAGTACGCAAGTTGTTATTTAATATTCGATTGGTCGGGAAATATTCGTTTTAATAGAGAATATTTGTACAACTGCACAATCATTAGTGGACCCCACAACGGAATTATTGTCGGATTTAGAAAACGACAAAAATACTTTATAAAAATAACGGCGGAAATTTTTACCGTTAACTATTGAAACACCCGGTGTTAAAAGTACAGTAATACGCGTGGTTGCATAGTAGCACACGATATTGATTATTGATGCTTACGTGAGAAGTCACTCAGTTTTGTTCAATTATTGCTACAGTAATTGCTGCATAGTATCTCACGTTATTTGATTCAATTATTGCCAATATTTTATATATTATTAAATCAATAATTGAGACGACAAGGTTATTAATATTATTATTTGCAATATTAACGATGTCTAGAAGTTCTGTCAAGGAGAGGTTTTGTCACCTAATTGTGCGTCAATAGGGAGAAATCCTTATTGGAAAGCCCCCTCTTTCCTGGGAATGACCTGGTCGATTAATATTATGAATTATAATAATGGTGATAAAGTTTGTTTTATTAGTATTATTAATGTAATAAAATAGAAAATTTTTTTATATAAAACAGAATACTTTTATAAAGTTATTCGTTTTATTAGACTATAAATAGAATATATAATATTCTATTGTGCATAGTGTTTTGCATAGTAAAATCTTTTAGTAATATACATATCCAAACTATGTAAGTTCACTGGCTTTACTTGAATAATTTATGCATTAAAAATACACTATGTATCTAGATCCTGTTTCAACGCCAATTCAGATAATAAGTTCCTCTAATCTTCCCAAATGTTGTAATCAAATTCATCCGGCTAGTCCAAAAAAATTAAATAAATGAGATATAACCAACTTTTATTGCTCAATCACAATTAGTGAATTTTAAATTGGAAATTTATAAACTTGCTTGGCAACTAAAAAACTAGTCAATCACACGAGTCCTGTCTGACCAATGTTATGATGACACATCATTTAAGATATTTTATATATATATATATATATATATATATATATATATATATATATATATATATTAATGGTTAAACCTAGATGTAAACCGAAAAGGATTAGTACAAGATAAAATATCCTAATATTAGTTGTGTCCCGTGCCTCCGGCACTGTATGGACTGTGAGATTTATCCCAAAACTTTAGACGGTCCAGATGATTAATTGAGTGAGCGGGAAATTCAAAATTATTTATATTTTATTAGATAGATGTCTAGATGGATACACGCATGAATGCATGCATACATACATAAATTCCTTTCCTTTGCCTAATAAAACTCTCTCTCTCTCTCTCTATCTGCTTAATAATAAAGCGCTCTCTATATTTTGCTTAATTAATATACAATTAATAAAGGTCTCTCTTCCTTTCTGCATACTTAATAATAAAGGTGTGAGTGATAAATAAAGAAAGAATGGAAGAGGAAGCGGCGTCTCCATCCAACTGAAAGTATGTTCATGAAATTTAAGAGTTTCTTGAGAAGTTATGCCAAACCAAATTGTTTTGGTGCGGATTCAGATGTTGAAAAGCTGAGATGAACAACCCTATTATTTGGGGGTTGCACCTAGTTTTATACTTTGTACTAAAATGTTTGTGCACAATACATGTACGAAGGATTGATCCCCTAAGTACCTTGAAGTCATTATAGTCGTATGACTGTAAAAGTTAAAGTTGAAAGATTACTTATAACTGTGGACAAGGTTCGTGGTCATTAGACCCTCAGTTGAATGTTTGCACTCTAAATTCTGAGATGAACAACTCTTTTATTAGAGGTTACGTTTAGTTATACTTTGCGCTAAAATGTTTGTGCACAATACATGTACAATAGGTTGATAACCTAGAGTACTTACGGAGGGTGTTTTCAGTATTTGTGATTGATAAATATTCTGCCAAAGAGGGTTTAAAGTGTGAAGAACCGGGGGTGAAGCACTATTAAACCTAGATAATAGAGTTCATGGTCTTGTGACTCTCAGCATGATTTGGAATCTTTTAAATTCCTGAGTTATTCATACTACTTCCCAATTATTGAACAATTGTGGAAGGTTCTTGTTATTCTGCAAGATGGATGGAGGGTGTTTCTAATCTTTGTGATTGATAAACATTCTGCCAAAGAGGGTTTAAAGTGTGAAGAACCGGGGGTGAAGCACTATTAAACTTAGAGAAGAGTTCACGGTCTTATGACCCCTCAGCGTGATTTGGAATCTTTTAAATTCCTGAGTTATTCATACTACTTCCCAATTATTGAACAATTATGGAAGGTTCTTGTTATTCTGCAAGATGGAAGTGAAAAAGGAAAGTATTCCTTAGAAAGAAGTGAGTCGTAGAATACGACACTGAATGATGAGCATGTTGAATAAGTGAGAAAACAGATTTTGAGGTGAGAATTATATGAGTTATCAAAGAATAATGTGAAACTTTTAATAGAAAAGTTAATAATTGTAGAATGATCTTTATGGAAAGAAAGTGGGTATAGAAACCAAGGAATGAATGAAGTATTAACGTAAAATCTATTTTGATAGATTGAATATTAATTAATAAAATTTCGAGGACGAAATTCTTAGACGAAAGGGTGAATGTAATATCCTGAGTGTCGATGATAACGATCCTTAGAAAATGAAATGAATGGGTTAAAAGATATATAATACTCAGAATATATTGAGATCAAGTGAAAGTTATGAAATGAAACCTAGAATTTGTTAAAGTAATGAATGTAGTAGAAAATATAAAATCTATATTTAGATAAAATAATGAAAGATTACTCTGAGTTATTTGTTTATTTTGTGTCTTCGATTCTGGGGACATAATCTTTGTAAGTAGGGAAGATTGTAACGAATGAGTGGTTTAAATTTTGATTCTGGGGACAGAATCCTTATAAAGAGGGGAATGATGTAACATTCCAGAATTTTAGAATTTTAAATGTAATTTATAAATATTTATTAACTTATATAAATATTTATTGGATGTGTTATTGATGAATACATATTTGTATTTGTTTAATTTGATTTAAGTTGGTTAATTATTTGTTAAATAATTAATTAATAAGTTAAGGAAATTATTATTATAGTGATATTTCAATTTGATTGATAATTAGTGGTATTGAGTTATGTGATTAAATGATTTAATTAATAAATTGTTATTTGAATTAATTAATTAAGTATGAAAACTTAATTAATTAGAAGTGTGACAAATAACTATATTATAAGTGGTTATTAAAATAAATTAAAGTAGTTTTAATTTTAAAGCGTTTTGCCAAACGGAGCCTTATGGCTTTTAGATTTTTAAATCTGATTGATTATTAATAAAATAATTAAATAAATAAAATATATTTATAATGAATTTTATAATGGATATGCGTTTATTATAGTGTAACTGACATGTAATGAGGTATATGGCAGTTTCATACATTTTAGACGTGCGTTTGCTTTTAGTTGGTTTTTACGCTTAAGTGTGGTTAGTTTTACGTGAATTGGCATTTGGCCTAAGAAAAAGCTACAGAGAAAAAATAAAGTAAAAGGTTTTTAAAGAAGAAAAGTACAGAAAGACCATAACTTTCTCATACAAATTCCGATTGAGTTGATTCAAGATGATCCGGAACGAGGACGAGTAGACCCACAACTTTTGTTCCAAATATTTTTCAATTTGAGGTCTCTAACAGTAGTCAAAATGGTCATCTTTAGGAATATTGTGTTTTCGGGGGCAATCGTAGGGCGTCGGGCATGCACATATGCATATGTAGTGGTCCTGACCATAAAAGAAAGATGATGTTCTAAGTTATAAAACTTGAATGTCAGTAAATATAATGATGCTTAACATTAATAAATGATGTATTAGATAAGTTATTGAAGCATAGTAAGCATACACAAGAGAAGCAAATCGGGCGTGTGACGAATGAACGTTGAAACGTCGTGCCAAGTGTTAACGAACTTAAAAAAAGTGTTTCAATTCAATTAAAATGAATATTATAGGATATAAAATGGGTTTAATATAAAACCAATAAGTAGTCCTAGCAAGACTTAAGCACTTGAATGAACTTCGAGTTTGACTAAGAAGAATTATAGTGAGTCATAAGTCGAAAAGTTAGCACAATCTAATTGAACATTGTGTGCTAATTAATAGGAAAGATTATGAGATGTGGAGTAGAGTTTACATTATAATTGCTATGTGTTGTTATGTGACTAATAGTTGATGTGTATGATTATATAATTGTGTAGGGCACGTGAAGTGCAGATAACTGTAAGCTGTTAAGCTATTATTGGTAAACAACGATCAAGTCAAGTCTTTCGGTTCCTATTTTCTACGTGAACTTGATGAACTATTTTAAATTGCATGGTATGTTATGCATGTTGAAATCATGAAATGTTAAAGTCGATATATGACTGCATTGTTTTGGCTAAGTAATGATGATTGAGTAAGGAACTCAATCTTTATATTTGCTATGTGAATTAAAAGCATGTATGACATGTTACTTTAATGAGATGCATATCGAGCATGTTATTATGTGCTATGTGATGCATGAAAACTGTTAGACTTTGCTGGGCTGTCGAGCTCACTCTTGTAAATAACCACTTTTGCAGGTCAATATTTTAAGGTAAAGATATGTGCTAAGTGGGTTATAGAGATCTATATTCACGAAGATTACTTATGTTTTATGAGAAATGTATTTCATATTTTGAACGTAACATGTTGTTGAATTGTAAGTTGAGCTATCCAATGTATATGGATATGTAGTTATGATGTAAGACTTTGTATAGTCATTTTGTTGTAACGATTCATGAAATAAGATTGAATCAAAGATATGTAATGTAAAGGTTGCGATTCAGGGCAAGAAAGAAGGAAATGTATAAAAGTTTTAAATATTCCGCAATTTTATTAAGTTTAACATCGAATAATGATGTAAAATTAGAGATTTAATGTATGGTTAACGACCAAAGTTGGGATTTAAATTGTATGGATTTTGGGGTCGTTACAAGTTGGTATCAAAAGCCGTAGGTTATAAACCTTAGGTAGGAGTACCGTAGGCTATAACCTTAGAGAAGAGAGGTGAATATAATGAACGAATAAGCTCAAATAGAGTTTGAACAATAAAGGATTAAAACTTGCCTGAAAGGATTCAAAGAAGAATCTCGTAGAGTTATAAGGAATATGAATGTGGGGTTACCCAACTCCAATAATAAGGATGTAAGGTGATGATAAATAGACAACGTCTATAAAAAGAGAATGATAAAGAAGTTAAGAATAGAGAGTATGGTGCAATTGTACTCTTTAGTAGTTGATGTATGGTATCTAGGCTAAACGATTCCTTCATAGAGCGGAGGTATATACGAACTAATAACTCGGAACCTAGTTTGTTGGTTGTTTGTGGGAAACCACTCAGCGTACCATATTGAAATTGTTAGAGACTCGATGTGTACCAAGTATAGAAATGGACACGTATGATGAAAGTATAGAACTCGAATGAAATTTTGAGCAATGTAAATGAAGTTAGAAATTCTTAAATGAAGAATTGTTTTATAAACAAGAAGATTCAAAGAAGAATCTTGAAGAGATATAAAGATAAGAAATGGGAGTTTCCTAACTCCAAAAGCCAAGATAACGAATAATATCATAAATGATGATAAAGGAAAGAAAGATGATTGTAAAACAAAACGATCACGAGTTAAGAAAAGAATCTTAAGGGAGATGATTATAGAATAAGATCATGACGTGATCTGTTTAAGTTATAAAAGAAAGATGGTATGTAATTTTTGAATGATTATAGCTTAATGCTATGAAGGTGGTGTACTATGAAATAGTACGAGATAACTCATGAGGAGTTATAAATGATGTGATACGAGGAATTCATATCGAGCAAAGATCAAGTTATAAGCAAGATAGAGTTAGGAGGGATTTCAATTGAGGACTCATGTGATGGCTGAGTTGTACAAATCTTTGTATAGGCGAGGGTTTTGTGCTTGCACTCAGTTTATCACATTGATAATCATTGGAATGTTTATGTCGCGCTATTTGCTATATGCCTGTTGAGAAGGTGATTCTTTTCTCATGTATATAACAGATAGGTAGAGTATAGTTAGAGAATATTATAAGGTTAAGTGCGAGTTCTTAAAACACATACTTATGGTAGGTTCGTGACTCATAATTATATGGTATATTTTTGAACCCCTCAGCGAATGGACGCCTATGGTCTAACTAGGATAAGTTCTTAAACTGATATGATTGTGGCAATTTACTGAACTCATAACGTGTGGTAAGTTTGATGAACTAGGGTTTAATTAAGTGTGAATGGAGTATTGAGGATGATAGAAATAGATAGACCTATTAAGCAATGGATCATTATAGAAAGTGGAGTTGATGGTGGAAGCATAGGTATTCTAAATCTACTAGCTATGCTAGACTTTCGAAATTTATTGACTTCGTTCTGATGTTTACACTTTTATTTTCTTGAAAAACATTGGATCAAATGATGGAACCAATTAGTTTTAACAACAATACTGTTATTCGTATATCTATGCTAATTGTTTCGGCTAGACAAAAATGATTTGCAATATATCAAAATGTATTTTATATCATTAATGTATCATGTAACCTGGTGTAAAGATGATAAAATGATGGAGTCATCAATGCAGTATTACCTAGTGTTGGATGTGATCTAAGGATCGTCAGCCCACTATGGTATGATGTAGTATGATAAAATCGCAAAATGACGGAATCCTAAACGGACTGTAAATACAGTGCGGTATCATGACGTCATAAAAAGATTTTTGAGATTTCTTTGAGTTATGAGAATACATATGTATGTATGTATATGTATATTTCGGTTGATGTGCGAATTATTGTAGAGGTCTATGCTATTTGATTCAGCTAGACAAATATTGAAAGATGTTCATGAAATTTAAGAGTTTCTTGAGAAGTTATGCCAAACCAAATTGTTTTGGTGTGGATTCAGATGTTGAAAAGCTGAGATGAACAACCCTATTATTAAGGGGTTGCACCTAGTTTTATACTTTGTGCTGAAATGTTTGTGCACAATACATGTACGAAGGATTGATCCCCTAAGTACCTTGAAGTCATTATAGTCGTATGACTGTAAAAGTTAAAGTTGAAAGATTACTTATAACTGTGGACAAGGTTCGTGGTCATTAGACCCTCAGTTGAATGCTTGCACTCTAAATTCTGAGATGAACAACTCTGTTATTAGAGGTCACGCTTAGTTATATTTTGCGCTAAAATGTTTGTGCACAATACATGTACAATAGGTTGATAACCTAGAGTACTTGCGGAGGGTGTTTTCAGTCTTTGTGATTGATAAACATTCTGCCAAAGAGGGTTTAAAGTGTGAAGAAACGGGGGTGAAGCACTATTAAACCTAGATAATAGAGTTCATGGTCTTGTGACTCTCAGCATGATTTGGAATCTTTTAAATTCCTGAGTTATTCATACTACTTCCCAATTATTGAACAATTGTGGAAGGTTCTTGTTATTCTGCAAGATGGATGGAGGGTGTTTCCAATCTTTGTGATTGATAAACATTCTGCCAAAGAGGGTTTAAAGTGTGAAGAACCGGGGGTGAAGCACTATTAAACCTAGAGAAGAGTTCACGGTCTTATGACCCCTCAGCGTGATTTGGAATCTTTTAAATTCCTGAGTTATTCATACTACTTCCTAATTATTGAACAATTGTGGAAGGTTCTTGTTATTCTGCAAGATGGAAGTGAAAAAGGAAAGTATTCCTTAGAAAGAAGTGAGTCGTAGAATACGACACTGAATGATGAGCATGTTGAATAAGTGAGAAAATAGATTTTGAGGTGAGAAGGATATGAGTTATCAAAGAATAATGTAAAACTTTTAATAGAAAAGTTAATAATTGTAGAATGATCTTTATGGAAAGAAAGTGGGTATAGAAACCAAGGAATGAATGAAGTATTAACGTAAAATCTATTTTGATAGATTGAATATTAATTAATAAAATTTCGAGGACGAAACTCTTAGAAGAAAGGGTGTATGTAATATCCCGAGTGTTGATGATAACGATCCTTAGAAAAGGAAATGAATGGGTTAAAAGATATATAATACTCAGAATATATTGAGATCAAGTGAAAGTTATGAAATGAAACCTAGAATATGTTAAAGTAATGAATGTAGTAGAAAATATAAAATCTATATTTAGATAAAATAATGAAAGATTATTCTGAGTTATTTGTTTAATTTGTGTCTTCGATTCTGGGGACAGAATCTTTGTAAGTAGGGAAGATTGTAACGAATGAGTGGTTTGAATTGTGATTCTGGGGACAGAATCCTTATAAGAGGGGAATGATGTAACATTCCAGAATTTTAGAATTTTAAATGTAATTTATAAATATTTATTAGTTTATATAAATATTTATTGGATGTGTTATTGATGAATACATATTTGTATTTGTTTAATTTGATTTAAGTTGGTTAATTATTTGTTAAATAATTAAAGGAAATTATTATTATAGTGATATTTCAATTTGATGGATAATTAGTGGTATTGAGTTATGTGATTAAATGATTTAATTAATAAATTATTATTTGAATTAATTAATTAAGTATGATAACTTAATTAATTAGAAGTGTGACAAATAACTATATTATAAGTGGTTATTAAAATAAATTAAAGTAGTTTTAATTTATTTTGCCAAGCAAGGCTTAAATATATTAAGTCTTTAATTTTAAAGTGTTTTGCCAAACGGAGCCTTCTGGCTTTTGGATTTTTAAATTTGATTGATTATTAATAAAATAATTAAATAAATAAAATATATTTATAATGGATATTTATAATGAATATTTATAATGGATATACGTTTATTATAGTGTAACTGACATGTAATGAGGTATATGGCAGTTTCATACATTTTAGACGTGCGTTTGCTTTTAGTTGGTTTTTACGCTTAAGTGTGGTTAGTTTTACGTGAATTGGCATTTGGCCTAAGAAAAAGGTAGAGAGAAAAAAGAAAGGAAAAGGTTTTTAAAGAAGAAAAGTACAGAAAGTTTTGAGAGAGAATTATCAGAGAAATTGAGAGTGTACACGTGAGGTTTTCAAATAATTCCAGTGGTGTTAGCAAGGATTAATGAGCAATTAGAAGGTATGTGGCATAACCTTTATACGTATATATGTTTTACACAATTATGCCTAAAGTCTCTATGTATATGTGAATTTGATTGTAATATAAGGTATTTTACAAAAATTGTTTGTAAACTATGCTTTACTAAATCATGTGTTTTGGTAATAACTAGTATGTATATATGTATATATATGATTGTAGTTTACAAATACGTTCAAAGAGAAACGAAATTGGTTTTACAGTGGACATATGAGGATGAACATGAACATGTTTTGGAGTATAACAAAATTAGTATGTGATTGTATGCTAATTGTGAAATTGAAGCTTATGCGTGTTAATTGGATATGAATTTCAGAGAATCGTACTTTAAAGTAATCAAGTTTGGGTTATTATTGATATTACATTGTTAAACAACGTTAACAATGGAGTTTTTCTTAAAAACAGTGTTTTCAAAGAATTAAGTTTTCTAAAGTAGTTGTTTAAATTGTTGGTAATTGTTATATGGATAATTGTTAATGTTTATGTGTAGTTTACGATGAAGTTATGCATGTTAATTAGTGTTAGAAATTAAGTTATAGATAGAAATTTAGTTGTTCTATTCTTCGTGGTTGGGTTCTGCAAGTTTCGGCGCCCCAGCGCCAAAAATGGAGCCCAGCGTCGAAATTCGCGCCCCAACGCCAAAATTCGCGCCCCAGCGCCAGAAGTTCGCGCCCCAGCACTGAAATTCACGCCCCAGCGCCAATCTCGCGCTGCGCCGCCACTGGTTAGCCTAGTTCTCGCGCCGCGACGCGGGTACAAAAGTTTGAGTCGGACAGTTTTGGCCTCCTGTAGTAAAATGGCCATAACTTTCTCATAAAAATTCCGATTGAGTTGATTCAAGATGATCCGGAGCGAGGACGAGTAGACCTACAACTTTGTTTCCAAATGTTTTTCAATTTGAGGTCTCTAACAGTAGTCAAAATGGTAATCTTTAGGACTGTTGTATTTTCGGGGGCAATCAGAGGGCGTCGGGCATGCACATATGCATGTGTAGTGGTCCTGACCATAAAAGAAAGATGATGTTCTAAGTTATAAAACTTTAATATCAGTAAATATAATGATGCTTAACATTAATAAATGATGTATTAGATAAGTTATTGAAGCATAGTAAGCATACAAAAGAGAAGCAAATCGGGCGTGTGACGAATGAACGTTGAAACGTCGTGCCAAGTGTTAACGAACTCAAAAAAAGTGTTTCAATTCAATTAAAATGAATATTATAGGATATAAAATGGGTTTAATATAAAACCAATAAGTAGTCCTAGCAAGACTTAAGCACTTGAATGAACTTCGAGTTTGACTAAGAAGAATTGTAGTGAGTCATAAGTCAAAAAGTTAGCACAATCTAATTGAACATTGTGTGCTAATTAATAGGAAAGATTATGAGATGTGGAGTAGAGTTTATATTACAATTGCTATGTGTTGTTATGTGACTAATAGTTGATGTGTATGATTATATAATTGTGTAGGGCACGTGAAGTGCAGATAACTGCAAGCTGTTAAGCTATTATTGGTAAACAACGATCAATGCAAGTCTTTCGGTTCCTATTTTCTACGTGAACTTGATGAACTATTTTAAATTGCATGGTATGTTATGCATGTTGAAATCATGAAATGTTAAAGTCGATATATGACTGCATTGTTTTGGCTAAGTAATGATGATTGAGTAAGGAACTCAATCTTTATATTTGCTATGTGAATTAAAAGCATGTATGACATGTTACTTTAATGAGATGCATATCGAGCATGTTATTATGTGCTATGTGATGCATGAAAACTGTTAGACTTTACTGGGCTGTCGAGCTCACTCTTGCAAATAACCACTTTTGCAGGTCAAGATTTTAAGGTAAAGATATGTGCTAAGTGGGTTATAGAGATCTATATTCACGAAGATTACTTATGTTTTATGAGAAATGTATTTCAAATTTTGAACGTAACATGTTGTTGAATTGTAAGTTGAGCTATCCAATGTATATGGATATGTAGTTATGATGTAAGACTTTGTATAGTCATTTTGTTGTAACGATTCATGATATAAGATTGAATCAAAGAGATGTAATGTAAAGGTTGCGATTCAGGGCAAGAAAGAAGGAAATGTATAAAAGTTTTAAATATTCCGCAATTTTATTAAGTTTAACATCGAATAATGATGTAAAATTAGAGATTTAATGTATGGTTAACGACCGAAGTTGGGATTTAAATTGTATGGATTTTGGGGTCGTTACAAGTTGGTATCAAAGCCGTAGGTTATAAACCTTAGGTGGGAGTACCGTAGGCTATAACCTTAGAGAAGAGAGGTGAATATAATGAACGAATAAGCTCAAATAGAGTTTGAACAATAAAGGATTAAAACTTGCGTGAAAGGATTCAAAGAAGAATCTCGCAGAGTTATAAGGAATATGAATGTGGGGTTACCCAACTCCAATAATAAGGATGTAAGGTGATGATAAATAGACAACGTCTATAAAAAGAGAATGATAAAGAAGTTTTGAATAGAGAGTATGGTGCAATTGTACTCTTTAGTAGTTGATGTATGGTATCTAGGCTAAACGATTCCTTCATAGAGCGGAGGTATATACAAACTAATAACTCGGAACCTAGTTTGTTGGTTGTTTGTGGGAAACCACTCAGCGTACCATATTGAAATTGTTAGAGACTCGATGTGTACCAAGTATAGAAATGGACACGTATGATGAAAGTATAGAACTCGAATGAAATTTTGAGCAATGTAAATGAAGTTAGAAATTCTTAAATGAAGAATTATTTTATAAACTAGAAGATTCAAAGAAGAATCTTGAAGAGATATAAAGATAAGAAATGGGAGTTTCCTAACTCCAAAAGCCAAGATAACGAATAATATCATAAATGATGATAAAGGAAAGAAAGTGGATTGTAAAACAAAACGATCACGAGTTAAGAAAAGAATCTTAAGGGAGATGATTATAGAATAAGATCACGACGTGATCTGTTTAAGTTATAAAAGAAAGATGGTATGTAATTTTTGAATGATTATAGCTTAATGCTATGAAGGTGGTGTACTATGAAATAGTACGAGATAACTCATGAGGAGTTATAAATGATGTGATACGAGGAATTCATATCGAGCAAAGAGCAAGTTATAAGCAAGATAGAGTTAGGAGGGATTTCAATTGAGGACTCATGTGATGGCTGAGTTGTACAAATCTTTGTATAGGCAAGGGTTTTGTGCTTGCACTTAGTTTATCACATTGACAATCATTGGAATGTTTTTGTCGCGCTATTTGCTATATGCCTGTTGAGAAAGTGATTCTTTTCTCATGTATATAACAGATAGGTAGAGTATAGTTAGATAATATTATAAGGTTAAGTGCGAGTTCTTAAAACACATACTTATGGTAGGTTCGTGACTCATAATTATATGGTATATTTTTGAACCCCTCAGCGAATGGACGCCTATGGTCTAACTAGGATAAGTTCTTAAACTGATATGATTGTGGCAATTTACTGAACTCATAACGTGTGGTAAGTTTGATGAACTAGGGTTTAATTAAGTGTGAATGGAGTATTGAGGATGATAGGAATAGATAGACCTATTAAGCAATAGATCATTATAGAAAGTGGAGTTGATGGTGGAAGCATAGGTATTCTAAATCTACTAGCTATGCTAGACTTTCGAAATTTATTGACTTCGTTCTGATGTTTACACTTTTATTTTCTTGAAAAACATTGGATCAAATGATGGAACCAATTAGTTTTAACAACAATACTGTTATTCGTATGTCTATGCTAATTGTTTCGGCTAGACAAAAATGATTTGCAATATATCAAAATGTATTTTATATCATTAATGTATCATGTAACCTGGTGCAAAGATGATAAAATGATGGAGTCATCAATGCAGTATTACCTAGTGTTGGATGTGATCTAAGGATCGTCAGCCCACTATGGTATGATGTAGTATGATAAAATCGCAAAATGACGGAATCCTAAACGGACTGTAAATACAGTGCGGTATCATGACGTCATAAAAAGATTTTTGAGATTTCTTTGAGTTATGAGAATACATATGTATGTATGTATATGTATATTTCGGTTGATGTGCGAATTATTGTAGAGGTCTATGCTATTTGATTCAGCTAGACAAATATTGAAAGATGTTCATGAAATTCAAGAGTTTCTTGAGAAGTTATGCCAAACCAAATTGTTTTGGTGTGGATTCAGATGTTGAAAAGCTGAGATGAACAACCCTATTATTAAGGGGTTGCACCTAGTTTTATACTTTGTGCTGAAATGTTTGTACACAATACATGTACGAAGGATTGATCCCCTAAGTACCTTGAAGTCATTATAGTCGTATGACTGTAAAAGTTAAAGTTGAAAGATTACTTATAACTGTGGACAAGGTTCGTGGTCATTAGACCCTCAGTTGAATGCTTGCACTCTAAATTCTGAGATGAACAACTCTGTTATTAGAGGTCACGCTTAGTTATATTTTGCGCTAAAATGTTTGTGCACAATACATGTACAATAGGTTGATAACCTAGAGTACTTACGGAGGGTGTTTTCAGTCTTTGTGATTGATAAACATTCTGCCAAAGAGGGTTTAAAGTGTGAAGAACCGGGGGTGAAGCACTATTAAACCTAGATAATAGAGTTCATGGTCTTGTGACCCTCAGCATGATTTGGAATCTTTTAAATTCCTGAGTTATTCATACTACTTCCCAATTATTGAACAATTGTGGAAGGTTCTTGTTATTCTGCAAGATGGATGGAGGGTGTTTCCAATCTTTGTGATTGATAAACATTCTGCCAAAGAGGGTTTAAAGTGTGAAGAACCAGGGGTGAAGTAAACCTAGAGAAGTGTTCACGATCTTATGACCTCTCAGCGTAATTTGGAATCTTTTAAATTCCTGAGTTATTCATACTACTTCCTAATTATTGAATAATTGTGGAAGGTTCTTGTTATTCTGCAAGATGGAAGTGAAAAAGGAAAGTATTCCTTAGAAAGAAGTGAGTCATAGAATACGACACTAAATGATGAGCATGTTGAATAAGTGAGAAAACAGATTTTGAGGTCAGAAGGATATGAGTTATCAAAGAATAATGTAAAACTTTTAATAGAAAAGTTAATAATTGTAAAATGATCTTTATGGAAAGAAAGTGGGTATAGAAACCAAGGAATGAATGAAGTATTAATGTAAAATCTATTTTGATAGATTGAATATTAATTAATAAAATTTCGAGGACGAAATTCTTAGAAGAAAGGGTGAATGTAATATCCCGAGTGTTGATGATAACGATCCTTAGAAAAGGAAATGAATGGGTTAAAAGATATATAATACTCAGAATATATTGAGATCAAGTGAAAGTTATGAAATGAAACCTAGAATTTGTTAAAGTAATGAATGTAGTAGAAAATATAAAATCTATATTTAGATAAAATAATGAAAGATTACTCTGAGTTATTTGTTTAATTTGTGTCTTCGATTCTGGGGACAGAATCTTTGTAAGTAGGGAAGATTGTAACGAATGAGTGGTTTGAATTGTGATTCTGGGGACAGAATCCTTATAAGAGGGGAATGATGTAACATTCCAGAATTTTAGAATTTTAAATGTAATTTATAAATATTTATTAGTTTATATAAATATTTATTGGATGTGTTATTGATGAATACATATTTGTATTTGTTTAATTTGATTTAAGTTGGTTAATTATTTGTTAAATAATTAATTAATAAGTTAAGAAAATTATTATTATAGTGATATTTCAATTTGATGGATAATTAGTGGTATTGAGTTATGTAATTAAATGATTTAATTAATAAATTGTTATTTGAATTAATTAATTAAGTATGAAAACTTAATTAATTAGAAGTGTGACAAATAACTATATTATAAGTAGTTATTAAAATAAATTAAAGTAGTTTTAATTTATTTTGCCAAACAAGGCTTAAATATATTAAGTCTTTAATTTTAAAGTATTTTGCCAAACGGAGCCTTATGACTTTTGGATTTTTAAATTTGATTGATTATTAATAAAATAATTAAATAAATAAAATATATTTATAATGGATATTTATAATGAATATTTATAATGGATATATGTTTATTATAGTGTAACTGACATGTAATGAGGTATATGGCAGTTTCATACATTTTAGACGTGTGTTTGCTTTTAGTTGGTTTTTATGCTTAAGTGTGGTTAGTTTTATGTGAATTGGCATTTGGCCTAAGAAAAAGGTAGAGAGAAAAAAGAAAGGAAAAGGTTTTTAAAGAAGAAAAGTACAGAAAGTTTTGAGAGAGAATTATCAGAGAAATTGAGAGTGTACACGTGAGGTTTTCAAATAATTCCAGTGGTGTTAGCAAGGATTAATGAGCAATTAGAAGGTATGTGGCATAACCTTTATACGTATATATGTTTTACACAATTATGCCTAAAGTCTCTATGTATATGTGAATTTGACTGTAATATAAGGTATTTTACAAAAATTGTATGTAAACTATGCTTTACTAAATCATGTGTTTTGGTAATAACTAGTATGTATATATGTATATATATGATTGTAGTTTACAAATACGTTCAAAGAGAAACGAAATTGGTTTTACAGTGGACATATGAGGATGAACATGAACATGTTTTGGAGTATAACAAAATTAGTATGTGATTGTATGCTAATTGTGAAATTGAAGCTTATGCATGTTAATTGGGTATGAACTTCAAAGAATCGTACTTTAAAGTAATCAAGTTTGGGTTATTATTGATATTACATTGTTAAACAACGTTAACAATGGAGTTTTTCTTAAAAATAGTGTTTTCAAAGAATTAAGTTTTCTAAAGTAGTTGTTTAAATTGTTGGTAATTGTTATATGGATGATTGTTAATGTTTATGTGTAGTTTACGATGAAGTTATGCATGTTAATTAGTGTTAGAAATTAAGTTATAGATAGAAATTTAGTTGTTCTATTCTTCGTGGTTGGGTTCTGCAAGTTTCGGCGCCCCAACGCTAAAAATGGAGCCCAGCGTCGAAATTCGCGCCAGAAGTTCGCGCCCCAGCGCTGAAGTTCACGCCTCAGCGCTGAAATTCGCGCCCCAGCACCAATCTCGCGCTGCGGCGCCACTGGTTAGCCTAGTTCTCGCATCGCGACGCGGGTACAAAAGTTTGAGTTGGACAATTTTGGCCTCCTGTAGTAAAATGGCCATAACTTTCTCATACAAATTCCGATTGAGTTGATTCAAGATGATCCGGAACGAGGACGAGTAGACCTACAACTTTTTTTCCAAATGTTTTTCAATTTGAGGTCTCTAACAGTAGTCGAAATGGTAATCTTTAGGACTGTTGTGTTTTCAGGGGCAATCGGAGGGCGTCGGGCATGCACATATGCATGTGTAGTGGTCCTGACCATAAAAGAAAGATGATGTTCTAAGTTATAAAACTTGAATGATAGTAAATATAATGATGCTTAACATTAATAAATGATGTATTAGATAAGTTATTGAAGCATAGTAAGCATACACAAGAGAAGCAAATCGGGCGTGTGACGAATGAACGATGAAACGTCGTGCCAAGTGTTAACGAACTTAAAAAAAGTGTTTCGATTCAATTAAAATGAATATTATAGGATATAAAATGGGTTTAATATAAAACCAATAAGTAGTCCTAGCAAGACTTAAGCACTTGAATGAACTTCGAGTTTGACTAAGAAGAATTATAGTGAGTCATAAGTCGAAAAGTTAGCACAATCTAATTGAACATTGTGTGCTAATTAATAGGAAAGATTATGAGATGTGGAGTAGAGTTTACATTACAATTGCTATGTGTTGTTATGTGACTAATAGTTGATGTGTATGATTATATAATTATGTAGGGCACGTGAAGTGCAGATAACTGTAAGCTGTTAAGCTATTATTGGTAAACAACGATCAAGGCAAGCTTTTCGGTTCCTATTTTCTACGTGGACTTGATGAACTGTTTTAAATTGCATGGTATGTTATGCATGTTGAAATCATGAAATGTTAAAGTCGATATATGACTGCATTATTTTGGCTAAGTAATGATGATTGAGTAAGGAACTCAATCTTTATATTTGCTATGTGAATTAAAAGCATGTATGACATGTTACTTTAATGAGATGCATATCGAGCATGTTATTATGTGCTATGTGATGCATGAAAACTGTTAGACTTTGCTGGGCTGTCGAGCTCATTCTTGCAAATAACCACTTTTGCAGGTCAAGATTTTAAGGTAAAGATATGTGCTAAGTGGGTTATTGAGATCTATATTCACGAAGATTACTTATGTTTTATGAGAAATGTATTTCATATTTTGAACGTAACATGTTGTTGAATTGTAAGTTGAGCTATCCAATGTATATGGATATGTAGTTATGATGTAAGACTTTGTATAGTCATTTTGTTGTAACGATTCATGATATAAGATTGAATCAAAGAGATGTAATGTAAAGGTTGCGATTCAGGGCAAGAAAGGAGGAAATGTATAAAAATTTTAAATATTCCGCAATTTTATTAAGTTTAACATCGAATAATGATGTAAAATTAGAGATTTAATGTATGGTTAACTACCGAAGTTGAGATTTAAATTGTATGGATTTTGGGGTCGTTACAGTATCTTTTCATGGAAATATTCTTCTGAGCATTCTTGAGTGTTGCTCTACAAAGAAGTATCATGTTGACAATTTGGACGTTATTAGTTCCTGGATAAATTAATTCTTAAACTTTTTTTATTGAATTCTTATATCATTGTCATCATCCTCATGTTTATATTATGTTGAAAGTCATCTGTGGCCTGTAGTGCATAGATGGACTTGGTATGATTATGACCAGGGATTATTCGGTGTAATCATGACCGTAATATTACAAATGATGTGAAAAAAGTCGTCATTGGCCCGTAATGCATTGATGGACAGTTGTTGGCATGATCATGACCATTGATGAATACACAAATACCCTTGGCCCGTAGTGCATGGATAATTTGTGGTCGTGATACTAATGAATATCCTTGGCCGTAGTGCAGGGATGATGTGGATTATTTATTAAGCTGAGTCTCAGCGATAAAAGTAATGAAAAACCTTTTAAATCATAGAAGATAGTAGATTTTATTCTCTACTTGACTCTTCTAATGGATTGCTTGTTCCGCTATAGTTAAACTTGATGTTTGTTATATTTCATCAGTTTAACACTGTTGAAGGCTAATGATAATTTATTTTGCATTATCTTAGTCATAATATTTTTTACTGGGCTAGTTGAGCTCACCTTTTTGCTTTCATTGTTCTCTTCAAAAAATGAGAACGTAGCAGGGACTAGTCAGGGAACGAAGTGACGGTCCTGATGATAGCATTAGTAGTCCTCATTATTCTATAAAATAGTGTGATAATAAATGTATTGAGGACTTATTTTGAGTTTGAATACTGTCTAGAAGACAATATTTGTATTAAAACTCACATCTCATGTTGTATATTTAAGGTTGTATTTGTATTCTGTACCATATATTTGGTGACTCAGAATAGGTGATGCATATCTATTTTGGGGGTGTCACAGTTGGTATCAAAGCTTAGGGATATGATCCCTGGCTAAGATATGAGACTAGAACTAGGTGGGGAGAGACGGGGAATTCCTTCGCTAGTATGACCTACCTAAGTTTATTTGATATTTAATTGGTCGGTCAGAGTATAGTGATAATATGTTAAATGTCAATTAACCCTTGTTTTGTGGTAGTATCTGAAAATGACATCCGAGAATGTTGAGAATATCAATGGAGCACAGGAGACCGTTGAGTCACCACAAATCAACACCCAGGATAATGTGCATCAGGAAGGCAATAATCCTCAGGTGAACAACAACACCGACCAAATGGCAAACGACGGAATGTTTAGGAGCTTTCTACAATTCGTACAACATCAGGCAAGAGAGACTCCTATCCAAAATGCAGGTGGAAACACTGGCAACTCTGGGACGGTCACCGCTAAACAGTTCAAGGAGCTGGGACCACCGGAATTTATTGGAGAACCAAAACCACTTAAGGCGGAGACGTGGATAAAGAAGATCACCAAGATATTTGATGTCTTGGGATGCTCCGAGGAGCAAAAGGTTCCCTTTGCCACTTTTATGTTGTGAGGGGAGGCAGATTACTGGTGGGAATCGGTAAAGCGTACTCAACATGCCACACTGAAGATGTCTTGCGAGAAGTTCCAAGAACTATTCAACGACAAGTACTTTCCCGAAAGTATTCGTCACATGAAAGAGGTAGAGTTCATCAAGTTAGAGAAGAACAATATGACCGTGTCGCAGCACGAAGCTAAGTTTGCCGAGTTGTCCCTGTTTGCGTCTCCCTTGGTTGACAATGAGGAGAGAATGACGTGGATGTTTCTAAGAGGTTTGAAACCCGAGATACGTCAATACTTAATTTCTTACAAATTGTGTTTATATTCAGATGTTGTTAATAGGGCTCAGTTATTGGAGCACGATAACGAGTCAACTCAACCAAGAGAAAGCAGCCGGTAAAATGATAATACTAGTGGTAGCAGTCATCGAAGCGGTGACAACAAACGTGGAGGGAATCAACATGCCAGAAATGGTAACCACTTCGGTGGTAATCATGGCCAAGACAATAAGAATGGACATATCAAGAAGAGGAGATTCAACAATGATGGAAAGACGTCAGCACCAGCACCCGTTGTTAAGGAAGGAGAACGACCACCTATCATATGCTTCAAATGCGGAGGGGAGGGACATATCAGTCTAAATTATGTGATGTCATCCAAAGCGTGTTATAATTATGAAAGAGAAGGTCCCCTAGCCCGATTTTGTCGTGCACCGAAGACAAGTCCAGTTGGAACGGTGACACAAAATACCGTCCTAACAAGTCAAAATCAGTAATTCAAGGGAGAGCTTTTGTTGTGACCTCCCAGAAAGCAAGGAACCCGAACGAGGTCATCCCGGGTAAGCTTATTATAAACTCTAGCGAAGTCTATACCTTATTTGATACCGGTTCTACCCATTCTTTTATTTCTCCTACTTGCGCTCAACGATTAAATTTGACTCCGGAGAAATTAGACTTTGACTTATCTATGGAAACTACGTTAGGAGAAACCTTCATTACATCCACTGTTTATAAGTCTTGTTTAGTTCAAATCAGCGATCGCACGTTACCTGTTGATCTTATTTCTTTGAAAATACTTGCATTTGATGTGATTATAGGAATTGATTGGTTAACTACTCATCATGCTAAAAATTGATTATTTTCGTAAGGTTGTTAGCTTTCATATTCCTACTAACCTATTATGCGAATTCAAGCAACCAAACCATTAAAATCAATCAATGTCATCTCAAGCCATAAAGCTATTCGTTTATTAAAAAATGGATGTCAAACTTTCTTAGCTCATGTCACAGATTTAAACAAAAATACGTCAGATTTGAATGATATTTCTATTATTAATAAATTTCCTGACATATTCCTTGAAGAACTTCATGGCCTACCCCAGAGCGTGAAATTGAATTTTGTATCGACCTGGAACCCAGTACAAAACCCATTTCCAAAGCCCCATATCGAATGGCTCCTATTGAACTTCAGGAGTTAAAGACCCAACTGCAGGAATTGTTAAACATTGACTTTATTCATCCTAGTACTTCTCCTTGGGGTGCTCCTGTTCTATTCGTGAAGAAGAAAGATGGGAGTATGCGACTTTGTATTGATTATCGGGAGTTAAATCATGTCACCATCAAAAATAGGTACCCATTGCCACGTATTGATGACCTATTTGACCAGTTACAAGGCGCCAAATTCTTTTCAAAGATCGATCTTCGTTCTAGATATCATCAGCTGTGACAACCCGAGAATTTAGAAAATTTTAAAATTTTGAATTTGATTTATTTAAGGTCAAATAATAGACCTAAATAGAAAATTAGTATATGCGTTTGACGTTTTTGAGATGGAATTTTGTGGATTTCAAAATTCTGTGAAGGAATTAGGTGAATTATTCAGGATTAAGTCTATACGTGAATATGTTCTGTGAATATGGTTATTTATGTGTACAGTATGTGGTTAAGGGTTAAGGGTTGACCAGATAAATTTTATCAGTATCAAACCCTAAGTATATATTAGGAACGTCAGCGTTCAGTTAGAAAATCCTAACGTCTGATAAGAAACCCTAGAAATCGGTTCTGAAAACCCTAATTTCTGTTTCGGGGATTTAAAACCCTAATTCGGACATTATAATCCTAATTTGGGAATTTAAATGTAATATATAAGGTTTATATTTTTAATTACAAACCTAATTAGGGATAACCCTAATGATTAAATTAAATTTTCTAATAATTTAGAAAACCCTAATTTTACAATTTAAAACCTTAATTGTTCTGTCAGGAACCCTAATGTACATTTATGAAATTAATTGCTAAATTAGCAATATTAATTAGGAAATAGCAATCCTAATTACCAAGCGTGGATTATGATTAGGAGATTTTAAATATAATTATAGAATCGTAATCATAATTTAGAAATATTAATTTTCTATTTAGAAAACCTAAACTGAAAATATTAGGAAATTGATCTTTGGGAAACTTAGGTTTTAACCCTAATGGTCAAACCCTAATAGTTGTAGCCAATGTCTAAAATGCACCTTGGACAAAATTACCCTTGAAATTAAAAGTGAAATTACCAAAAATGCCCTTTTTGTCCCATTTGGTGCATTATTAAAGGAAACATTCAATTATTGTCCTAATTGTATTTGGAGGCTAGCTAAGACACACCCATGTGCCTTAAATTCAGTAGATCAGCCCTAATGCCAACCATTAGTATTGCATTCAATTATTGAAATAATTAAAGAGAGAGAAAGTGTATTCCTTTGCATATTTTTCTCTCTTGCTCTCGCCAATTTTTCTCTCAAACCCAAGAATTCTTATAGCATTTCAGTCACTAAAAATCAGCCCCACGATTATCAAGAACATATTCAAGAAGTCAGAATCAAGAATCAAAGCTAGAAAGTGGTAAAAACCCTAAACCTAGAAATCCTTTGATCTGATGTTATTTGTTGTAATTGATTGGTTAAAGTTGTGTATTATGGTGTCATTTAGTGATCCGGGTTGTTAAATCCAAGATCCATAACATCAAAGTGCACGAAATTGCATTTTTATCAAATCTGGAAAATTTCAAAAAAATGGCCTGACAGTCATATGTCAGACCTCATAGATCTTTATGTATTTATTGTTTTGTGTGTTTTATGTTTTGGATATGTTCTATGACATGAGATCTCTATTCTGCAACTTGAACTATAGTCAGATCATGCATAGATTACAAGATATGATCGGTCAAAGTGCATTGACCGAACACGATTTCTGGAATTCTGGGCAAACCCAGAAACCCAGATTTCTGACAACATTTTTCGGGTCTTAGATCTTGCTTCTGTCAGGTTATTTTGCTATGTTTTTGTATTGTAATTGTAGTCTGGTATAAGGACTACAACATCAAGCTTCTATATCACCCAGAAAACATATAAAATTAAAGTTATATGCGGTCAAACAAGAGTTGACCGCCTGTTTTGTTAAAATTCTGAAAAAAAAAACCCAGATCCTTCAAAAACATATTTTTTGTCAGAGTTGACCGCTTTTTATCTCTTTAATGTGTTGTTGTTAAACTAATATCATGACATATAAATGTTCCCTGACATGCTTACTATATTTCGGATCCTTCATAGCACCCATAATATGACTGGAACATAAACATAATTAAGCATGAATGTGACCAGAGACGAAGTTCTGGGTTTCTGGAGAAACCCAGGTATGGTCTGACAGTATATTTGGTAGCCCAGATCTCCTTGATATGTTGATTTATGACCAAATTGGTGGTTTGTTATTGTAGTGTTACAATTCAGCTACATGATCAATCTTTAATCTGGCCTAGAAACACAATAGGCTAAGATTTAAATCTGGTCAAACCTCACACCTCGAAGTCTGACATGAAGGCTCAAGAACACCTATGACTACAGAATGTGTCGCTAAAGGCCTATTACGACGGTTTATTTAGTTTTATTTTCCTAATTTCCGGAAAATGATTAAAAATAGAAATAAATGGTTTTTAATTATTAAAAATACATAATAAATTATGAAAAAATATTTTAAAGCCTGAAAATTAGTTTTTAATTATTTTGAGTATATTTCAAAAATATTTAATATTTTTGAAATATAAAAGGTATTTATTTATTTAATTATAATATTAAATAAATAATTTAAAAATAGTTTTAATTCATGAAAAATCATGAAAAATTATATTATGATGTTAGAAAATATTTTAAGTTAGAAAATATAACTTTTGATATTTTGGCATGAAAATATTAATATTTTATTATTAATATCAATTATCGGATAATGAATTTAATCGTTTAAAAATCATATAAATGTGATTTTAAGGTATTAAAAATACTTTGTAATATTATAAATATATTATAATATTATGTTATGATTCTAATTAATATTTGATATTAAATAAATATTAATGGTTAAGGAATTACGTGGTATTTAATTCATTTAAATACAATATTAATAATTGAAAATGTTGATAAATGATATTAATTATCTGAAAATTATTGCAAGTCTATGAAAATTATCTTGATTGATAAGAAAATTATCTGTGATAATTGTTTAGTGTTTAGCCAGAGTTTAATTGAACTTAAACTCGTGAATTGTCCGACTAGACCATCGGAATGATATAATTGTGTCGGTTTCAACTCGGACTGCAATAGTTTGACTTGATGTTATGTCTTATGTGTATAATAGACTGATAGGATTATATGTTATGTGTTTAGGTTATTCTATGTATTTATATAACAGTATTATACTGTGATGATATTATTCTAATATTAGAGATCTATATTATTAATATTAGGTCTCAGACGAAGCTTATTATATTGCGTTACGGTAATCAACGGTTCAGACAAGTTTCCTTTTACTTAACTCTACTAAGAGTTGTTCATTCGGATATACTTATGGTTAATCATCTCTGATTGCCATGTTGAATTGTACTCTGTACATCTTGCATGTATAAGTCAGGTATGAAAGGCTGATCACCTTCATTACCAGTTGGTCCAGATATATTATTGTTCCTGTTCAATACTTGTTCAGTAAAAATTTTATTCATGCTAATTCACAAAAACATTGTGAAGGATAGCCAGCTTATTATTCAGACTCTTTCAATCATGATATATCTTTAAATTGTTTTAAATCTTGCTGGGCAACTTTCATGTTCACCCTTGCTATATCATGATAAACATTGCAGATAAGTCGAATGCGTTCGGATACAGGAAAAGGATAATGCCAAGTTCAGCTTGGGATAAAATGTGCATATAATTTATAATGGTATAGTTGGATAGTTATGAATTGTGTATAAATTAAGGTTACTCAATTTTGGGGAAAAGTATGTAAGTTTAATGTATAAACAATTTATGTTTATATCTTTCGCAAATAGTTATAGAAATTAGCGAACCGGATCCGCGGCAGTTCCGGGGCCATCACATCAGCTGAAGGTTAAAACTGAGGATATTCCAAAGACTGCCTTTAGAACTCGGTACGGGCACTATGAATTTTTAGTCATGTCATTTGGATTGACTAATGCTCCTGCTGCCTTCATGGATATGATGAACCGAGTATTCAAGGAATATTTGGATCACTTTCTGGTCGTCTTTATTGATGACATCCTCATATATTCCAAAAGTCGTGAAGATCATGAGCAACACTTGAGGCTGATACTCCAAAAGCTTCGTGAAAACAAGCTTTATGCCAAGTTGAAGAAATACGAGTTCTGGCTTGAGGAAGTAGCATTCCTTGGGCACGTAGTATCAAGTCATGGAATATCTGTTGATCCGACAAAAATTAAAGCAATTCAAAATTGGGAGCAACCTAAATCGGTGACCGAAGTACGTAGCTTTCTCGGTTTAGCTGGTTATTATCGGAGATTCGTGGAAGGATTTTCTCAAATTGCTACTCCATTAACTCAGCTGACTCGGAAAGATACAAAGTTCGGTTGGAGCGAAGAATGTGAGAAGAGTTTTCAAGAACTCAAGAGGAGACTTATTTCAGCACCTGTTCTGACAATACCATCTGGCTCGGAGGGATTTGTCATCTACAGTGATGCTTCGGGCAAAGGGTTGGGATGTGTTCTCATGCAACATGGGAAAGTCATAGCCTATGCCTCAAGACAACTCAAAGAATATGAGAGGAATTATCCTACTCATGATCTAGAGTTGGTAGCTGTTGTCTTCACACTTAAAATTTGGAGGCATTACTTGTATGGGGAGAAAGTGGAGATCTTTACGGATCATAAAAGCCTCAAATATTTCTTCACTCAAAAGGAACTCAACATGCGACAACAACGTTGGCTTGAACTGTTGAAAGATTATGATTATATCATCCAATACCATCCTGAAAAAAAGAATGTGGTAGCTGACGCATTGAGTAGAAGATCATATGCAAGTATGAGTGCGATATTGTCAACGCAAAGACCCATTTTGTGTGACTTGCGAAGGATGGAGATAGAGTTAAAGACTCCAAGGACCCATGTGATGATGGAGAATATACAAGTAGAACTCACTTTAATTGATAAAGTTAAAGCTGCTCAAGCTACAGACCTGGAGCTGATGCGTATAAAGAAGAAAGTGCAAGAAGGTGCTATGTCGGAAGCCAGAATCGATGAAGAAGGAATACTTTGAGCCAACTCCAGACTTTGTGTTCCTAACGACCCTGATTTAAAGTATAAAATCATGATGGAGGCGCACAACACACCGTTTGCAATCCATCTTGGGAGTACCAAAATATTTCATGATCTTCGACATACATTTTGGTGGGGAAATATAAAGAGAGAGATAGCATTGTTTATCTCAAGGTGTCTAACGTGTCAAGGAGTCAAGGCGGAGCATCATGTACCAAAAGGTCCATTGCAACCACTTGAAATTCCAGAATGGAAGTGGGAGCACATTACCATGGATTTTGTTACTGGTCTTCCCAAGGTTTCTCAAGGCATAGATGTAATTTGGGTCATTATTGATAGATTTACCAAGCCTGCTCACTTCTTACCTATACGAGAAACTTATACACTTGAACGGCTTGCTCGTATGTACATAAACGAGGTTGTAAGATTGCATGGTATGCCAGTATCCATAGTTTCTGATCGAGACCCAAGATTCACTTAACGATTTTGGGTTAGTTTGCAAAAAGCTATGGGCACGTATTTACGATTTAGTTCGGCATATCATCCTCAAACGGACGGACAATCAGAGAGGACTATTCAAACTCTGGAAGATTTATTAAGACTCTGTGTCCTTGACTTCAAGGGAAGTTGTGACAAGTTCTTACCATTGGTGGAGTTTTCTTACAACAACAGTTATCAAGTAAGTATTGGCATAGGTCCATTTGAGGCGTTGTATAGAAGAACGTGTCGTTCTCTATTATGCTGGGATGAGGTGGGTGAAGCAACGTTGTTGGGACCGGAGTTGGTACGTATGACTACGAAAAAGATTCAAACGATCTGACAACGTATAAAAACCTCACAAGATCGACAAAAGAGTTATGCTGATCTTCATCGAAAGGACGTGAAATTCGATATAGGAGATCATGTGTTATTACGTGTTGCTCTATGGAAAGGAGTTACGAGATTTGAAAAGAGAGGAAAGCTCAATCCTCGATTCATCAGCTCATTTTTAATCCTCGATCGAGTAGGAACTGTGGCATATAGACTCGCTTTACCGCCAAGTATGTCTCGTGTTCATAACGTTTTTCACATATTCATGTTACGTAAATATGTGGAAGACCCAAACCACATTATTGAGTTAGAACCGAACGAAATAGCGGAAGATTTAACGTATGAATAGATTCATGTTCAAATCTTGGATAAGAAGGAACATATTCTACGCTCCAAGGTTATACCTCAAGTCAAAGTTTTGTGGAGAAACCACGATGTTGAGGAAATGACCTGGGAGTTAGAATCTAAAATGAAATTAAGATATCCTTACCTCTTCGACATACCAGGTATGTACCCTAATTTCGAGGGTAAAATTTCATAAGAATGGAAGGTTGTAAGACCCCAACTTTTATAAATAAAGATAAATTTTCTATAAATATCATTTTTGAATATTATGGAGTAAATTTGATATAATGTTATAATTGTGGGTAATATTTATAAATTTTGCAAAGTACGCAAGTTGTTATATAATATTCGATTGGTCGGGGAATATTTGTTTTAACAGGGAATATTCGTATAACGTCACAATTATTGGTGGACCCCACAACTGAATTATTATTGGATTCAGAAAATGACAAAAATACTTTATAAAAATAACGGCAGAAGTTTTTACCATTAACTGTTGAAACACCCGGTGTTAAAAGTACAGTAATACGCATGGTTACATAGTAACACACTGTATTGATTATTGATGCTTACGTGAGAAGTCACTCAGTTTTCTTCAATTATTGCTACAGTAATTGCTGCATAGTATCTCACGTTATTTGATTCAATTATTGTCAATATTTTATTTATTATTAAATCAATAATTGAGACGAAAAGGTTATTAATATTATTATTTGCAATATTAATGATGTCTAGAAGTTCTGTCAAAGTGAGGTTTGGTCACCTAATTGCGTGCCAATAGGGAGAAATCTTTATTGGAAAGTCCCCTCTTTCCTGGGAACGACCTGGTCGATTAATATTGTGAATTATAATAATGGTGATAAAGATTGTTTTATTAGTATTATTAATGTAATAAAACAGAAAAACTTTTTATATAAAACATAATACTTTTATAAAGTTATTCGTTTTATTAGACTATAAATAGAATATATAATATTCTATTATGCATAGTATTTTGCATAGTAAAATCTTTTTATATAAAACAGAATACTTTTATAAAGTTATTTATTTTATTAGACAATAATTAGATTAGATTATATTTTATTATGCATAGTGTTTCATAGTGTTGCATAGTGCATGCATAGTATTTTACATAGTAAAATCTTTTTATATAAAACAGAATACTTTTATAAAGTTATTTGTTTTATTATATTTTAAATAAAATATATAATATATATATATATATATATATATATATATATATAGAATATATTATATTTTATTACATAGTGCAGCATAGTATCCTTTCAATTTTCCTATAAATAGGATGCTTAGTTAGAATTGAAAACCACACCAGAAGTTCAAAGAATTCTTCTATAATCTTGAGCGTATTTCTTTAGAGTTTTAAGAAGCTTTGAGCGTAGTGCAAGTTTTCTTCAAGAATATCCTCGCCCTACCAGTCGGAATACTCTTCTTTTATGGTAAGGGATATTATTTGTTGTACTCGTAAGGGGTATTATTTCTTACTTATTCATGAAGAGAACTTCTGTTATTCCATTCTTTATTATTCTATTGGAATAACCTGTATACGCGGGCTACCCTATACTTAGTGAAATTCTTCTGTTATTTCATTCTTTATTATTATGTTGGAATAACCTGTCTATGCAAAGTACTGCATACATGGTGAAATTCTTTTGTTATTCCATTCTTTATTATTCTGTTGGAACATCTTGTCTGTGCGTTTACGCATGACCTGGTTCCGTTGTTTATTATTCTGTTGAAATATCATGTCAGTGCGTTTACGCATGATCTGGTTCTATTATTTATTATTCTGTTGGAATATCCTGTCTGTGCTTTTACGCATGACCTGGTTCCGTTATTTATTATTCTGTTGGAATAACTTGTATGTGCGGTCTATCGCATGCCTGGTGATTTCTTCTGTTATTCCATTCTTTATTATACTCAGTTAGTTAAAGTTTTGACTTCTATACTCCATGAAATTAGTGGAATATCCTTGATATTTGCGCTTCATCCAGTATCTTTTCTTGGAAATATTCTTCTGAGCATTCTTGAGTGTTACTCTACAAAGAAATATCATGTTGACAATTTGGACGTTATTAGTTCTTGGATAAATTAATTCTTGAACTTGTTTTATTGAATTCTTATATCATTGTCATCATCCTCATGTTTATATTATGTTGAAAGTCATCTATAGCCTGTAGTGCATAGATGGACTTGGTATGATTATGACCAGGGATTATTCGGTGTAATCATGACCGTAATGTTACAAATGATGTGAAAAAAGTCCTCATTGCCCCGTAGTGCATTGATGGACAGTTGTTGGCATGATCATGACCATTGATGAATACACGAATATCCTTGGCCCGTAGTGCATGGATAATTTGTGGTCGTGATACTAATGAATATCCTTGGCCGTAGTGCAGGGATGATGCGAATTATTAATTAAGCTGAGTCTCAGGCTCTCAGCGATAAAAGTAATGAAAAACCTTTTAAATTATAGAAAATAGTAGATTTTATTCTCTACTTGACTCTTCTAATGGATTGCTTGTTCCGCTGCAGTTAAACTTGATGTTTGTTATATTTTATCAGTTTAACACTGTTGAAGGCTAATTATAATTTATTCTGCATTATCTTAGTCATAATATTTCTTACTGGGCTAGTTGAGCTCACCCTTTTTCTTTTATTGTTCTCTTCAGAAAATGAGAACGTAGCAGGGACTAGTCGGGGAACAGAGTGTCGGTCCAGATGATAGCATTAGTAGTCCTCACTATTCTATGAAATAGTGTGATAATAAATGTATTGAGGACTTATTTTGAGTTTGAATACTGTCTAGAAGAAAATATTTGTATTAAAACTCACAGCTCATGTTGTATATTTAAGGTTGTATTTGTATTTTGTACCATGTATTTGGCGACTCAGAATAGGTGATGTATACCTATTTTGGGGTTGTCACAGATTACGCACGCCTGGTGAATTCTTCTGTTATTCCATTCTTTATTATTCTGTTAGAATAATCTGTCTACGTGGATTACCGCATTGCGGCAAAAATCCATTTGCAGTTTCATATTTTCTATTGTACTCAGTTGATTAAAGTTTTGGCTTCTATACTCCATATTATTAGTGGAATATCCTTGATATTTGCGCTTCATCCAGTACCTTTTTATGGAAATATTCTTCTGAGCATTCTTGAATTTTACTCCACAAAGCAGTATCATGTTGACAATTTGGACGTTATTGAATTCTGGATAAATTAAATTATAAATCTTTACAAATTTATCCTTGAACTTGTTTTATTGAATTCTTATATCATTGTCATCATCCTCATGTTTATAATATGTTGAAAGTCATCTGTGGCTTGTAGTGCATAGATAGACTTGGTATGATTATGACCAGGGATTATTCGGTATAATCATGACCGTAATGTTACAAATGATGTGGTAAAAGTCCTCATTGGCCATAGTGCATTGATGGACAGTTGTTGGCATGATCATGACCATTGATGAATACACGAATATCATTGGCCCGTAGTGCATGGATAATTTATGGTCGTGATACTAATGAATATCATTGGCCGTAGTGCAAGGATGATGTGGTTTATTTATTAAGCTGAGTCTCATCGATAAAAGTGATGAAAAACCTTTTAAATCATAGAAGATAGTAGATTTTATTCTCTACTTGACTCTTCTAATGGATTGCTTGTTCCGCTGCAGTTAAACTTGATGTTTATTATATTTTATTAGTTTAACACTGTTGAAGGCTAATGATAATTTATTCAGCATTATCTTAGTCATAATATTTCTTACTGGGCTAGTTGAGCTCACCCTTTCTTTCACTGTTCTCTTCAAGAAATGAGAACGTAGCCGGGACTAGTCCGGGAACGGAGTGACGGTCCAGATGATAGCATTAGTAGTCCTCACTATTCTGTTAAATAGTGTGACAATAAATGTAATGAGGACTCTATTGAGTGTGGATATTGTCTAGATGACAATATTCTTATTAAAACTCTTAGATTTTGTTTTGTCGTATTTTACACGATTGTTGTATAATTAAGTTGTATTTGAATTTTGTACAATGTTTTTGGCGACTCGAGATGGGTGATGTATACCTATTTTGGGGGCATCACAGTTGGTATCAAAGCTTAGGGATATAATCCATGGCTGAGATGTGAGACAAGAACTAGGAGGGGAGAGACGGGGAATTCCTTCGCTAATATGACCTACCTAAGTTTATTTGGTATTTATTTGGTCGGTCAGTGTATAGGGATAATATGTGACATGTTAATTAACCTTTGTTTTGTGGCAGTATTTAAAAATGACATCCGAGAATGTTGAGAATAGCAATGGAGCACAGGAGACCGTTGAGTCTCCACAGATCAATAATCAGAATAATGTGCATCAGGAAGGCGACAATCCTCATGCAAACAACAACACTGACCAAATGATGAACGATGGAATGTTTAGAGGCTTTATAAAATTCATGCAACATCAGGCGAGAGCGGCTCCTGTCCAAAATGTAGGTGGAAACTCTCGGACGGTCACCGCTAAATAGTTCAAGGAGCTGGGACCACCGGAGTTTATTGGAGAGCCAAAACCACTTAAGGCGGAAGCATGGATAAAGCAGATCACCAAGATATTTGATGTTTTGGGATACTTCGAGGAGCAAAAGGTTCCATTTACCACCTTTATGTTGCGAGGAGAGGCAGATTACTGGTGGAAATCGGTAAAGCGTACTCAACCTGCCGCACTGAAGATGTCTTGGGAGAAGTTCCAAGAACTATTCAACAACAAGTACTTCTCCGAAAGTATTCGTCACATGAAAGAGGTAGAGTTCATCAAGTTGGAGCAGAACAATATGACTGTGTCACAGTACGAAGCTAAGTTTACCGAGTTGTCCCAGTTTGCGTCTCACTTGGTTGATAATGAGGAGAGAATGACGCGGATGTTTCTAAGAGGTTTGAAACCAAAGATACATCAATACTTAATTTCTTACAAACTGTGTTTGTATTCAGATGTTGTTAATAGGGCTCAGTTATTGGAGCCCGATAACGAGCCAACTCAACCAAGAGAAAGCAGCCGGAAAAATGATAATACCAGTGATAGCAGTCATCGAAGCGGTGACAACAAACGTGGAGGGAATCAACATGCCAAAAATGGTAACCACTTCGGTGGTAATCATAGCCAAAACAGTAAAAATGGACATTTCAAGAAAAGGAGATTCAACAATGATGGAAAGACGTCAGTATCAGGACCCGTTGTTAAGGATGGAGAACGACCACCTATCGTATGCTTCAAATGCGGAGGGGAGAGACATATCAGTCCAAACTGCGCGATGCAGTCCAAAGCGTGTTACAATTATGGAAGAGAATGTCACCTAACCCGATTTTATCGTGCACCAAAGACAAGTCCAGCTGGGACGGAGGCACCAAATGCCGTCCCAAAAAAGTCAAAGTCGGTAGTTCAAGGGAGAGCGTTTGTCGTAACCTCCCAGAAAGTAAGGAACCCGAACGAGGTCATCACGGGTAAGCTTATCATAAACTCTAGCGAAGTCTATACCTTATTTGATACCGGTTCTACCCGTTCTTTTATTTCTCCTACTTGCGCTCAACGTTTAAATTTAACTCCAGAGAAATTAGACTTTGACTTATCGGTTGAAACTCCATTGGGAGAAACCTTCATTACATCCACTGTTTATAAGTCTTATTTGATTCAAATCGGTAACCGCACATTACCTGTCGATCTTATTTCTTTAAAAATACTTGCATTTGACGTGATTCTAGGGATTGATTGGTTAACTACTCATCATGCTAAAATTGATTATTTTCGTAAGGTTGTTAGCTTTCATATTCCTAATCAACCTATTATGCGAATTTAAGCGACCAAACCATTAAAATAAATCACGGTCATCTCAAGCCATAAAGCTATTCGTTTATTAAAAAATGGATGTCAAGCTTTCTTAGCTCATGTCACAGATTTAAACAACAATACGACAGATTTGAAAGATATTTCTATTGTTAATAAATTTCCTGACATATTCCGTAAAGAACTTCATGGCCTACCCCAGAGCGTGAAATTGAATTTTTTTATCGACCTTGAACCCGGTAGAAAACCCATTTCCAAAGCCCCATATCGAATGGCTCCTATTGAACTTCAAGAGTTCAAGACCCAATTGCAGGAATTGTTAGACATCGGTTTCATTCGTCCTAGTACGTCTCCTTGGGGTGCTCCTGTTCTATTCGTGAAGAAGAAAGATGGAAGTATGCGACTTTGTATTGATTATCGGGAGTTGAATCATGTCACCATCAAAAATAGGTACATGTTGCCTCGCATTGATGACCTGTTTAACTAGTTGCAAGGCGCCAAATTCTTTTCAAAGATTGATTTTCGTTCCGGATATCATCAGTTGAAGATTAAAGCTGATGACATTCCAAAGACTACTTTTAGAACTCGGTACGGACATTATGAATTCTTAGTCATATCTTTTGGATTGACTAATGCTACTGCTGCCTTCATGGATATGATGAACCAAGTATTCAAGGAATATTTGGATCACTTTGTGGCCATCTTTATTGATGACATCCTCATGTACTCCGAAACCAATGAAGACCATGAGCAACACTTGAGGCTGATACTCCAAAAGCTTCGTGAAAAGAAGTTATATGCCAAGTTTAAGAAATGTGAGTTCTGGCTTGAGGAAGTTGCATTCCTTGGGCACGTGATATCAAATCATGGGATATCTGTTGACCCGACAAAGATTGAAGCAATTCAAAGCTGGGAGCAACCTAAATCAGTGATCGAAGTACGTATCTTTCTTGGCTTAGCTGGTTATTATCGGAGATTCGTATAAAGGTTTTCTCGAATCGCAACTCCATTAACTCAGCTGACTCGAAAAGATACAAAATTCAGTTAGAGCGAGGAATGTGAGAAGAGTTTTCAAGAACTCAAGAGGAGACTCATTTCAGCACCTGTTCTGATAATACCATCTGGCTCGGAGGGATTTGTAATCTACAGTGATGCTTCAGGCAAAGGGTTAGGATGTGTTCTCATGCAACATGGGAAAGTCATAGCCTATGCCTCACGATAACTCAAAGAATATGATAGGAATTATCCTACTCATAATCTAGAGTTGGCAGCAGACATTTTTGGGCTTAATATTTGGAGACATTACCTGTATGGAGAGAAGGTGGAGATCTATACGGATCATAAAAGCCTCAAATATTTCTTCACTCAAAAGGAACTCAACATGCGGCAACGATGATGGCTTGAGTTGTTGAAAGATTACGATCATACCATTTAATACCATCCTGGAAAAGCGATCGTAGTAGCTGATGCATTGAGTAGAAGATCATATGCGTGTACGAGTGCATTATTATCAACGCAAAGGCCCATTTTATATGACTTACAAAGGATGGAGATAGAGTTAAAGACTCCAGGGACCCATGTGATGATTGCGAATATACGAGTAGAACCGACTTTAATCGATAAAGTTAAAGCTGCTCAAGCTACAAACCTGGAGCTGATGTGTATGAGGAAGAAAGTGCAACAAGGTGTTATGCCGGAAGTAAGAATCGATGAAGAATGAATACTTTAAGTCAACTCCAGACTTTGTGTTCCTAACAACCCTAATTTAAAGTATAAAATTATGATGGAGGCGCAAAACATATCGTTTGCAATCCATCATGGGAGTACCAAAATGTATCTTGATCTTCGACATACATTTTGGTGGAGCAATATGAAGAGAGAGATAGCGGAGTTTATCTTAAGGTGTTTAACTTGTCATCGAGTCAAGGCAGAGCATCAAGTACCAAAATGTCCATTGCAACCACTTGAAATTCCAGAATGGAAGTGGGAGCACATTACCATGGATTTCGTTACTGGTCTTCCCAAGGTTTCTTAAGGCATAGATGCAATTTGGGTCATTGTTGATAGATTGACCAAGTCTACTCATTTCCTACCTATACGAGAAACTTATACACTTGAACGTCTTGCTCGTATGTACATAAATGAGATTGTAAGATTGCATGGTATGCCGGTATCCATAGTTTCTGATCGAGACCCAAGATTCACTTCCAGATTTTGGGTTAGTTTGTAAAAAGCTATGGGCACGGATTTATAATTTAGCTCGGCATATCATCCTCAGACGGACGGGCAGTCGGAGAGGACTATTCAAACTCTTGAAGATTTATTAAGACTCTGTGTCCTTGACTTCAAAGGAAGTTGGGACAAGTTCTTACCAATTGTTGAGTTTTCCTACAACAACAGTTATCAAGCAAGTATTGGCATGGCTTGTATGGAAGAAAGTATCATTCTCCAGTATGCTAGGATGAGGTGGGTGAAGCAAAGTTGTTGGGACCAGAGTTGGTACGTATGACTATGGAAAAGATTTAAACGATTAGACAACGTATAAAAACCTCACAAGATCGACAAAAGAGTGATGCTGATCTTCATCGAAAGGACGTGAAATTCAATATTGGAGATCATGTGTTGTTACGTGTTGCTCCATGGAAAGGAGTTATGAGATTTGGAAAGAGAGAAAAGCTCAACCCTCGATTCATTGGCCCATTTTTAATCGTCGATAGATTAGGAACTGTGGACTATAGACTCGCCTTACCGCCAAGTATGTCTTGTGTTCATAACGTTTTTCACATATCTATGTTACGTAAATATTTGAAAGACCCAAACCACATTATTAAATTAGAATCAGACGAGATAGAGGAAGATTTAACGTATGAAGAGTTACCTGTTAAAATCTTGGATAAAAAGGATCATATTCTACGCTCTAAAGTTATACCTCAAGTCCAAGTTTTGTGGAGAAACCACGATGTTGAGAAAATGACCTGGGAGTTAGAATCTGAAATGAAATCAAGGTATCCTCACCTCTTCGATATACCAGGTACGTACCCTAATTTCGAAGATAAAATTTCATAAAAAAGGGAGGTTGTAAGACCCCAACTTTTATGAATAAAGAATAATTTTCTCGAAACATATTTTTGAATATTATGGTGTGGATTTGATATAATGTTATAGTTATAGGTAATATTTACAAATTTTGCAAAGTAAGCAAGTGGTTATATAATATTCGATTGGTCGGGGAATATTCGTTTTAACAGGGAATATTCGTACAAAGGCACAATCATTGGTGGACCCCACAACAGAAGTATTGTCGTAGTTAGAAAACGACAGAATTATCTTTTTATAAAAATAACGACAAAAGTGTTACCGTTAAAACTGTTGAACTACCCGGTAGTAAAAGTACATTAATATACGTGGTTGCATAGTAGCACACGGTATTGACTATTGCTGCTTACGTGAGAAGTCACTCAGTTATACTCAATTATTGCTACAGTAATTGCTGTATCATATCTCTCATATTATTGATTCAATAATTGTCACAGTATCATCTACATAATATTTATTATTATTAAATCATTAATTGATACGACAAAGTTATTCATATTATTATTTGCAATATTGACATTGTCTAGAAGTTCTATCAAGGAGAGGTTTGGTCACCTAATTGCGCGCCAATAAGGAGAAATCCTTATCGGAAAGCCCTCTTTTTCCTGGGAACGACCTGGTTGTTAAATATTGTGAGTTATAATATTAATAATGAATAAGTTGTGTTGATTAAAGATGAAATTGATAGTTCCATTGTGTTGGGATTATTAGTATTAGTGGAAATCGACATTTATTTCGATAATAATTGATGTCTGGAGGTTATATTGACCAATCGGGTAATTAATCGGATAAATGAGTAATTAATTGCTATTATTTCACATACTTATAACTGTTTGTTCACATGTGTGTACTATTGATTCATATTATTGTACTATTAGGGGAGGTGGTGCAAGATTAATAATACTTGCATGACTAAATTAAAAATAGAGGTGTAGTTGAAGGTACTATACTGTAATTAGTTTTTTCACATAATTATACTATTGAGTCACATGAATGAACTATTAATTCACATTATTTACTATTAGGGGAGGTGATAATACTTGCAAGACTAAATTAAAAATGAAGAAAAAGAGGAAGGTATTATACTGTAATATTTCGAGCTTCAAAACGTGCAATTATCGAAACTATATTTTTCTATAAATAGAAGCTCATTCTTCCTTTATTTCTCACCAATTCACAAAAGCTTTAGAGCAATTATTATAGAGAGAAATTATAGAGAGAAAGAAGAAGAGAAGTTTACTACCTCACTATTCCAGTATCCAGTTTTTCTAAGGTAAGGAGTATTATTCTTTCGTATTCATGAAGAGAGTTATTTTCTTTCAATACTCGTAAGGGTTGTTATTCCATTCTTTATTTTTCTGTTGGAACATTCTGTCTGTGCGGATTACGCATGACCTGGTTCCATTCTTTATTATCCTGTTGGAACATCCTGTCTGTGCGGATTACGCATGACCTGGTTTCATTCTTTATTATTCTGTTGGAACATCCTGTCTGTGCGGATTATGCCTGACCTGGTTCCATTCTTTATTATTCTGTTGGAATAACCTGTCTGTACGGATTACGCACGCCTGGTGAATTCTTCTGTTATTCCATTCTTTATTATTCTGTTAGAATAATCTGTCTACGTGGATTACCGCACGGCGGCAAAAATCCATTTGTGTTTTCATATATTCTATTATACTCAGTTGACTAAAGTTTTGGCTTCTATACTCTATGAAATTAGTGGAATATCCTTGATATTTGCGCTTCATCCAGTATCTTTTCATGGAAATATTCTTCTGAGCATTCTAGAATTTTACTCCACAAAGTAGTATCATGTTGACAATTTAGACGTTATTGAATTCTGGATAAATTAAATTATAAATCTTTACAAATTTATCCTTGAACTTGTTTTATTAATTTCTTATATCATTGTCATCATCCTTATGTTTATAATATGTTGAAAGTTATATGTGGCCTGTAGTGCATAGATGGACTTGGTATGATTAGGATCGGAAATTATTCAGTATAATCATGACCGTAATGTTACAAATGATGTGGTAAAAGTCCTCATTGGCCGTAGTGCATTGTTGGACAGTTGTTGGCATGATCATGACCATTAATGAATACACGAATATCCTTGGCCTGTAGTGCATGGATAATTTGTGGTCGTGATACTAATGAATATCCTTGGCCGTAGTGCAGGGATGATGTGGTTTATTTATTAAGCCGAGTCTCAGCGATAAAAATGATGAAAAACCTTTTAAATCATAGAAGATAGTAGATTTTATTCTCTACTTGACTCTTCTAATGGATTACTTGTTCCGCTACAGTTAAACTTGATGTTTATTATATTTTATCAGTTTAACACTGTTGAAGGCTAATGATAATTTTTTCTGCATTATCTTAGTCATAATATTTCTTACTGAGCTAGTTGAGATCACCCTTTCTTTCACTGTTCTCTTCAGGAAATGAGAACGTAGCCGGGACTAGTCGGGGAACGGAGTGACGGTCCAGATGATAGCATTAGTAGTCCTCACTATTCTGTTAAATAGTGTGACAATAAATGTAATGAGGACTCCATTGAGTGTGGATATTGTCTAGATGACAATATTCTTATTTAAACTCTAAGATTTTGTTTTGTCGTATTTTACACGACTGTTGTATAATTAAGTTCTTTTTGAATTTTGTACCATGTATTTGGCGACTCAAGATGGGTGATGTATACCTATTTTTGGGGGCGTCACAATTTACATTCTTATCGTCTTCTTATTACTCTTCTAGGAATCAGCACACATCATGTCTCTACTAGTAGTCCATATAGTACTCTGAGTGGTTTCCCACAAATAACTAATAAACAAGTTCCCGTCTCGTTTACACTGTCTTTCACATTGAGTTAGATCGATCGCCAGTTTTGTATATACCTCTGCTCTCTGAATGAATCGTTTAGCCCAGCTCCCATATGTCAACCATTAAAGATTACGATTGTACCACAACCTAAATTTTATCTTAACTTATCCGAACAATTAAACTATAATGTTCATTAAGACAATTTCTTATTTCTTATGGCTTTCAGGCAACTAAATGCCATACCTCAGGATTCATTTCTTATCGTCTAAGTCATACAGTCTTTTGTATACTCAGAACGATCATTCAACATTAATTCTACGCATTCATAGCGTTAAGCATTTTACGTTACCATATTCATATCTTACAACGTCCGGTTCATTCGCCACGGAACGTTCTCCAAGTTATCATTATTAACTCGACTTCTTTACGTTATATGTTATTGTATTCAATTTAGTTCCTTCACCGTTCACGGTTTAATCAACATTCTTCATTACCTTACGGTCAAACCATACACGGGGTGTAGGTTCTGCCCGTTTAATATTCGCGTAAACTCAACCCTCATGTCGGCTAAAGTGTTTAACTCTTACATTCGTTATCCATTACATGAACCCCACGTTCATTATTCTTTCCTAATGTCGAAGCCATACGGTTCGTTGTATGCCACCGACCATTCATCGCAACCGCGTTGCGTTTACATTCTTGGTCTTTTAATCTCGTTTAATCATTTCATTCAACCTTTACTAAAGGTTTAAGTCACTTGTTTAAGTGTTACGTTACGTGAACTACACGTTCATATTTCTTTCTTGCACATCCCCCAGTAATTAAGCACTTAAAAGCTCATCACTGGGTCTTGCACTGCACCAGCGCTGCAGCACCGGTTCCCTTCCTTCCTCTCGCGCTGTGACGCGAGTCTACCTCACCTTCTTCCCCGGTTTGGCGCTGCGGCGCCGAGTCCTTCACTAACTCTCGCACTGCGCCAATTAACAGTGCATGGACCTCCCGGGCTGGCGCTGCGGTGCCACCTCCCAAGGCTTACCTGGCGCTGCGGCGCCAAGCATTAAACCTAGAAAAATTTCTAAGTCTTGAATCAAGTTTAAGACGCTTACTTTGTAATCTCATAACTTCTTCATTATAACTCGGAACGAGGTCGTTCTAAAACTATTCTCTTCCTTATATTACGTACTTCAACTTTCCTCGGATAGAAATTCATTCTAAATCCGTTAACATGCTATTCAATTGGCTTAACTTCATCATTCGTTTATTTTATGTTATTAACGTTCTTCGTTCGTTCGTCCACAATTCGATCATCTGAACTCGAAACTCGTTCATTCATGAGTCCACGACTCACATTTTCTACGTTCTCATATATTCTTATGAAACCCTACACATTCGGGTTCATTTACATACTTTCTACTTCTCGTTCATATTTTATGAAATTTTCGTCATAACTTCATTATAGCTAAGTTAAATAATTTCTTCATGAACGTTTCTACCGTTCCTAACCAAGCATTAAGCAACTAACTTATACGCGATGGTTTTAAACTTGTCCATCAACAAAAATTATACTACGATGGTTTTAAATTTGTCCTTCAACAACGTTTTTCGTGTCCTTCAACAACGTTCTTTGCGTTCTTCGCTCGTTCTTCGTTTTTAATCGATATTTTGATTACGATTTTACTTTTCCTTGGAATTTGATGTTATAAAACACCTTTCCTTACTAATATCACTGAATCGTTCATATGATTCATTCGGATCGCTCAAATTCATTACGAATCTTATACTTCCTTAAGAAATTTATAAACTAAACTTCTAATTCTTATTTCTTCATTTTCTTATGATTGCAACCATATGAAATCATTCTTAATATATGTTACTTCTTATTCTCATTAAGCTATATTTTAACATAGAAACTTTAAGAAAAATTAATCTAGAAGTTAGGTTTTTAATACCTTTCTTCCTTAATCTTCCTCCGTTGCACAAAGCGTGCACTCGACTAGCTTTTCCTCTTCCTTTTCCTCCTCATCCTAAATCTCTCTCTCTCTCTCTCAAGTGTTGGTGATTTTCAAAATCACCAACAAATGAATTTAAGCTTCCTTTTATAGATTTTCAAAGCTAGGGGAAAAATAGTCATTTCGCCCCTAGGATTACTATTCACACCTCCTTACTATTCACAAAGCTTTCGTTGGAAGCTTTGTGCTTCTGTTTTGCAGAATTCGTCTGACAGTTTGAAAAACTGTGATTCTCGGGATCCAAATATTTTTGGATATTTCGTCTTTCCACTACAGTTTAACTTTTACTCATTATTCGGAACTCCAAAAAGCTGAAAAACACTTTTTGACGTTAAGCGTTTTCCTTCACGTTTTCTCCTAACGTAGTTAAACGAATGAAAAGTACATAATAATACCTTTCATTATTTTTATTTCATCTGATTTCTGCACATTTTTTGAGAAAAACTTTTATCAACTTAGTTAATTTTTTACGATATATTATCGTCAAATCTTTTGACGGAATGTCATTTCGACATACCGAACTCTCGAAAAGGCATAGGTTATTCAAACCCTAACCCTTAGGTTTCGTCAGGTAAATAGTGTCTATTTCGTCTTTTTCTCAAAAATATTTTTATTCCCAGAAATATTTTATTTTCGTCTTGAAAATTCTTACTCGTTCAGTCTATCTCGTAGCCAGAATACTCCCGTAATATAATCATCCTACGTTATAGAACGATTAATAAACACATAGCACATAATATTATTAATAAAAATTCATTTTATTAATAACTAATTCTTTAAACTTAAATTTTGGACAATCCGATTTTCCGGGTTATCACATCCTTCCCCCCTTATAAAAATTCCATCCTCGGAATTTTTTAAAACAGCACCCTTACCCGGGTCATCATATTCTCCCCTTCTTCACAGAATTTCGTCCTCGAAATTTTAGTTTACTTTTCTTCTCAACTTCTCTTCAAAGAAGTTCTTATCTTTCCATCATTCCCTAACCTCCATAACTTATCAAGAATCATGAAGTAGATGAAATAATGAGGAATATAAAAATTCCTTTAAAACATTTTGTTGAGGGGTCAAATCGACCATGAACTCTTACTAGGTTGAACAGCATTTCACCGTAAACCCTTCTATCACGGTCAGTTTACAATCACCAAGAAGGTAAACTACCTCTTCCATACGTAGGTGATTAACTGTAACATTCCAAAAATTTAAAGTGTTATATTAAATATTTATTGAATTATATAAGTATTTAATGGATATGTTTATTGTTGAATAAATAATTGTTTAATTTGATCTGATTTGATTTAGTTAATTATTTGTTAAGTATATAATTCAGGAGTTAAGAAAATTAATTGTTATGAGATAATATTCTAATTTAATTTAATAGTTAAGTTGGAGAGTTTATACTAATTAAATGAATTATTATATTTTCAATTGAATTTGTAGATAAAATGAAGTGTTAGTTGATTAAATAAAGTTATAATTATAAAAGAAATTATAATTATGTGGTATTGATTTATGTGTTAAAGTAATTTAATAAATTAGTATTAGAATTAATTAAATTGATTATTAAAATTTAATTAAATAAAAGGGTGACAAATAACCTTATTATAAAGGAGTTATTATAATTAATAAAAGGAATTGAATTTAGTTTTGGCCAAACAAGTCTTAATGCATATTAAGTCTTTAATCTAATGATGTTTTACCAAACAAGGTATAGGGATTAATTAATTTATTTTAATTAGGTTTACCAAACAAGGTGTAAGATTTAATGGGTTAATTTTTAGTTAGTTAGCCAAACAAGCCTTATGGCTTTTGAGTTTAAGGGGAAAAAACTGATGTTAGTTAAAGTTATAATTATATTATATACTTAATACATATATTATTACCTATACGTTATATTGGGTTTAGCACGTAAGTTAGAATAGGGTTAGGAGAAAGACTCATAAGAAGAAAGAGGAGAAGAAGAAGAAGAATACAGAGAAAAGTTGAGAGAAAAAAGGTTTTGATAAAGAGAAGAAGCTTGAGAATAGCCATCATCTTCTTCTAAATTAAGGTATCATCTTGCTCCTATTTTCTCTAAAAGCTATGGTTATCTTCTTCTCCAAAAGTTCTCTGTAAAGTTTTTGTAAAGATGAATTTCTTGTGTATATAGCTTTATATGATAATTGTTTGTTAAAAGGTTGTTTTCATAAGTTATATATGAGTATAGATAAACTAATTCATGTGTGTATGTATTTTTGTGAAGAAAACTATATTACAGAGTGTTTATATGAAAAATATGAATATGGCTTAGTTTAAAGTAAAATTAAGGTCTAATTAGTTATTTAATTTATAAATTGACTATTGAATTTGAAAGAGAATGAATAAACATAAGCATAGTATGTTGAATTAACTGTTTTGGTTGAAAACAAAAGTCACAGTGGTGATTTTTCACTGAAACTTCAAAAAATGAAGCTTTAGCAAAAATAGTGAAAATTAATGGTTCTAATTTGGATGTTTATGTTGTTTAGATGGCTAAAAACGCGTTAGAAAACATTAGATTATGTTTCTGTAAACCTATTACACATTGGGTAGGTTGGTATGGTTGTTAGAAAGGAGCTTGGAAGCCTAATTTGGCTTTCCTTAGTGTTCTAGAGCTGAAATTGCAAAGTCGTAGCAGAGACCCTCGCCCCGGCGGGCCCCCCTAGTGTAAAAACACCCGCCCCCGCGGGGGGGTACTCTGTCAAGATAAAATTTTGGAAAAAAAAACTGACCGGACATAATTTACTAAAACGAGTATAACTTTTTCATACGAACTCCGATTGATCCGATTCAAGATGATCCGGAACGAGGACGAGTAGACCTATAACTTTTATTCTTTATGTTTTTTTAATTTGAAATCGTTATGAAGGGTTAAAATAGTCATATTTAGGACTGTTATGTATTTGGAGGCCATCGGAGGGCGTCAGGATGCGCAGATGCAAGTGCAATCCTTTGTGTATTATTATAACCTAACGGTAACATGTTGGACATGTCATAGGATGTTATATCAAGTTGTTAATCTGTATGTGGTGCAATGACTTGATCACTTAAGTAGTTGTAATAAAGCTAAATAGTGATGTTTATGAAAAGATGTGATGTTATTAGTGAGCTATATAAAACTAATATTAGTGTAACTAATGTGTATTGTCAATACATATGATATGTGTAGGACTTGTGGTGAACGTGAGTAGTGATTGTTTAACCTACGCACGAGGCAATTTCCCTAACCTTTGCTACTTTATTATTCAGCAAGGTTACTTTTCACTATTACGTTATACTTATACAAATTCTCTAACCCTAACCTCTTGTTTAACGATTTATTGTCATGCGAATTCTTTAACTCTCATTTATTGTTGAGCAAATTAGTTAATCTTTATTTCTTTACTTCAAACGAGATTACGTTGGTTATTCAAAGTCTATAATGTTGTTTATTCAGTTACTAATAACTGTTGTTTGATCTTCGTTCTCCAATGTCATTGTACAATCCTACATTTTTGTACCGAACTCTAAGTTATCTAGCAATTCTTTACCAATTCAACTATTCCTTAGTTGATGAATGTTCTAAACTCTAAATTACCTTTGAAATCAACTCAAACCAAACTTCCTTTGGTTTGCATATGGACTCACACAAATTTTGAAAGCATGTTGTCGATAATAACATTTGTTCAATTTAGAAATTGTTAATACTCTAGCTCTTATTGATTCATCGATATACCTTGTTCATGAAGATATTATAATCAAACTCTTGAATAGTTATTTGTTTCTATCTGATTCAACCAGTACTTGGTTGATGAGCATTCTAAAGATCTAGAATTCCTTGGAAGCTAATTCTCAACCAAACTTCATTTGGTTCGGAACCTGATAATCTAAGCTGAGATGAACAACCATATTATTAGGGAATTATTTTAGAAATACGCAATAGCGTTAAAATGTTTGCGCAATACATAGTACAAAGGGTTGATCACCTGGAGTACGGGATGATGGTCCATATAGTCGTTTAGACTGTTAAAGGTTACAGTAGATACACCTGTTAACCTAGGACAGATGATGATTATAGTCTTTTAGACTGTTAAAGGTTAAAGTAGAAATACTTGAAAACCTAGAGTATAGTTCGTGGTCTTATGACCCTCAGTGTATTCTTTGGTGTTGATATCTATTGTTAACTTAAACGTTCATTATTCCTTTGAACTCGTAGCTTTTGAATTATAGTTTATTGTTCCGGTAAGAATACTTTACCATTGAAAGCTCATTTAATTGTCATTCATTAAACATTATTATATATTATCCTTCTTGTGGGCAATTGTTTGCTCACTCTTGCACAAAACAATGCAGATGAAGTTAAGAAGTTTGAAGAGCTTTCTACAAGCAAGGGCAAGGACAAAGTGCTTGATTAGACGACAACGCTTAATTTACCTTTTATTTATGAAGCTTATGTAATAGATTTAATTATGATCATGTTTTAATTTTCCGTTGATGATTGTACTAAAGGTTAGATGACCTGGGATTTATTTTAGATTATGTAACCCTTTAATAGGAGATTGATTGTTTAAACTTTTGAGTTTAATTATATCCTTTGTTTATGGGTAGTTAGTTATGATTTTATTGGACAGTGAACACCTAATCTGTGGAATTGAATTACCCGAATTTGGGGGTATTACAAGTTGGTATCAAAGCTTTAGGTTATGAACCTTAGGTGGGAAAACCTTAGGCTATAACCTTCTAGGAGATCGAAAACATAGAGGTGATAAACTCTTATCGAGTTCTAAGGAATGAGTTAAGGAAATTCATTGAAGATAAAATGATAAAAGACTTTATGTGCTTATGTGTTAATGACTTATGTGCTCGTGAGTACTTAGGAGTAGCAAGTATTATACATATCAAGTTGTGGAGTTATTAAAATTTTGTTGTTAGAGAGATTGATGAAGATAGGGATTAAGAGCCCTGAGAAGTTATATAGTTTGAGTATGGTTGGTATTGGGAAAGCCATACCCGTGGATTTTTGTTGTAGAACTTGGGTATGAGCTTGAGTTTGATCCGGAAGATGAATTTTAGAAGGTAAATATGAAGTATGAGTAAGAAGAGTTAGGAAAGTCATAGAGCTAACGTAAAAAGATGTCGTGACTCAAGACTTTACCGCACGACTTGCAGATGTAGAGTAGAGATTATCTCAGTTAAAGTATTAAAGAGGATAGTTATTAGTTATTAACGAGATTGCGTAGGAATGGCTAGGGAAAGGAGTCAGCAAAGCGGGCGAAAGATGAGGACGCATGGATGAAGGCTTCTAAACGCAAAAATCGTGTTGAAGACAAGTTGAAGAGTGCCAAACGAATGATGGAACTTAGCATTTAATCTTCCACTCTCCTGATGATTCGTATCGTGGAGCAAGAGCGAAATGAAGCTGTACAACGTAGACTGTTCTTGTAGATTGCAAGAAAAACAATAAGATGATATATAAAACATAAAAAAAAGTTAAAAAAATTAATTTAATAGATGTAAATCCTAACTTTTGAATTAAATAGTGGGATGTGATGAAGTAATCCTAGAATTTTATTATTTCGGGATAAATAATATAAATAGCAGTGTGGCTATTTTGTGATGTGGTGATGTAATAAATGAATAAAGTATTATTATTTTTTTTATTAAGAAATATTATGTGTTATCTATAAGTGGTTAAGATAAGTTTGAAAATGTTAATGTGTGGATGAACGATGATCTAATAGTTCAAGTTTTAAACAGTAAGATGCCACCTAGAAGAAGACAGCAGCGTCAACAGAGCCCCAAGGAAAATGCATATGATAGGGAAGCTAACGCAAATCCAGTGCCACAATTGGTGAATTTGCTGGTGGGAGCACTGACAAATCAACTGAATTTCTGGTTGTATAATCAAATCTCGATGTTCCAACCAAATTTGTTTACAACAGGGTTGGAAAGAATGATTGATGTAGACGGGGAAGGTAATACGATGGCATACAATCAAGAGCGGAGGGGAAAGAAGAGTGAAGATGATAAGGTGGGTGATAGTCATACCGGTAACGCTCGAAAAAGAAAGTGGGAAAATAATATTAACGCTGAAAATCAGCAAGGGAAGGAAAAGAAGAAGGTGGAGGCATGTAGCAACTGCGGAAAGAAACATGTAGGTGTTTGTTTGAGGGGAAAAAGGGTGTGCTTTAATTGTGGATCGAAGGATCACATTGCACCAAAATGTTCAAGACCGAGAAAGAGAGCCTGCTTCACATGTGGATCGAAGGAGCACTTGGCTCGAGGTTGTCCAAAGAAAGCGGTAGGAAAAATAAGTGGAAGCAAAGGGGGCAGTGGCAAACTGGTTATTGTAGAGTCAACTCCGCCGATTCGACCAACTGAACAATCATCCAACATGGAGATCCAGAATGCAATGCAAGGTATGGCTCCGATCAGTTATCTATACGGCTGCGTGTTATTTAATTTAACCGCCACTGGTTAATGTATGCCTGATGAATTCGTTTAGAAACTAGATTCTCTTCGGGAAGAGTTAGACTATTCCCTAAATATAGAAAGTGTGAATAATGATTCCTTTTACGTTGGTGTGTAGAAATTTTGTGTTGTATTAAAGGCCACGTGTTAAACCATGTGGTGATAAGTCATTGTCATAGAAAGCGCATAAACCTTAAGACTCTGAGGAAGTCAAAGGTAGTATTTTATTCTTTTAGTTACAAGACGTCTGTACGGTAGAGTTATTTATCGATGTTGTAAAACAAGAAGTTATTAAGAACATAATGTGTGGGTTATGTGAAGAGCAAGATAGTTACTTAGTTAGCTAAATTGACGAGGAAATCGGTGGAATTTATATGGGCAGGAAATTATGAAGTGAATTTTCAAGAATTGAAGAAGAATTTAGTATGGCACCTATGTTGTCTCTACCAGATAGTACAGAAAACTTTGTGTTGTATAGCAACGCATCATATAAAGTATTAGGCGGTGTGTTTAGGCAGAACGATAGGGTCTTTTCTTACACATCGCGTCAGTTAAAATGTTTATGTGAAAGGGTATTTGACTCACGATTCACGGTAGAGGTATTACTAATTGCCATGAGGATTTAACAATGTTATTTTTGAGTAGTAGGGTGAGATATAGAAAAAAAAAGAAAAAAAAAAGGTAGTAGTTATTTTTGTTAACTGTGCAAAATGGGTTCATAATAGAAATGACTAAGTGGTGGTAGGAGGTAAGATATATGAAAAGGCAGAGAAGAAGTTTTTCAGATGAAAAATAGTACATCTTTGTTGGATAGAGTTAAGGAAGACTATTCAGATGAAGGTAGTGTCAATTCAAAAATCGATACTGAAGGATAGTTGAAGTTAGAGGGAAGAAACTAGGTTTCGCTAATACCAGGAATTGAAAATGAAGTTTTGCATAAAATTTATATATTGAATCAACTAGGAAGCACGGAATTATATATTGCCTTCGATATTACTATTGGTGGCAAGACATGGCGGTAGAATGTTGGTATGTCAATGTTATCGTATTACATATCGAGTAGTGTGTGAAGTTATGAAATCGTTTCAAGACGCAATTTTTCTGTGTCAATTGTGTCGAATCAAGATTCACGATTTACATCGAATTTTTAAAAGGGTTTGCAAGAACGTGTGGAACGCTATTAGAAATAGGTATGTCATATCGTTTGCAAATCGATTGCCAAACTAAAAGGAAATCCAAACATCGGAAGGCGTGCTAAGCGCATGAAAAGTTTTTGATAATGTCATACGAGGAATCCGCATTGAGCAAGTTATGGGTAAGTTAAAATAATTTAAGAGTAAGGTAATGTTAGGTGGGTTTTCAACTGAGGACTCATATGGTGACTAAGTCGTACAAACATTTGTGTGGGCAGAGGTTTTGTGCATATACTTGGTTTATCACATTGATAATCATTAGAATATCGGTATCGCGCTATCAATGTATATGTAGTGGAAAGGTGATTCTTTTCTCATGTATATATATGATAGTTAGAGGGTTTTTTTATATTAAGATAGATGATATTGAGATTAGGTTCGGTTCTTAAAACTAAAGCATATGATAAGTTCGTGACTCATAATCATATGGTATGTTTTGAACCCCTCAGCGAATGGACGCCTATGGTCTGACTAGGATACGTTTCTAAACTCATATGATTATGGCAACTTTCTGGATTTCCAAAGTGTGGTAAGTTTGATGAACTATTGGGTATAAAATGGTTATAGTATAGGAAGCGTTGATGAAGTTGAAAGATGGTTTTGAGGTAGCCTTACCTCTATAGTTAGAGCGCATTCGAAATGTTTTTCATGTTTCGGTGAGATGATCGAACAAGCTCGACTGCAATCATGTGATCAAGTACGACAATGTCGAAGATGCTACGTGGAAACTCGAAACTGAATTGATGAAGAATTACCCTGAGTTATTTATTTAATCTGTGTCTTCAATTCTGGGGACAGAATCTTTGTAAGTAGGGAAGAATGTAACAAATGATTTATTTGAGTTGTGATTCTGGGGACAGAATCCTTGTAAGGAGAGAATGATGTAAGATTCCAAAAATTTAAAGTGTTATATTAAATATTTATTGAATTATATAAGTATTTAATTGATATGTTTATTGTTGAATAAATAATTGTTTAATTTGATCTGATTTGATTTAGTTAATTATTTGTTAAGTAAATAATTCAGGAGTTAAGAAAATTAATTGTTATGAGATAATATTCTAATTTAATTTAATAGTTAAGTTAGAGAGTTTATAATAATTAAATGAATTATTATATTTTGAATTGAATTTGTAGATAAAATGAAGTGTTAGTTGATTAAATAAAGTTATAATTATAAAAGAAATTATAATTATGTGGTATTGATTTATGTGTTAAAGTAATTTAATAAATTAGTATTAGAATTAATTAAATTGATTATTAAAATTTAATTAAATAAAAGGGTGACAAATAACCTTAGTATAAAGGAGTTATTAAAATTAATTAAAGGAGTTTAATTTAGTTTTGGCCAAACAAGTCTTAATGCATATTAAGTCTTTAATCTAATGATGTTTTACCAAACAAGGTATAGGGATTAATTAATTTATTTTAATTAGGTTTACAAACAAGGTGTAAGATTTAATGGGTTAATTTTTAGTTAGTTAGCCAAACAAGCCTTATGGCTTTTGAGTTTAAGGAAAAAAAAACTGATGTCATTTAAAGTTATAATTATATTATATACTTAATACATATATTATTACCTATACATTATATTGGGTTTAGTACGTAAGTTAGAATAGGGTTAGGAGAAAGACTCAGAAGAATAGGTTTAGGAGAAAGACTCAGAAGAAGAAAGAGGAGAAGAAGAAGAAGAATAAAGAGAAAAGTTGTGAGAAAGAAGGTTTTGATAAAGAGAAGAAGCTTGAGAATAGCCATCATCTTCTTCTAAATTAAGGTATCATCTTGCTCCTATTTTTTTCTAAAAGCTATGGTTATCTTCTTCTCCAAAAGTTCTCTGTAAAGTTTTTGTAAAGATGAATTTATTGTGTATATAGCTTTATATGATAATTGTTTGTTAAAAGGTTGTTTTCATAAGTTATATATGAGTATAGATAAACTAATTCATGTGTGTATGTATTTTTGTGAAGAAAACTATATTACAGAGTGTTTATATGAAAAATATGAATATAGCTTAGTTTAAAGTAAAATTAAGGTCTAATTAGTTGTTTAATTAATAAATTAACTATTGAATTTGAAAGAGGATGAATAAACATAAGCATGGTATGTTGAATTAACTGTTTTGGTTGAAAACAAAAGTCACAGCGATGATTTTTCACTGAAACTTTAAAAAATGAAGCTTTAGCAAAAATAGTGAAATTTAATGGTTCTAATTTGGATGTTTATGTTGTTTAGATGGCTAGAAACGCATTAGAAAATATTAGATTATGTTTCTGTAAACCTATTACACATTGGGTAGGTTGGTATGGTTGTTAGAAAAGAGCTTGGAAGCCTAATTTGGCTTTCCGTAGTGTTCTAGAGCTGAAATCGCGAAGTCGTAGCAGAGACCCCCGCCCCGGCAGGCCCCCTAGTGTAAAAATCCCCGCCCCCACGAGGGGTACTCTGTTAAGACAAAATTTTGGAAATAAAAAACTCACCGGACATAGTTTACTAAAACGAGTATAACTTTTTCATACGAACTCCGATTGATCTGATTCAAGATGATCCGGAACGAGGACGAGTAAACCTATAACTTTTATTCTTTATTTTTTTTTAATTTGAAATCGTTATGAAGGGTTAAAATAGTCATCTTTAGGACTGTTATGTATTTGGAGGCCATCGGAGGGCGTCGGGATGTGCAAATGCAAGTGCAATCCTTTGTGTATTAGTATAACATAACGATAACATGTTGGACATGTAATAGGATGTTATATCAAGTTGTTAATGTGTATGTGGTGCAATGACTTGATCACTTAAGTAGTTGTAATAAAGCTAAATAGTGATGTTTATGAAAAGATGTAATGTTATTAGTGAGCTATATAAAACTAATATTAGTGTAACTAATGTGTATTGTTAATGCATATAGTATGTGTAGGACTTGTGGTGAACGTGAGTAGTGATTGTTTAACCTACGCACGAGGCAAGTTCCCTAACCTTTGCTACTTTATTATTCAGCAAGGTTACTTTTCACTATTACGTTATACTAATGCAAATTCAATAACCCTAACCTCTTATTTAACGATTTATTGTCATGCGAATTCTTTAACTCTCATTTATTGTTGAGCAAATTAGTTAATCTTTATTTCTTTACTTCAAACGAGATTACGTTGGTTATTCAAAGTCTGTAATGTTGTTTATTCAGTTACTAATAACTGTTGTTTGATCTTCGTTCTCCAATGTCATTGTACAATCCTACATTTTTGTACCGAACTCTAAGTTATCTAGCAATTCTTTACCAATTCAACTATTCCTTAGTTGATGAATGTTCTAAACTCTAAATTACCTTTGAAATCAACTCAAACCAAACTTCCTTTGGATTACATATGAACTCACACAAATTTTGAAAGCATGTTGTCGATAATAACATTTGTTCAATTTAGAAATTGTTAATACTCTAGCTCTTATTGATTCATCGATATACCTTGTTCATGAAGATATTATAATCAAACTCTTGAATAGTTATTTGTTTCTATCTGATTCAACCAGTACTTGGTTGATGAGCATTCTAAAGATCTAGAATTCCTTGGAAGCTAATTCTCAACCAAACTTCATTTGGTTCGGAACCTAATTGTGACAACCCCAAAATAGGTCCATTCAATCCAACCTATTCTGAGTCGCCAAATACATGGTACAGAAAATAACTACAACTTTATTACAACAATTGTCGTGCAAAATACAACAACACATATACTGTGAGTTTGGATACAAATATATACCAAATGTGACTCATGTTCCAATCGTGGACATCACCTCACAATGACACCTTACATAAAGGTATAGTCAAAAACTGTTTTGGAAATTAGAATCTTTGGAAAGTGCTTAAGGAAACCTTCGTACATGGGAGGCCATGCTTCTAGGTTGTGATAGATATCATATGGCCACAGAATTATCCTTGGTTTACCCAATAGACCCCAAAGAAAAACGAGAAGATTACTATCATATTCTTCCCAATGGTGAGTCTTCTCTTGACTTATCATTATCTCCACTGTCTCTAATTGAGAATTATACTTCAAACAAACACCAAGATTATATAGGTAGTGCTCGTATATATACTCAGCAAGTGGATGAGCACAACCCTGTCTTATGATGACACGAGGTTGTATGTCATTAGACATCTTGTATGATAGTGACAAAACACCCTTCCAACGTTGGGTTCGCCTCACCCTATTTTCTTCACCAAATATAACTACTAAATGATGACCACCATTCTATTCCCTTGTTACCCCCGCTCGACCCAGCTACACTCTTATTACCTGAAAGGAATTGTGAAGCAAAAGGGTGAGCACAACTAGCTCAGTAAAGAATATCATGACTAAAGATAATTCAATTATCAATAGCCTTCATCAACAATAAATCAGAGATTTAGAACATATGGTAAATGATAAAAATTTCAACCATAGTTGCAGCGGAACGAGCAATCCATTAGAAGAGTCAAATAGACTATAAAGTCTATTATCTTCTCCATGTTAAAAATTCACCAACAATGTTTTATCCCTGTAACATCAATCAACAATTCTGGTCCACAATTATATGAATAACTCATAATCATAACTGTAGTTCTAAATTCCTCTTCTCATCCAAGACGAAGATAATTTTCATCACCTATCTTTACCTGAAACATCAAAGATCATGGTTACACCAAATCACATTTCATGTTCATAATCATACTAATAACTTCATCTTTGCACTACGGCCAAAGATATTCATTTGTATCACCAATTGGTCATGTTTATCTCAACATCTGTTCATCTTTGCACTACGGGCCAAAGATATTCAACAACAATTCATCTTTGCACTACAGGCCAAAGATATTCATCAATATTTCATCTTTGCACTACAGGCCAAAGATATTCATCAATATTTCATCTTTGCACTACAGGCCAAAGATATTAATATCTCAAAGAAATATATAACCATTTCAGAATTTATATAAACAATAATTATAACCATGTTGATCAATTCACCTTTGCACTTAAGCTAAAGATATTCACTTATAAATTTAATGGTCATGATCATACCAATCAACGATTCAACTTTGCACTACTGGCCAAAGATAACCCATAGTCATGATCATACCAAAAATCTACCCATCTTTACACTCAAGTCAAAGAGAAATATCATCATTAGGGTTATAAAAACGTTATATATAATAATAAAAATAATATAATCAGCATCTAGTTTTAATCTCAAGAGTAATATTCGTCACTCATGAATAGTAAACTCGACACAAAAAGGTAGAAATTCCACAATAAAATTCATACCAGTATTTCGGTACAATGATATTGAAAGAATAATATTTCTTAAGCTTATAAACAATTTATTTAAATTGTTTACACTTTACTAAATAATGTATTTAATCATTCTAAAATACCAAACTCATAAGATTTTATCACCAATAATCAAAACCCTCATCAAAAATCTGCATATACCTCATATAGGATTCTCAAGCCATAAAATCCTATTTTCCAATTTTCTTACTTCACATAACATATTTAATTCATTTACTCATAACTAGTCCATTTTCATGAAAAATATCAAATCAGTTCCAAAAATATTTCTTTTCTGGGATTTAGCATAATATAGTCCCATAGTGAACATATATTTTTCTCAGAATTTTTAAAAGTCATTTACTATTTTTCATATGGCCAAAATAGCCGAATATTTAGACATTTATCAAAAATTGTACTTTTATCTAAAAATTCTGAAATTCACAGAGTATACTCCTATCATATACATGTACTCCCAATAAAAATTTCATCAATTTTGGAGTTAACCACAAGGAATTATAAGCGGTTACTTTTAAAATAGTCTTTTCTCATAAAATTCATAACTCTCAATCTATACATCCAAAAATCACCATTTTTGGACACAATCAAGAAAACTAATCAAAATATCATTTTAAATTTTTCCAGAATTTTTGAAGATCAGAAAAATTACGAAACTGAAAATCATAACAACCCTTAAAATCCATTACCATCCCTTACAATCTCTTACAATCTCTTACCTCAAAAGAGCAGTACTTCTGACTGGAATGCAAAGCCGAAGGAAACTTGCACTGAATAGCAACTCTCAAAGTATCTAAATACTCACAAAATATGCTTCATAATATAGAGAAAGAAAGAGAGAAAGCTTATGTTTCTGGTGTGATTTTCAATTCTAACTTAGCCCTCTATTTATAGGAAAATTTTGGTAGGTTTGACCTGCAACCTGATGGCTTTACCTGCTACTATTCCCACCCACCACATTTGAAATATAATTCAGCACATTTCTTCACCAACCACAAGTGGGGCCCACCAATTCTAGAATTTTCTACCAAAATGATAAACTCCGAAAATTCAACAATTTCTGAACCAGTCATCTCGTAAAATTCATAATAAATCATACGTTCATTTTTAACGGTTCAAAATTTATGGGCATATACTCAACTTATATATGTATAACATATCCAAAAATTACCACGATCCAACGGTCGGATTAAAAATTATAACCCCCGCAAAATATCTCAAAAACCCTGATTTTTAATACATCCATTCCGACAAAAATACGGATAAAAATCTCAACATTAACTCCTTCATTTTTTAACCACAAAAATATATCCCTCATTTATATCCACATAAAATAAATATTTTCTTATCATATGAATCAATAATTAATTATTCAGAAATAATATAATAGAATCACATTTATGACAACCAGGCCGTTCCCAGGAAAGAGGGGGCTTTCCAATAAGGATTTCTCCTTACTAGCGCGCAATTAGATGACCAAACCTCTCCTTAGACAGAACTTTCTAGACATTGCCAATAATGCTATCTAATAATACTATTCAAATAATATGAATTATTGATCTGATAATGGGAAATACTGTGCAGCAACAATTATTGAACAACAATAATACAAAATTTCAACGTAGCAATTATTGAATCAATAAAATAAAATATTGAACAGTAATTACTGTAACAATTATTGAGTAGTGCCTTCTTACGTAAGAATCAATAATTTCAAAAATACTATGCAATACCGTGTGCTACTGTGCAATAACGCGTATTACTGTATTTTAACCACCGGATATTCCAACAGTGTTAACGGTAACAACTACGCCGTTATTTGTAAAAATTCAAATTTGTCGTTTTCTTCACCCGACAGTTATTCGTTATGGGGCCCACAAATAGCTGCGCCGTCGTACGAATATTCCCCGACAGAAAGAATATTCCACGACCAAATGAATATTCCCCGACAACAATGATTATTTTATAACCACTTGCTTATTTTGAAAAAAAATTTATATTTCACCCATAACTTTAAACTTTTATCAATTTAACCATTTACTGAATAGTAATTATAAGAAAAATTGAATACCTTTATTTCATAAAATTCGGGGTCTTACAATCTCCCCTCCTTATGAAATTTCGTCCCCGAAATTTACATACCTGGTATTTCAAAGAGTTGAGAATACCTTGCTTTCATTTCAGATTCCATCTTTTCTGTCATCATAATTTCTCCATTGCTCATCTCTTGTATTTCAAATATCATTCTAGAATACAGCTTCAAAACAAGGGTTAACTTAACAAATTAACATATCACATAATATCCTGATATTATGACTGACCAACAAATAAGCTTAGGTAGGACACACTAGCGAAGGATTTACTCGTCTCTCTCCTCCTAGTTATATTTCCCGATCTCCGCCAGAAATCATATCCCTAAGCTCTGATACCACCTGTGACAACCCCAAAATAGGTCCATTCAATCCAACCTATTCTGAGTCGCCAAATACATGGTACAGAAAATAACTACAACTTTATTACAACAATTGTCGTGCAAAATACAACAACACATATGCTGTGAGTTTGGATACAAATATATACCAAATGTGACTCATGTTCCAATCGTGGACATCACCTCACAATGACACCTTACATAAAGGTATAGTCAAAAACTGTTTTGGAAATTAGAATCTTTGGAAAGTGCTTAAGGAAACCTTCGTACATGGGAGGCCATGCTTCTAGGTTGTGATAGATATCATATGGCCACAGAATTATCCTTGGTTTACCCAATAGACCCCAAAGAAAAACGAGAAGATTACTATCATATTCTTCCCAATGGTGAGTCTTCTCTTGACTTATCATTATCTTCACTGTCTCTAATTGAGAATTATACTTCAAACAAACACCAAGATTATATAGGTAGTGCTCGTATATATACTCAGCAAGTGGATGAGCACAACCCTGTCTTATGATGACACGAGGTTATATGTCATTAGACATCTTGTATGATAGTGACAAAACACCCTTCCAACGTTGGGTTCGCCTCACCCTATTTTCTTCACCAAATATAACTACTAAATGATGACCACCGTTCTATTCCCTTGTTACCCCCGCTCGACCCAGCTACACTCTTATTACCTGAAAGGAATTGTGAAGCAAAAGGGTGAGCACAACTAGCTCAGTAAAGAATATCATGACTAAAGATAATTCAATTATCAATAGCCTTCATCAACAATAAATCAGAGATTTAGAACATATGGTAAATGATAAAAATTTCAACCATAGTTGCAGCGGAACGAGCAATCCATTAGAAGAGTCAAATAGACTATAAAGTCTATTATCTTCTCCATGTTAAAAATCCACCAACAATGTTTTATCCCTGTAACATCAATCAACAATTCTGGTCCACAATTATATGAATAACTCATAATCATAACTGTAGTTCTAAATTCCTCTTCTCATCCAAGACGAAGATAATTTTCATCACCTATCTTTACCTGAAACATCAAAGATCGTGGTTACACCAAATCACATTTCCTGTTCATAATCATACTAATAACTTCATCTTTGCACTACGGCCAAAGATATTCATTTGTATCACCAGTTGGTCATGTTTATCTCAACATCTGTTCATCTTTGCACTACTGGCCAAAGATATTCAACAACATGTCATCTTTGCACTACGGGCCAAAGATATTCATCAACAATTCATCTTTGCACTACAGGCCAAAGATATTCATCAATATTTCATCTTTGCACTACAGGCCAAAGATATTAATATCTCAAAGAAATATATAACCATTTCAGAATTTATATAAACAATAATTATAACCATGTTGATCAATTCACCTTTGCACTTAAGCTAAAGATATTCACTTATAAATTTAATGGTCATGATCATACCAATCAACGATTCAACTTTGCACTACTGGCCAAAGATAACCCATAGTCATGATCATACCAAAAATCTACCCATCTTTACACTCAAGTCAAAGAGAAATATCATCATTAGGGTTATAAAAACGTTATATATAATAATAAAAATAATATGATCAGCATCTAGTTTTAATCTCAAGAGTAATATTCGTAACTCATGAATAGTAAACTCGACGCAAAAAGGTAGAAATTCCACAATAAAATCCATACCAGTATTTCGGTACAATGATATTGAAAGAATAATATTTCTTAAGCTTATAAACAATTTATTTAAATTGTTTACACTTTACTAAATAATGTATTTAATCATTCTAAAATACCAAACTCATAAGATTTTATCACCAATAATCAAAACCCTCATCAAAAATCTGCATATACCTCATATAGGATTCTCAAGCCATAAAATCCTATTTTCTAATTTTCTTACTTCACATAACATATTTAATTCATTTACTCATAACTAGTCCATTTTCATGAAAAATATCAAATCAGTTCCAAAAATATTTCTTTTCTGGAAATTAGCATAATATAGTCCCATAGTGAACATATATTTTTCTCAGAATTTTTAAAAGTCATTTACTATTTTTCATATGGCCAAAATAGCCGAATATTTAGACATTTATCAAAAATTGTACTTTTATCTAAAAATTCTGAAATTCACAGAGTATACTCCTATCATATACATGTACTCCCAATAAAAATTTCATCAATTTTGGAGTTAACCACAAGGAATTATAAGCGGTTACTTTTAAAATAGTTTTTTCTCATAAAATTCATAACTCTCAATCTATACATCCAAAAATCACCATTTTTGGACACAATCAAGAAAACTCATCAAAATATCATTTCAAATTTTTCCAGAATTTTTGAAGATCAGAAAAATTACGAAACTGAAAATCATAACAACCCTTAAAATCCCTTACAATCCCTTACAATCCCTTACCTCAAAAGAGCAGTACTTCTGACTGGAATGCAAAGCCGAAGGAAACTTGCACTGAATAGCAACTCTCAAAGTATCTAAATACTCACAAAATATGCTTCATAATATAGAGAAAGAAAGAGAGAAAGCTTATGTTTCTGGTGTGATTTTCAATTCTAACTTAGCCCTCTATTTATAGGAAAATTTTTGTAGGTTTGACCTGCAACCTGATGACTTTACCTGCTACTATTCCCACCCACCACATTTGAAATATAATTCAGCACATTTCTTCACCAACCACAAGTGGGGCCCACCAATTCTAGAATTTTTCACCAAAATGATAAACTCCGAAAATTCAACAATTTCTGAACCAGTCATCTCGTAAAATTCATAATAAATCATACGTTCATTTTTAACGGTTCAAAATTTGTGGGCATATACTCAACTTATATATGTATAACATATCCAAAAATTACCACGATCCAACGGTCGGATTAAAAATTATAACCTCCGCAAAATATCTCAAAAACCCTGATTTTTAATACCTCCATTCCGACAAAAATACGGATAAAAATCTCAACATTAACTCCTTCATTTTTTAACCACAAAAATATATCCCTCATTTATATCCACATAAAATAAATATTTTCTTATCATATGAATCAATAATTAATTATTCAGAAATAATATAATAGAATCACATTTATGACAACCAGGCCGTTCCCAGGAAAGAGGGGGCTTTCCAATAAGGATTTCTCCTTACTAGCGCGCAATTAGATGACCAAACCTCTCCTTAGACAGAACTTTCTAGACATTGCCAATAATGCTATCTAATAATACTATTCAAATAATATGAATTATTGATCTGATAATGGGAAATACTGTGCAGCAACAATTATTGAACAACAATAATACAAAATTTCAACGTAGCAATTATTGAATCAATAAAATAAAATATTGAACAGTAATTACTGTAACAATTATTGAGTAGTGCCTTCTTACGTAAGAATCAATAATTTCAAAAATACTATGCAATACCGTGTGCTACTGTGCAATAACGCGTATTACTGTATTTTAACCACCGGATATTCCAACAGTGTTAACGGTAACAACTACGCCGTTATTTGTAAAAATTCAAATTTGTCGTTTTCTTCACCCGACAGTTATTCGTTATGGGGCCCACAAATAGCTGCGCCGTCGTACGAATATTCCCCGACAGAAAGAATATTCCACGACCAAACGAATATTCCCCGACAACAATGATTATTTTATAACCACTTGCTTATTTTGAAAAAAAATTTATATTTCACCCATAACTTTAAACTTTTATCAATTTAACCATTTACTGAATAGTAATTATAAGAAAAATTGAATACTTTTATTTCATAAAATTCGGGGTCTTACACTAATAATCTAAGCTGAGATGAACAACCCTATTATTAGGGGATTATTTTAGAAATACGCAATAGCGTTAATGTGACACCCCCAAATCCGGGTACTTCGATTCCATGGGATTTTGTGTTCACTGTACAAGCATCATCTATCTATCTACCCATAAATAATATCAAACCATACAATAGATAGAAATCATAATAAAATCTCTTCCCTTAAGGGTTACATCAACTGAATCATAAATAAATCCCAGGTTACTCTAACCTTAAAACATCTGTGCGGAATTCTAAACAAATAAGTCTTAAACAACAACATAAGTCTTAAACATAAATACATCATCAATTTAAGAAAATAGCAAGTCTTCATCACTTGCTAACTTTGCCCTTGCCCTTACTAGTGGAAGGTTCATCACTTCTTTCGTTCTTAACTGCAATGTTATTATTAAGCAAGAGTGAGCACAAATGCCCACAAGTATAATAATGAAATAACAATATAATAACATGCGAATAAATCAAAGACGTCTGAATAAGAGCTCAACTTTTGAATCAAGAATGAATAACAAGAATCAAAAGAATTCTGGGGGTCATAAGACCTTGAACTATGTCCTAGGTTAACAAGGGTTATACTTGAAACCTTTAACAGTCATAAGACTATGGACCTTCTTCTCGTACTTAGGGGGATCAGCCCTTAGTACCATACTGTGCACAATATCTTAACGCTAAAGCGTAATTAATCCCCTATACAGGGTTGTTCATCTCAGTTTGACATTCGAGTCCGCAACAAAGGAAGTTTGGTTTGGATAACTTCATCAAGGGTTCTGAAATTTAGAACGCTCATCAACTATGGACTAGTTGAATCAATAAGGTTCACTAGTCTAATAAGGTTCAACAATAATTGATATTTGATTAGAATAATAATCTCAAAAGTATACAATAGGACAATTATTGTATAACTGAATCATGCTTTAGAAAGATAATTAATCTTTAATATCATGCTTGAACTTGAATAATAACAAGGATAATTTATTCAAGGTAAATAATAAACTTGAACAATAATGACAAGTATGGTTAGGAAAACTTGCTCGACATAAAAGTAACGTTTAAGTTTAAATAAACTTGCTCAATAGAATGGAGTTAGGGATAGGATACTTGCTCAATGTAAAAGTAAAGTTGAGAAACTTGCCTCGTGCGTAGATTACACTTTAACTAAGCACGTTCTTTGATTTAAATCCTACATACCATTCACATTTACAATACTAGTTAATTACAACTTAACTAATCAACATAAACTCATTCTCTTTGTTTACTTGATTTATTGACTATACTTAATCACTTTATCACATTTACTGCCACATAAAACCACTTCATGAATAATATTCTAATTATGAAATTAATAATTTAATCCACATGTAATTATGTTATTTACATGTTATACAACTATCTTATCATCACATTATTCTTCTAACATGTTTACATGTTCATTACAATAATCCACTAACACATTGTTAGACTTAAACATTTTTTAAAAATCTCATTTCTGAGTTTTCTGGGGAGTGGCGCTGCGGCGCCACTATTGGACTAAGGATTCGCGCTGCGGCGCCGTGGCGCTGTGGCCGGGCCCTTGGCGCTACGGCGCTGTGGCGCCGTGGCTCGAGACATGGCGCTACGGCACGGTGGCGCTGCGGCGCGGGAAATGAACTGGTAGCCGGCGCTGCGGCGCGGCATACCAGACACAGAAATGGCAGTTCGCGAAAATCGCAGAACTTGCCAATTTCTCCCAATTTCTTAAAGTTCTACTCGAAATTAAACATACCCATATGCTATAATTTATATATAATCATTACCCAACATTTATATACTGACAAAACCAATTTTAAACACTTATTAACAGATTTAAAGCCTAACAAAATTACTGACTTTGATGTTCGTGAAGTTTAGAAAACTTTATATGAAAATTCTCCCTACGGATTCGTTATAACACCGAATCCGTTCATTTAAACCCCGATCTCTCCGTATCGACATGCTCAATAATGTAAGGGTGTAAATTTTAGGGATAATATATAATCCATACGTCAATTATCACATATATGGCCATATGGCCATATCACGTACTCTGTTTATTTTGAAAAACATACGTACGACATGTTTTCACAACACTGATGTTATGGTTTGCAACATATACATAATTAAACATGATTTGATACAACAAAACACACATATAACTTATAATCATTACTCCTAGCCCAATTACAGAGGTTTAAAACCAAAACTATGAAAGCCATGTTCATGGAATTTAAATGACGTAAAAATTTGTAATTGGGAAGGAGGAGATTACCCTGTAGAGTATAAGGTATAGTATAGGAGATGAATTGAAACTCTTTCTCCAACTTTTCTCAAACACCAAGCAACTCTCTCTGATTTGCAGACTTAGAAAATGAAGGAAAATAGAAGACGTCGTATTCTGATAGGAAGAAATAGACGCGTGTTGGTGGTCAGTTACCCAGTCATGGGTTAATTGGCCCCAACTCCCTTTAGTGCCATGTTTGGCTAGATAAATACTACAAAACCAATTAATTTAATAAAGCTTTATCATATAGTTTAAATAATGTCACAACCATATAAAATAAATCAATATTTTATTTAATTTACTTTAAATTAAATATAATAATTTCTCAATAATGCACATAGTCACATAATTAAATTTCTCTTTAATAAATAATAACAATTTATTAAATCTCTAATTAATAATTACATTAATTAGATAACATCATGCTTGATTAAATATTTCATTTAATTCAACAAGTTCACATAATTATATACTTGAATAATAATTATTCTCCACATTAATTTAATAATTGCAACGCATATAATTAAATTAATCTACCACAATTGCATCAATTAATTATTAAATCTAATAATTAAATCATCGAAAATATTTATTTAATTCAATAAATATTAAAATTAATTTACAAAATTCTCGTTCGTCACAGTTAAAATGTTTGCGCAATACATAGTACAAAGGGTTGATCACCTGGAGTACGGGATGATGGTCCATATAGTCATTTAGACTGTTAAAGGTTACAGTAAATACACATGTTAACCTAGGACATAGATGATGATTATAGTCTTTTAGACTGTTAAAGGTTAAAGTAGAAATACTTGAAAACCTAGAGTATAGTTCGTGGTCTTATGACCCTCAGTGTATTCTTTGGTGTTGATATCTATTGTTAACTTAAACGTTCATTATTCCTTTGAACTCGTAGCTTTTGAATTAAAGTTTATTGTTCCGGTGAGAATACTTTACCATTGAAAGCTCATTTAATTGTCATTCATTAAACATTATTATATATTATCCTTCTTGTGGGCAATTGTTTGCTCACTCTTGCACAAAACAATGCAGATGAAGTTAAGAAGTTTGAAGAGCTTTCTATAAGCAAGGGCAAGGACAAAGTGCTTGATTAGACGACAACGTTTAATTTACCTTTTATTTATGAAGCTTATGTAATAGATTTAATTATGATCATGTTTTAATTTTTCACTGATGATTGTACTAAAGGTTAGATGACCTGAGATTTATTTTAGATTATGTAACCCTTTAATGGGAGATTGATTGTTTAAACTTTTGAGTTTAATTATATCCTTTGTTTATGGGTAGTTAGTTATGATTTTATTGGACAGTGAACACCTAATCTGTGGAATTGAATTACCAGGATTTGGGGGTGTCACATTAACCCATCGTATAACCCCATTTTGGGGTATGTTAACCTCAGACTTAATCATTAGATTTCGCACCAAAACAATTTGGTTCGGCATAACTTCTCAAAGAAAGCTCGATTTTCTTATAACATGACATACCATTTGTATAGCCAAATCAAATATCTTAGACCATACCAATAAATTGGACATCAACTTGAAACATTCGTCTAGTCAAATCAATTGACATCGACTATTTCTTTAAATTCTTTCACAATAAATCAAAACGTTACATGACGTCATGATATTGTACTTTTCACAGTATGTTGAGGACTCCGTCAGTTTATGACTTCATCATTATACATCATACTGTAGCGGGTTGTTGATCATATGATCAAATCCAACACTAGGTTTAATTGCAGTAATAACTCCATCCTTTTACCATCTTTGTATCAAATGCATTAATAATATAATTTTGATATTTCAAATCAACTTTTGTCTAGCCGAAACAATTAGCATAGACATATAAAGAATAGTTCTTTTTAAAACCCATTGGTTCCAAAAGTTGAACCAATTCTTTCATTTTCAAAACGCGCACATTAGCACGATTTCAATAAACATTAAAATCTAGCATAGCTAGATGACTTGGAATATCCTATTTCTCTATCTTCATTCATTGTCTTACTTGCGACAATACTTAATCTTCTCTAGCACCTTCAATGTTAAGTCTATTGAAAATACTTATTTCCAGTCTAACCATTCATATACTTTAATATAGTCCGTCAACTTATCACACTTTATGTGTTTAGGAACTTTCCATAACCATATGTGTTTAAGAACTTATCTTCGTAATATGTAATCCAAGAACAAATCAAGAACTCTCCATATGTTTAGGGCTCAAAAACATAGCAAATAACTATGAGTCACAAACATTTCATAAGTATGAGTTTCAAGAACTCGCGCCTATCTTAACATTCTCTACCTATCATACATATACATGAGAAAAGATTCACCTTCTCTTCATATACATATTGATAGTGCGACATACTATTCCAATGATTATCACTGTAATAAGCTAAATAGTTGTTACACCGAAGCACAAACCTCTGCCCATAACAAAGGTTCATACAACTCAGCTATCACATGAGTTCTCAATCGAAATTAGAACTTCTAACTTTCTCTTTACTTAATACGAATTTTTTTTAATTCGTATGCTAACCTTTACAACTCAATCTGAGTTCTTCTTCCCGTACTACTTCGTAGTACCATACATTTATAGCATTAGCTATAAATCATTCATCGTTTAACAAAACAATTGTTATTACGATTCAATCTGATCACGTGGTGATCTTCTTCCTTAATCGTTTAACTCAACGATCTTCTTATCATTCTCTCTACAATTATAGCCTTAGATACTCACACCTAAGGTTTATAACTTATCAGCTCTAATACCAACTTGTAACGCCCCGAAATCTGGTCTATCTTTACACCCGAATTCCGTGCGTCACGATTACATCATCTTCCAAACATACATCATTATATATTGAATATAACAACATACATTCTCAAATTCCAGGTTATAAAACCTTATAACCTCTTTCATTATAAATAATGATAAACACATTATTTATTCCATCTTACAAGAGTGACTTTTATCCGCCACCAAGGATACATAACAATTCGTTAAACTAATCTATAGTTCAATTAAACTATTCTACATTACAAGTCTTCGCTTGATCTTCATGCACATTCACATACTGAATGGAATTTCTTCTTGATGCCGATCAGCTTGATCTTTATGGGATCCTTAAGTTCTTCTAACATCGTACGCTGAAAATGTTTTTCATTTAAAGCAAGTGTGAGAATTCAATTGCCCAGCAATTCATAGCAGTTGAATAAACAACTTCAAGAATTTAAACATTCTTTTAGGACTTCAATAACCGAACAAAGGTTATGAAGCAACTTGAATAATAGAAATAAACTTTGATTCCTATCATTTTAAAACATTAGTCACATTCACTTCAAAATACTTTCATTCTTCTACCTTTTTCATGCACATTCTATCTGGCTAGAATCATTAGCACAGACTTAACAATAACGGTTCAGGTATAAACATAACATACTCGTATTGAACAGTTCAATCACAGAGCAGTTCATCTCATAGAAATACCGAAGTGTTCAAATTGTGGCACAAGGCCTCATACATACTACCACCTTGTACATATATCGCACATATGCACATAGACAAAACTTCTCAAGTTTAACATTTGAGAAGTTTAAGACACTAGCATTCATATAAAGTATGAATGAAGTTAGGAAACTTACCTTACGCATAGCTACAGCTTACGCTGAACTGCTCATTCCAATCCCTATATAACACATAAGGAAAAAGCACATACACCAATTAGTCACATACTTGACTTACGCATTAGTTTATTTAACTTTACTTCTTAAGGTTCGCATTCTTGCAATCTAAATTTACGCAACTAACTTTCTTTACCGCTTTACGGCTTCATGACATACGAAGATGTCTTACACATATGATCATCATCTTTGATGATTTACATTCTTATCGTCTTCTTATTACTCTTCTAGGACTCAGCTCACATCATGTCTCTGCTAGTAGTCTATATGGTACTCTGAGTGGTTTCCCACAAACAACCAACAAATAAGTTCTCGTCTCGTCTACATTGTCTTTCACAATGAGTTAGATCGGTCGCCAGTTTCATATATACCTCCGCTCTCTGAAGGAATTATTTAGCCCAGCTCCCATATGTCAACCATCAAAGATTACGATTGTACCACAACCTAAATTTTATCTTAACTTATACGAAACATTAAACTATAATGTTCTTATCGTCTAAGTCATACAGTCTTTTGTATACTCAAAACGATCATTCAACATTAATTCTACGCATTCATAGCGTTAAGCATTCTACGTTATCGTATTCATATCTTACAACGTCCTGTTCATTCGACTCAGAACGTTCTTCGAGTTATCATTTTTAACTCGGCTTCTTTACGTTATAAATTATTGTCTTCAATTTAATTCCTTCACCGTTCACGGTTTAATCAACATTCTTCATTACCTTACGTTCAAACCATACACGGGGTGTAGGTTCTGCCCGTTTAATATTCGTGTACACTCAACCCTCATTTCGGCTAAAGTGTTTAACTCTTACATTCGTTATCCATTACATGAACCCCACGTTCATTATTATTTCTTAATGTCAAAGCCATACGGTTCGTTGTATGCTAAGACCAATCATTTATCGCAACCGCGTTGCGTTTACATTCTTTGTCTTTTAATCTCGTTTAATCATTTCATTCAACCTTCACTAAATGTTTAAATCACTTGTTTAAGTGTTACATTGCGTGAACTACACGTTCATATTTTTTTTCTTGCACATCCCCCAGTAATTGAGCACTTAAAATCTCATCACTGGGTCAAAACTTTAACAAACTGAGTATAATAAAGAATGGAATAACAAAAGAAATCACCATGCATACGGTACTTCGCATAGACAGGTTATTCTAACAGAATAATAATAACGGAACCAGGTCAGGTAAAATTCGCACCGACAGGATGTTCCAACAGAATAATAAAGAATGGAATAACAACAGAAATCACCATGCATGCGGTACTTCGCATAGACAGGTTATTCCAACAGAATACTAAATAACGGAACCAGCTCCGGCGTAAAACGCACAGACAGGATATTCTAACAGAATAATAATAAAGACGGAACTAGGTCCGGCGTAAAACGCACAGACAGGATATTCCAACAGAATAATAAAGACGGAATAATAGAAGAATGTTGTGAGACCCCGAATTTTATGAAATAAAAGTATTCAATTTTTATATTTTAGTAAATGGTTAAATTGATAAAAGGTTAAAGTTAAGGGTGATATGTGAATTTTTTTTAAGTAGACAAGTTATCATAAAATACCCGGTTACTATTCACTCTACTATTGTTCACTCGGGTATTTGGAATACTTTTCATGTCGAAGTACTATTCACGAGTTACTATTCACCCGAACAAAATATTTTATGAAAATAACGACGGATGTTTTACCGTTAAAACTGTTGAACTACTTGGTAGTAAAAGTACAGTAATACGTGTTGTTGCATAGTAGCACACGGTATTGATTATTGATATTTATGTGAGAAGTCACTCAGTTTTGTTCAATTATTACTACAATAGTGGTTGCATAGTATCTCATATTTTTTGATTCAATTATTGTTGATTTATAAGTTTTGTTTTATTCGTATTATTAACGTAATAAAATAGAAACATCTTTTTATATAAAACAGAATATTTTATTAAAGTTATTCTATAAATAGAATATATTATATTTTATTATGCATAGTATTTGCATAGTGTCCGCATAGTATTTTGTATAGTAAAATCTTTTTATATAAAACATAATACTTTATTAAAGTTATTCTATAAATAGACTATATTATATTTTATTATGCATAGTGTTTGCATAGTGCCTGCATAGTGTTTGCATAGTAAAAATCTTTTTATAGAAAAATAGAATATATTATATTTTATTTAAAAGATTTTTCTTTAAATATGGACCGTCAGATTAAAGTAAATCAATCTGGACCGTTCATGAATTAGTTACTATGCATTCTATTTTCCTATAAATAGAAGCTCATTCCTTCATTATTATCTTACGAATTCACTGAACTCTAGAGAGAGAAACTATAGAGAGAGACTATAGAGAGATAGAAAAAAAGTTTTCTGCTACTTCACTACTCTTATATCAAGTATTATTTTACGGTAAGGGATATTATTCTTTTCTATTCAAGAAGAGAACTTCTGTTATTCCATTTCTTTATTGTTCTGTTGGAATAACCTATATACGCGGGCTACCCTATACTTGGTGACATTCTTCTATTATTCTGTCTTTATTATTCTGTCAGAATATCCTGTCTGTGCTATACGCCGGACCTGGTTCTATTTTTATTATTCCGTCATTATTATTCTATCGGAATATCTTGTCTGTGCTATACGCCGGACCCGGTTCCATCATTTACTATTCCGCATTTATTATTATGTTGGAACATCCTGTCGGTGTGAATTTAACCTGACCTGGTTCCGTAATTATTATTCTGTTGAAATAACCGTCTATGCGAAGTACCGCATGCATGGTGATATCTTTTGTTATTCTATTCGGTATTATACTCAGTTGATTAAAATTTTGACTTCTATAATCCATGAAATTAGTGGAATATCCTTGATATTTGCGCTTCATCCAGTATCTTTTCGTGGAAATATTCTTCTGAGCATTCTTGAATTTTACTCTACAAAGCAGTATCATGTTGACAATTTGGACGTTATTGGTTCCTGGACAAATTAATTCTTGAACTTGTTTAATTGAATTCTTATATCATTGTCATCATCCTCATGTTTATGTTATGTTGAAAGTTATCTGTAGTGCATAGATGGACTTGGTATGATTATGACCAGGGATTATTCGGTATAATCATGACCGTAATGTTACAAATGATGTGAAAATTAAAAGTCCTCATTGGCCCGTAGTGCATTGATGGACAGTTTTTGGTATGATTATGGCTATGGATTCTCTTCGGCCAAGGGAGAAAAGATGAATTATTTTATGGCATGAACAGGACCGTTGATGAAAATACGATTATCTTTGGCCCGTAGTGCATGGATAATTCGTGGTCGTGATACTAAAGAATATCATTGGCCTGTAATGCAGGGATGATTTAATGATGTGGATTATTTATTGAGCTGAGTCTCAGCGATAAAAGTGATAAAAAACTTTTTAAATCATAAAAGATAGTAGATTATATTCTCTACTTGACTCTTTTAATGGATTATTTGTTCCACTGCAGTTAAACTTGAGGTCTATTGTATTTTATCAGTTTAACATTGTTGGAGGCTAATGATAATTTATTCTGCATTATCTTAGTCATAATATTTCTTACTGGGCTAGTTGAGCTCACCCTTTCTTTCACTGTTCTCTTCAGGAAATGAGAACGTAGCTGGGACTAGTCGGGGAACGGAGTAATGGTCCGAGATGATAGTATTAGTAGTCATCACTATTCTGTTAAATAGTGTGACAATAAATGTAATGAGGACTTATTCTGAGAGTGGATACTGTCTAGATGACAATATGCGTATTTAAAACTCCCAGCTCATGTTGTATAAGTTAGTTTGTATTTGAATTATGTACCATGTAAGTGGCGACCCAAGATGGGTGACGTATACCTAATTTTGGGGGCGTCACAGTTGGTATCAAAGCTTAGGGATATGATCCCTGGCTAGGATGTGAGACTAGAACTAGGAGGGGAGAGACGGGAAATTCCTTCGCTAGTATGACCTACCTAAGTTTATTGGGTATTTAATTGGTCGGTTAAAGTATAGGGATAATGTGTGATATGTTAATTAACCCTTATTTTGAAACTATGTTCTAGAATGATATTTGAAACACGGGAGATTAGAAATGAGAAAATCATGATAGCAAGGAAATTATCGGAAAGGTATAATCTGAAAAGAAAGCAAGGTATTCTCATCTCTTCGAATATCAGGTACGTACGTAAATTTCGAGGGCGAAATTTCATAAGGATGGGAGATTGTGAGACCCCGAATTTTAGGAAATAAAAGTATTCAATTTTTCTATTTTAGTAAATGGTTAAATTGATAAAAGGTTAAAGTTAAGGGTGATATGTGAATTTTTTTTAAGTAGACAAGTTATCATAAAATACCCGGTTACTATTCACTCTACTATTGTTCACTCGGGTATTTGGAATACTTTTCATGTCGAAGTACTATTCACGAGTTACTATTCACCCGAACAAAATATTTTATGAAAATAACGACGGATGTTTTACCGTTAAAACTGTTGAACTACTTGGTAGTAAAAGTACAGTAATACGCGTTGTTGCATAGTAGCACACGGTATTGATTATTGATATTTATGTGAGAAGTCACTCAGTTTTGTTCAATTATTACTACAATAGTGGTTGCATAGTATCTCATATTTTTTGATTCAATTATTGTTGATTTATAAGTTTTGTTTTATTCGTATTATTAACGTAATAAAACAGAAACATCTTTTTATATAAAACAGAATATTTTATTAAAGTTATTCTATAAATAGAATATATTATATTTTATTATGCATAGTATTTGCATAGTGTCCGCATAGTATTTTGTATAGTAAAATCTTTTTATATAAAACATAATACTTTATTAAAGTTATTCTATAAATAGAATATATTATATTTTATTATGCATAGTGTTTGCATAGTGCATGCATAGTGTTTGCATAGTAAAAATCTTTTTATAGAAAAATAGAATATATTATATTTTATTTAAAAGATTTTTCTTTAAATATGGACCGTCAGATTAAAGTAAATCAATCTGGACCGTTCATGGATTAGTTACTATGCATTCCATTTTCCTATAAATAGAAGCTCATTCCTTCATTATTATCTTACGAATTTACTGAACTCAAGAGAGAGAAACTATAGAGAGAGACTATAGAGAGATAGAAAAAAAGTTTTCTGCTACTTCACTACTCTTATATCAAGTATTATTTTACGGTAAGGGATATTATTCTTTTGTATTCAAAAAGAGAACTTCTGTTATTCCATTTCTTTATTGTTCTGTTGGAATAACCTGTATACGCGGGCTACCCTATACTTGGTGACATTCTTCTATTATTCTGTCTTTATTATTCTGTCGAAATATCCTGTCTGTGCTATACGTCGGACATGGTTCCATTTTTATTATTCCGTCTTTATTATTCTGTCGGAATATCCTGTCTGTGCTATACGCCGGATCTGGTTCCATCATTTATTATTCTGCATTTATTATTATATTGGAACATCCTGTCGGTGTGAATTTCACCTGACCTGGTTCCGTTATTATTATTCTGTTGAAATAACCGTCTATGCGAAGTACCGCATGCATGGTGATATCTTTTGTTATTCTATTCGGTATTATACTCAGTTGATTAAAATTTTGACTTCTATACTCCATGAAATTAGTGGAATATCCTTGATATTTGCGCTTCATCCGGTATCTTTTCGTGAAAATATTCTTCTGAGCATTCTTGAATTTTACTCTACAAAACAGTATCATGTTGACAATTTGGACGTTATTGGTTCCTAGACAAATTAATTCTTGAACTTGTTTAATTGAATTCTTATATCATTGTCATCATCCTCATGTTTACGTTATGTTGAAAGTCATCTGTAGTGCATAGATGGTCTTAGTATGATTATGACCAGGGATTATTCGGTATAATCATGACCGTAATGTTACAAATGATGTGAAAATTAAAAGTCCTCATTGGCCTGTAGTGCATTGATGGACTGTTTTTGGTATGATTATGGCTATGGATTCTCTTTTGCCAAGGGAGCAAAGATGAATTATTTTATGGCATGATCAGGACCGTTGATGAAAACACGATTATCTTTGGCCCGTAGTGCATGGATAATTCGTGGTCGTGATACTAAAGAATATCATTGGCCTGTAGTGCAAGGATGATTTAATGATGTAGATTATTTATTGAGCTGAGTCTCAGCGATAAAAGTGATGAAAAACTTTTTAAATCATAAAAGATAGTAGATTCTATTCTCTACTTGACTCTTTTAATGGATTGTTTGTTCCGCTGCAGTTAAACTTGATGTCAGTTGTATTTTATCAGTTTAACATTGTTGGAGGCTAATGATAATTTATTCTGCATTATCTTAGTCATAATATTTCTTACTGGGCTAGTTGAGCTCACCCTTTCTTTCACTGTTCTCTTCAGGAAATGAGAACGTAGCTGGGACTAGTCGGGAAACGGAGTAATGGTCCGAGATGATAGTATTAGTAGTCCTCACTATTCTGTTAAATAGTGTGACAATAAATGTAATGAGGACTTATTCTGAGAGTGGATACTATCTAGATGACAATATGCGTATTTAAAACTCCCAGCTCATGTTGTATAAGTTAGTTTGTATTTGAATTATGTACCATGTAAGTGGCGATCCAAGATGGGTGACGTATACCTAATTTTGGGGGCGTCACAAATGTCACCAAGTATAGAGTAGCCCGCGTATACAGGTTATTCTAATGGAATAATAAAGAATGGAATAACAGAAGTTCTCTTTATGAATACGAAAGAATAACACCCCTTACCGTAAAAGAAACTGGATATAAGAGTAGGGAAGTAGCAGAATACTTTTCTTCTTTCTCTCTATAGTTTATCTCTCTAGAGTTTCAGTGAATCCGTAAGAAAATAATGAAGGAATTATATTCTATTTATAGAAAAATGGACTGCATAGTAACTAACTCATGAACGGTCCAGATTGATTTACTTTAATCTGACAGTCCATATTTAAAGTAAAATCTTTTAAAAAATATATAATATATTCTATTTATAATCTAATAAAACGAATAACTTTATAAAAGATTTTACTATGCAAATACTATGCAGGCACTATGCAAATACTATGCATAATAAAATATAATATATTCTAATTATTGTCTAATAAAACAGATAACTTTATAAAAGTATTCTATTTTATATAAAAAGATTTTACTATTAGCCTAATAAAATGAATAACTTTATAAAAGTATTCTGTTTTATATAAAAAAAAATTTTGTTTTATTACATTAATAATACCAATAAAACAAAACTGAGTGACTTATCACATAAACATCAATAATAAATACCGTGTGCTACTATGCAACCACGCGTATTACTATACTTTTACTACCGAGTAGTTCAACAGTATTAATGGTAAAACTTCCGTCGGTATTTTCAATAAAATATTTTTGTCGTTTTCTCAATCCGACAATAATTCCGTTGTGGGGTCCACCAATGATTGTGCCGTCGTACGAATATTTCCTATTAAAATAAATATTCCCTGACCAATCGAATATTATATAACAACTTGCGTACTTTGCAAAATTTATAAATATTACCCACAACTATAACATTATATCAAATTCACACCATAATATTAAAAAAATTATTTCGAGAAAATTAAATATTTATTCATAAAATCTGGGGTCTCACAATTTAAAAAGTTTTTCATCAACTTTATCGCTGAGACTCAGCTTAATAAATAAAATCGAATCATCCATGTACCACGGCCAAGGATATTCATATAATAATCAATGGTCATGACTATACCAAATAATCACTGGTCATAATCATACCAACAACTGTCCACCAATGAATTACAGGCCAATGAGGACTTTTACCACATCATTCGTCACATTACGGTCATGATTATACCGAATAATTTCTGGTCATAATCATACCAAGTCCATCTATGCACATAAGCCAATGATGACTTTCAACATAATATAAGTATGAGGATAATGACAATTCAATAAAACAAGTTCAAGAATAAATTTTAAAGATTTATAAGTTAATTTATCCTGTACTCAATAACGTCCAAATTATCAACATGATACTGCTTTGTGGAGTAAAATTCAAGAATGCTCAGAAGAATATTTCCATGAAAAGATACTGGATGAAACGCAAATATCAAGGATATTCCACTAATTTCATAGAGTATAGAAGCCAAAACTTTAACCAACTGAGTATAATAGAATATATGAAACCACAAATGGATTTTTGCCGCCATGCGGTAATCCACGTATACAGATAATTCCAATAGAATAATAAATAATGGAATAACAGAAGAATTCATCAGGCGTGCGTAATTCGCACAGACAAGTTATTCCAACAAAATAATAAAGAATTGAATAACAACAGAATTCACCAGGCATGCGATAGACCGCACAGACAGGTTATTCCAATAGAATAATAGAGAATGGAATCAGGTCATGTGTAATCCGCACAAACAGGATGTTCCAACAGAATAATAAATAATGAAATAACAACAGAATTCACCAGGCATGCGATAGACCGCACAGACAGGTTATTTCACCAGAATAATAAAGAATGGAACCAGGTCATGCGTAATCCGCACAGACAGGATATTCCAACAGAATAATAAAGAATATAATAACAAAAGAATTTTTTCAGATATGCGGTACTTCGCATAAACAGGTTATTCCAACATAATAATTAAGAATGGAATAACAACCATTGCGAGTATTAAAAGAAAATAACTCTCTTCATGAATACGAAAGAATAATACCCCTTACGAGTACAACAAATAATGTCCCTTACGAGTACAACAAATAATATCCCGTACCCTAGAAAAATTGAATACTGGAGTAGTGAAGTAGCAGAATATTTTTCTTCTTTCTCTCTATAGTTTCTTTCTCTAGAGTTTCAATGAATTCGTAAGAAATAATGAAGGAATGAGCTTCTATTTATAGGAGAATAGTCTGAATAGTAACTAATTCATGAACGGTCCAGATTGATTTACTTTTAAACGGACGGTCCATATTGATTTACTATTAAAACTTAAAGCAACGGTCCATACTGATTTACTATTAAAACTTTAAACTAGCGATCCATATTGATTTACTATTATAACTTTCCACCAGCGGTCCATATTGATTTACTATTATATCTTCAACCAACGATCCATATTGATTTACTATAATAACTTCAATCAACAGTCTGAAAAATTATCACATCTCCTCATGGAATAATATTGTACCCAAAAATGATTTGGACCGAAAAGAATTATATTTTTCAGGTAAATAGTACCCCGTGAATAGTACTTCAAGAATAGTACACCGTAAATAGTACCCCGACATGAACAGTGTCCCAAATACCCGAGTGAACAATACTAGAGTGAATAGTAACCGGGTGGATAGTAACCCGTGAATAGTACTCCGACACGAAAAGTGCCCCAAATACCCGAGTGAACAATACTAGAGTGAATAGTAACCGGGTGAATAGTAACCCGTGAATAGTAATCCGACATAAAAAGTGCCCCGAATATCTGATTGGTCAATATAACCTCCAGACATCAATTATTATTGAAATAAATATCGATTTTCACTAACACTAATAATCCCAACACAATGGAACAATCAATTTCATCTTTAATCAACACGAACTTATTCATCATTAATATTATAACTCGTAATATTTAACAACCAGGTCGTTCCCAGGAAAAAGGTGGCTTTCTAATAAGAATTTCTCCCTATTGGCGCGCAATTAGGTGACCTAACCTCTCCCTGACAGAACTTTTAGACATTGTCAATATTACAAATAATAATATGAATAACTTTGCCGTCTCAATTATTAATTTAATAATAATAAATATTATGCAGATGACACTATGACAATAATTGAATCAATAATATGAAAGATATGATGCAGCAATTACTGTAGCAATAATTGAGTATAAATGAGTGACTTCTTACGTAAGCATCAATAATCAATACCGCGTGCTACTATGCAACCACGCTTATTACTGTACTTTTACTAACAGGTAGTTCAACAGTTTTAACGGTAACACTTTCGTCATTATTTTTATAAAAAGATAATTCTGTCGTTTTCTAACTACGACAATATTTCCGTTGTGGGGTCCACCAATGATTGTGCCGCCGTACGGATATTTTTCGATAAAAAGAATATTTTCCGACCAAACGAATATTTTATAACAACTTGCATACTTTGCAAAATTTATAAATATTACCCACAACTATAACATTATATCAAATTCACACCATAATATTTTATAACAACTTGTTCAATTGTTGCTACAGTAATTGTTGCATAGTATCTCACGTTATTTGATTCAATTATTGTCAATATTTTATATATTATTAAATCAATAATTGAGACGACGAAGTTATTAATATTATTATTTGCAATATTAACGATGTCTAGAAGTTCTGCCAAGGAGAGGTTTGGTCACCTAATTGCATGCCAATAGGAAAAAATTATAAAATCCAAAATTTTACGAATAAAGATTTAATTTTCTCGAAATATTGTTTTGAATATTATGGTTTGGATTTGAGATAGTGTTATAGTTGTGGGTAGTATTTATAAATTTTACAAAGTATGCAAGTTGTTATATAATATTTGATTGGTCAGGGAATATTCTTTTCATCGGAAAATATCTGTACGAAGACACAATCATTGGTGGACCCCATAACGGAAGTATTGTCGTAGTTAGAAAACGACAGAATTATCATTTTATAAAAATAACGCCGAAAGTATTACCGTTAAAACTGTTGAACTACTCGATAGTAAAAGTACAGTAATACGCGTGGTTGCATAGTAGTACACAGTATTGATTATTGATACTTACGTAAGAAGTCACTCAGTTATACTCTATTATTGCTACAGTAATTGCTGCATCATATCTCTCATATTATTGATTCGATTATTGTCACAGTATCATCTGTATAATATGTTATATTATTAAATCAATAATTGAGACGACAAAGTTATTCATATTATTATTTGCAATATTGACAATGTCTAGAAGTTCTGTCAAGGAGAGGTTTGGTCACCTAATTGCGCGCCAATAAGGAGAAATCCTTATCGGAAAGCCCCTTCTTTCCTGGGAACGACCTGGTTGTTAAATATTGTGAGTTATAATATTAATGATGAATAAGTTCGTGTTCATTAAAGATGAATTTGATAGTTCCATTGTGTTTGGATTATTAGTGCTAGTGGAAATCGACATCTATTTCGATGATAATTGATGTCTATGGGTTATATTGATAAATCGGGTAATTTATCGAATAAATGAATAATTAATTGCTACTAATTCACATGCTTATATAACTATTTGTTCACATGTGTGTACTATTGAATCACATTCTTGTACTATTAGGGGAGTTGGTGCAAGATTGATAATACTTGCATGACTAAGTTAAAAATGGAGGTATAAATAGAGGTACTATACTGTAATTCGTATTTTCACATGATTATAACTATTGGATCACATGATTGAACTATTGATTCACATTATTTACTATTAGGAGAGGTGGTGCAAGTTTGATAATACTTGCAGGACTAAATTAAAAAGGAAAGAAAAGTTGGAGGTATTGTACTGTAATATTTCGAGCCCCAAAATGTGCAATTATCGAAACTATATTTTTCTATAAATAGAAGCTCATTCTTCCTTCATTTCTCACCAATTCACTAAAGCTATAGAGCAATTATTATAGAGAGAAAGAAGAAGAGACGTCTGCTACCTCATTATTCCAGCATCCAATTTTTTTTACGGTAAGGGATATTATTTGTTGTACTCGTAGGGAGTATTATTTCTTTCTTATCCATGAAGAGAACTTCTGTTATTCCATTCTTTATTATTCTATTGGAATAACCTGTATACGCAGGCTACCCTATACTTGGTGAAATTCTTCTGTTATTCCATTCTTTATCATTCTGTTAGAACATCCTGTCTGTGCGTTTACGCCGGACCTGGTTCCATTATTTATCATTTTGTTGGAACATCCTGTCTGTGCGTTCTACGTCGGACCTGGTTCTGTCTTTATTATTCTGTTGGAATATCCTGTCTGTGCGTTTTACGCCGGACTTGATTCCGTCTTTATTATTCTGTTGGAATATCCTGTCTGTGCGTTTTACGCCGGACCTGATTCCGTTATTTATTATTCTATTAGAATAACCTGCCTGTGCGGTCTATCGCATGCCTGGTGATTTCTTTTGTTATTCCATTCCTTGTTATACTCAGTTGGTTAAAGTTTTGACTTCTATACTCCATGAAATTAGTGGAATATCCTTGATATTTGCGCTTCATCCAGTATCTTTTCATGAAAATATTCTTCTGAGCATTCTTGAATTTTACTCTATAAAGCAGTATCATGTTGATAATTTGGACATTATTAGTTCCTGTATAAATTAATTCTTGAACTTGTTTTATTGAATTCTTATATCATTGTCATCATCATCATGTTTATATTTTTTTGAAAGTCATCTATGGCCTGTAGTGCATAGATGGACTTGGTATGATTATGACCAGGGATCATTCGGTGTAATCATGACTGTAATGTTACAAATGATGTGGTAAAATGCCTCATTGGCCCGTAGTGCATTGATGGACAGTTGTTGGCATGATCATGACCATTAATGAATACACAAATATTCTTGGCTCGTAGTGCGTGGATAATTGTGGTCGTGATACTAAAGAATATCATTGGCCGTAGTGCAGGGGTGATTCGATGATGTGGATTATTTATTATGATGAGTCTCAGCGATAAAAGTGATGAAAAACCTTTTAAATCATAAAAGATAGTAGATTTTATTCTCTACTTAACTCTTTTAATGGATTGCTTGTTCCGCTGCAGTTAAACTTGATGTTTGTTATATTGTATCAGTTTAACACTGTTTAAGGCTAATGATAATTTATTATGCATTATCTTAGTCATAATATTTCTTACTTGGCTAGTTGAGCTCACCCTTTCTTTCACTGTTCTCTTCAGGAAATAAGAATATAGTTGGGACGAGTCGGGGAATGGAGTGATGGTCCTAGATGGTGCATTAGTAGTCCTCACTATTCTGTGAAATAATGTGATAATAATTGTAATGAGGACTCTTTTTGAGTTTGTATACTCTCTAGTAGACAATATTTGTATTCAAACTCACAATTTATGTTTTGTCGTATTGTACACGACAGTTGTATTATTAAGTTGTATTTGAATTCTGTACCATATATCTGGTGACTCAAGAATAGGTGATGTATACCTGTTTTGGGGGCGTCACAGTTGGTATCAAAGCTTAGGGATATGATCCCTGGCTAAGATGTGAGACTAGAACTAAGAGGGGAGAGACAAGAAATTCCTTCGCTAGTATGACCTACCTAAATTTTTGGTATTTAATTGGTTGGTCAGAGTATAGAGATAATATGTTGCATGTCAATTAACCCTTATTTTGTGGCAGTATTTGAAAATGGCATCCTAGAATATTGAGAATAGCAATGGGGCACAAGAGACCGTTGAGTCTCCACAGATCAACAATCAAAATAATGTGCATCAGGAAGGCGACAATCCTCATGCAAACAACAACACTGACCAAATGATGAACAATGGAATGTTCAGAGGCTTTATGCAATTCATACAATATCAGGCGAGAGCGGCTCCTGTTCAAAATGCAGGTGGAAACACTGAAAACTCTCGAACGGTCACCGCTAAATAGTTCAAGGAGCTGGGACCACCCTAGTTTATTGGAGAGCCAAAATCACTTAAGGTGGAAGCGTGAATAAAGCAGATCACCAAAATATTTGATGTCTTGGGATGCTCCGAGAAGAAAAAGGTTCCCTTCGCCACCTTCATGTTGCGTGAAGAGGCAGACTACTAGTCAGAATCTGTAAAACGTACCCAGCCTGATGCACTCAAGATGTCTTGGGAGAAGTTCCAAGAGCTATTCAACGACAAGTACTTTCCCAAAAGTATTCGTCACATGAAAGAGGTGGAGTTTATCAAGTTGGAGCAAAACAATATGACAGTGTCGCAATACGAGGCTAAATTTGCGGAGTTATCCCAGTTTGCATCCCATTTGGTCGATAATGAGGAGCGAATGACACGAATGTTTTTCAGAGGTTTGAAACCGGAGATACATCAATATCTTATTTCTCATAAACTGTGTTTGTACTCATATGTTGTAAATAGGGCTCAGTTATTGGAGCACGATAACGAGTCAATGCAACCAAGAGAAAGCAGCTGGCAGCATGAAAATACTAGTGGTATCAGTCATCGAAGCGGTGACAACAAACGTGGAGGGAATCAACATGCCAGAAATGGTAACCACTTCGGTGGTAATCATGGCCAAGACAGTAAAAATGGATATTTCAAGAAAAGAAGATTCAACAATGATGGAAAGACGTCATCACCAGCAACCGTGGTTAAGGAAGGAGAACGACCACCTATCATATGCTTCAAATGCGGAGGGGAGGGACATATCAGTCCAAACTGCGCGATGTCATCCAAAGCATGTTATAATTATGGAAGAGAAGGTCACCTAGCCCGATTTTGTCGTTCACCGAAGACAAGTTCAGCTAGGATGGAGGCACCAAAGGTCGTCCCAGAAAAGTCAAAGCCGGTGGTGCAAGGGAGAGCATTTGTTGTGACCTCCCAGAAAGCAAGGAACCCGAACGAGGTCATCACGAGTAAGCTTATCATAAACTCTAGCAAAGTCTATACCTTATTTGATACCGGTTCTACCCTTTCTTTTATTTCTCCTACTTGCGCTCAACGATTAAATTTGACTACGGAGAAATTAGACTTTGACTTATCTGTTGAAACTCCGTTGGGAGAAACCTTCATTACATCCACTGTTTATAAGTCTTGTTTGGTTCAAATTGGTACCCTCACATTACCTGTCGATCTTATTTTATTGAAAATACTTGCATTTGACGTGATTCTAGGGATTGATTGGTTAACTACTCATCATGCAAAAATTGATTATTTTCGTAAGGTTGTTAGTTTTCATATTCCTAACCAACCTATTATGTGAATTCAAACAACTAAACCATTAAAATTAATCAATGTCATTTCAAGCCATAAAGCTATTCGTTTATTGAAAAACGGATGTCAAGCTTTCTTAGCTCATGTCACGGATCTAAACAAAAATACGTCAGTTTTGAATGATATTTCTGTTGTTAATAAATTTCCTGACGTATTCTCCGAATAACTTCCTGGCCTACCCCTAGAGCGTGAAATTGAATTTTGTATCGACCTTGAACCCGATACAAAACCCATTTCCAAAGCCCCATATCGAATGGCTCCTATTGAACTTCAAGAGTTCAAGACCCAATTGTAGGAATTGTTAGACATCGGTTTCATTCGTCCTAGTACGTCTCCTTGGGGTGCTCCTGTTCTATTCGTGAAGAAGAAAGATGGAAGTATGCGACTTTGTATTGATTATCGGGAGTTGAATCATGTCACCATCAAAGATAGGTACCCATAGCCACGTATTGATGACCTGTTTGACCAGTTGCAAGGCGCCAAATTCTTTTCAAAGATTGATCTTCCTTCAAGATATCATCAATTGAAGATTAGAATCGATGACATTCCAAAGACGGCTTTCAGAACTCGGTACGGGCATTATGAATTCCTAGTCATGTCCTTTGAATTGACTAATGCTCCTGCTGCCTTCATGGATATGATGAACCGAGTATTCAAGGAATATTTGGATCATTTTGTGGTCGTCTTTATTGATGACATCCTCATATATTCCAAAAGCCGTGAAGATCATGAGCAACACTTGAGGCTGATACTCCAAAAGCTTCGTGAAAATAAGCTATATGCCAAGTTGAAGAAATATGAGTTATGGCTTGAGGAAGTTGCATTCCTTGGGCACGTGATATCAAATCATGGGATATCTGTTGACCCGGTAAAGATTGAAGCAATTCAAAGCTGGGAGCAACCTAAATCAGTGACCGAAATACGTAGCTTTCTCGGCTTAGCTGGTTATTATCGGAGATTCATAGAAGGGTTTTCTCGAATCACTACTCCATTAACTCAGCTGACTCGAAAAGATACAAAATTTGGTTGGAGCATGGAATGTGAGAAGAGTTTTCAAGAACTCAAGAGGAGACTCATTTCAGCACATGTTCTGACAATACCATCTGGCTCGGAGGGATTTGTCATCTACAGTGATGCTTCGAGCAAAGGGTTAGGATGTGTTCTCATGCAACATGGGAAAGTCATAGCCTATGCCTCACTGTAACTCAAAGAATATGAAAGGAATTATCCTACTCATGATCTAGAGTTGGCAGCTGTCGTTTTTGCGCTTAAAATTTGGAGGCATTACCTGTATGGGGAGAAAGTGGAGATCTATACGGATCATAAAAGCCTCAAATATTTCTTCACTCAAAAGGAACTCAACATTCGGCAACGACGTTGGCTAGAACTGTTGAAAGATTATGATCATACTATTCAATACCATCCTGGAAAAGTGAACGTATTAGCTGATGCGCTGAGTAGAAGATCATATACGGGTACGAGTGTAATATTGTCAACGCAAAGGCCCATTTTGTATGACTTGCAAAGGATGGAGTTAGAGATAAAGACTCCAGGGACCCATGTGATGATGGCGAATATACGAGTAGAACCGACTTTAATCGATAAAGTTAAAGATGCTCAAGCTACAAACCTGGAGCTGATGCGTATGAGGAAGAAAGTATAAGAAGGTGCTATGCCGGAAGCAAGAATCGATAAAGAAGGAATACTTCGAGTCAACTCCAGACTTTGTGTTCCTAACAACCCTGATTTAAAGTATAAAATCATGATGGAGGCGCACAACACACCGTTTGCAATCCATCCTGGGAGTACCAAAATGTATCGTGATCTTCGACATACATTTTGGTGGAGCAATATGAAGAGAGAGATAGAAGAATTTATCTCAAGGTGTTTAACTTGTCAACGAGTCAAGGCGGAGCATCAAGTACCAAAAGGTCCATTTCATCCAGTCGAAATTCCAGAATAGAAGTTGGAACACATTACCATGGATTTCGTTACTGGTCTTCCCAAGGTTTCTCAAGGCATAGATGCAACTTGGGTCATTGTTGATAGATTGACCAAGTCTGCTCATTTCCTACCTATACGAGAAACTTATACACTTGAACGTCTTACTCGTATGTACATAAACGATATTGTAAGACTGCATGGTATGCCAGTATCCATAGTTTCTGATCGAGACCCAAGATTCACTTCAAGATTTTGGGTTGGTTTGCAAAAAGCTATGGGCACAGATTTACGATTTAGCTCGGCATATCATCCTCAGACGGACGGACAGTCGGAGAGGACCATTCAAACTCTTGAGGATCTATTAAGACTATGTGTCCTTGACTTCAAGGGAAGTTGGGATAAGTTCCTACCATTGGTGGAGTTTTCCTACAACAACAGTTATCAAGCAAGTATTGGCATGGTTCCATTTGAGGCGTTGTATGGAAGAAAGTGTCTTTCTCCAGTATGCTGGGATGAGGTGGGTGAAGCAACGTTGTTGGGACCAGAGTTGGTACGTATGTCTATGAAAAAGATTCAAACGATCCGACAACGTATAAAAACTTCACAAGATAGACAAAAGAGTTATGTTGATCTTCATCGAAAGGACGTGGAATTTGATATTGGAGATCATGTGTTATTACATGTTGCTCCATAGAAGGGAGTTACGAGATTTGGAAAGAGAGGAAAGCTCAACCCTCGATTCATTGGCCCATTTTTAATCCTCGATCGAGTAGGAACTGTGGCGTATAGACTCGCTTTACCGCCATGTATGTCTTGTGTTCATAACGTTTTTCACGTATCAATGTTACGTAAATATGTGGACGACCCGAACCACGTTATTAAATTAGAACTAGACGAGATAGCAGAAGATTTAACGTATGAGGAGATACGTGTTAAAATCTTGGATAAGTAGAATCTTATTCGACACTCAAAGGTTTTACCTCAAGAGTTAGAATCTGATGAAGTGTCCTCACTTGTTCGGCATACCAGGTACGTACGTAAATTTTGAGGGCGAAATTTCATAAGGAGGGGAGATTGTAAAATCCCAAATTTTACGAATAAAGATTTAATTTTCTCGAAATATTTTTTTAAATATTATGGTGTGGATTTGAGATAGTGTTATAGTTGTGGGTAGTATTTATAAATTTTGCAAAGTATGCAAGTTGTTATATAATATTCGATTGGTCGGGGAATATTCTTTTTGTCTGGGAATATCTGTACGACGACACAATCATTGGTGGACCCCACAACGGAAGTATTGTCGTAGTTAGAAAACGACAGAATTATCATTTTATAAAAATAACGGCGAAAGTGTTACCGTTAAAACTGTTGAACTACTCGGTAGTAAAAGTACAGTAATACGCTAGGTTGCATAGTAACACACAGTATTGATTATTGATGCTTACGTAAAAAGTCACTCAGTTATACTCAATTATTGCTACAGTAATTGCTGCATCATATCTCTCATATTATTTATTCGATTATTGTCACAGTATCATCTGTATAATATGTTATATTATTAAATCAATAATTGAGACGACAAAGTTATTCATATTATTATTTGTAATATTGACAATGTCTAGAAGTTCTGTCAAGGAGAGGTTTGGTCACCTAATTGCGCGCCAATAAGGAGAAATCCTTATCGGAAAGCCCCCTCTTTCCTGGGAACGACCTGGTTGTTAAATATTATGAGTTATAATATTAATGATGAATAAGTTCGTGTTCATTAAAGATGAATTTGATAGTTCCATTGTGTTAGGATTATTAGTGTTAGTGGAAATCGACATCTATTTCGATGATAATTGATGTCTATGGGTTATATTGATAAATCGGGTAATTTATCGGATAAATGAATAACTAATTGCTACTAATTCACATGCTTATATAAATATTTGTTCACATGTGTGTACTATTGAATCACATTCTTGTACTATTAGGGGAGTTGGTGCAAGATTGATAATACTTGCATGACTAAGTTAAAAATAGATGTATAGATGGAGGTACTATACTGTAATTCGTATTTTCACATGATTATAACTATTGGTTCACATGATTGAACTATTGATTCACATTATTTACTATTAGGGGAGGTGGTGCAAGTTTGATAATACTTGCAGGACTAAATTAAAAAGGAAAGAAAAGTTGGAGGTATTGTACTGTAATATTTCGAGCCCCAAAACGTGCAATTATCGAAACTATATTTTCCTATGAATAGAAGCTCATTCTTCCTTCATTTCTCACCAATTCACTAAAGCTATAGAGCAATTATTATAGAGAGAAAGAAGAAGAGACGTCTGCTACCTCACTATTCCAGCATCCAGTTTTTTCTACGGTAAGGGATATTATTTGTTATACTCGTAGGGAGTATTATTTCTTTCTTATCCATGAAGAGAACTTCTATTATTCCATTCTTTATTATTCTATTGGAATTACCTATATACGCAGGCTACCCATACTTGGTGAAATTCTTCTGTTATTCCATTCTTTATCATTCTGTTGGAACATCCTGTCTGTGCGTTTACGCCGGACTTGGTTTCATTATTTATCATTCTGTTGGAACATCCTGTCTGTGCGTTCTACGTCGGACCTGGTTCCGTCTTTATTATTCTATTGGAACATCCTGTCTGTGCGTTTTACGCCGGACCTGATTCCGTCTTTATTATTCTGTTCGAATATCCTATCTGTGCGTTTTACGCCGGACCTGATTCCGTTATTTATTATTCTGTTGGAATAACCTACTTGTGCGGTCTATCGCATACCTAGTGATTTCTTTTGTTATTCCATTCCTTGTTATACTAAGTTGGTTAAAGTTTTGACTTCTATACTCCATGAAATTAGTGGAATATCCTTGATATTTGCGCTTCATCCAGTATCTTTTCATAGAAATATTCTTCTGAGCATTCTTGAATTTTACTCTACAAAGCAGTATCATGTTGACAGTTTGGACATTATTAGTTCCTGTATAAATTAATTCTTGAACTTGTTTTATTGAATTCTTATATCATTGTCATCATCCTCATGTTTATATTTTTTTGAAAGTCATATGTGGCCTGTAGTGCATAGATAGACTTGGTATGATTATGACCAGGGATTATTCGGTGTAATCATGACCGTAATGTTACAAATGATGTGGTAAAACTCCTCATTGGCCCGTAGTGCATTGATGAATAGTTGTTGGCATGATCATGACCATTAATGAATACACAAATATTCTTGGCCCGTAGTGCATGGATAATTTTGGTCGTGATACTAAAGAATATCCTTGGCCGTAGTGCAGGGGTGATTCGATGATGTGGTTTATTTATTAAGCTGAGTCCCAGCGATAAAAGTGATGAAAAACCTTTTAAATCATAAAAGATAGTAGATTTTATTCTCTACTTGACTCTTTTAATGGATTGCTTGTTCCGCTGCAGTTAAACTTGATGTTTGTTATATTGTATCAGTTTAACACTGTTTAAGGCTAATGATAATTTATTCTGCATTATCTTAGTCATAATATTTCTTACTAAGCTAGTTGAGCTCACTCTTTCTTTCACTGTTCTCTTCAGGAAATGAGAATATAGTTGGGACGAGTCGGGGAACGGAGTAATGGTCCTAGATGGTTCATTAGTAGTCCTCACTATTCTGTGAAATAGTGTGATAATAATTATAATGAGGACTCTTTTTGAGTTTGTATACTCTCTAGTAGATAATATTTGTATTCAAACTCACAGTTTATGTCTTGTCGTATTGTACACGACAGTTGTATTTGAATTCTGTACCATGTATCTGGCGACACAAGAATAGGTGATGTATACCTATTTTGGGGGCGTCACAGAAATCCTTATTGGAAAGCCCCCTCTTTCCTGGGAACGACCTGGTCGATTAATATTATGAATTATAATAATGATGATAAATGTTGTTAAATATATTGAGGTGTCTTTTTATGAAGTCACGGAAGTTTACATATATATATATATATATATATATATATATATATATATAATATATATAATATATATATATATATATATATATATATATATACGGGAAGGATCTCCAACGGACCAAATAAGCGGACCAATGAACGGACCAAGGCAAAAAAATACGTGGGTCGGGTTTAATCCGCAAAAATACGCGGTTTTAAACCCGACCCGCGTTTTTTTTTGCCTTGGTCCGTTCATTGGTCCGCTTATTTGGTCCGTTGGAGATCCTCCCCGTATATATATATATATATTGTTTTGTTAGTATTATTAATGTAATAAAATAGAAAAGCTTTTTATATAAAATAGAATACTTTTATAAAGTTATTTGTTTTTATTAGACAATAATTAGAATATATTATATTCTATTATGCATAGTATTTTGCATAGTAAAATCTTTTTATATAAACCAGAATACTTTTATAAAGTTATTTATTTTTTTATACTATAAATAGAATTTATTATTTTCTATTATGCATAGTATTTTGCATAGTTAAATCTTTTTTTATAAAACAAAATACTTTTATAAAGTTATTTTGTTTTTATTAGACAATAATTAGAATATATTATATTTTATTATGCATAGTATTGTATAGTGCCTGCATTGTATTCTGCATAGTAAATTAATATGGACCGTCCATTTAAAAGTAAATCAATCTGGACCGTTCATGAATTAGTTACTATTCAGTCCATTCTCCTATAAATAGAAGCTCATTCCTTCATTATTTCTTACGAATTCACTGAAACTCTAGAGAGAGAATTCTTCTTCTATAATCTTGAGCGTATTTCTTTAGAGTTTAAGAAAGCTTTGAGCGTAGTGCAAGTTTTCTTCAAGTATATCCCCGCCCTACCCGTCGAAGTACTCTTCTTTATAAGGTAAGGGATATTATTTGTTGTACTCGTAAGATGTATTATTTCTTTCGTCTTCATGAATAGAACTTCTGTTATTCCATTCTTTATTATTCTGTTGGAATAACATGTCTATGCGAAGTACCGCATACATGGTGAAATTCTTCTGTTATTCCATTCTTTATTTTTCTGTTGGAACATCATGTCGGTGCGTTTACGCATGACCTGGTTCCGTTATTTATTATTCTGTTGGAATATCATGTCTGTGCGTTTACGCATGACCTGGTTCCGTTATTTATTATTCTGTTGGAATAACATGTTTGTGCAGTCTATCGCATGCATGGTGGATTCTTCTATTATTCCATTCTTTATTATTCTGCTGGAATAACCTGTCTATGTGGATTATCACATGCATGGTGAATGATCATTTGTATTCATTCCTTATTAAATTATGGAAATGATCTGTCTAAGTAGATTACCGCATGGCGGACGAAAAATCCATTTGCAGTTTCATATATTCTCTTATACTCAGTTGGTTAAAGCTTTGACTTCTATACTCCATGAAATTAGTTGAATATCATTGATATTTGCGCTTCATCCAGTATCTTTTCATGGAAATATTCTTCTGTGCATTCTTGAATTTTACTCCACAAAGCAGTATCATGTTGACAATTTGGACGTTATTGGTTCCTAGATAAATTAATTCTTGAACTTGTTTTATTGAATTATTATGTCATTGTCATCATCCTCATGTTTATATTATGTTGAAAGTCGTCTGTGGCCTGTAGTGCATAGATGGAGTTGGTATGATTATGACCAGGGATTATTCGGTATAATCATGACCGTAATGTTACAAATGATGTGAAAATTAAAAGTCCTCATTGGCCCGTAGTGCATTGATGGACAGTTTTTGGTATGATTATGGCTATGGATTCTCTTCGGCCAAGGGAGCAAAGATGAATTATTTTATGGCATGATCAGGACCGTTGATGAAAACACGATTATCTGTGGCCCGTAGTGCATCGATAATTTGTGGCCGTGATACTAAAGAATATCCTTGGCCTGTAGTGCAGGGATGATTTAATGATGTGGATTATTTATTGAGCTAAGTCTCAGCGATAACAGTGATGAAAAACCTTTTTAATCATAAAAGATAGTATATTTTATTTTCTACTTGACTCTTTTAATGGATTACTTGTTCATCTGCAGTTAAACTTGATGTCTATTATATTTTATCAGTTTAATTGTTGGAGACTAATGATAATTTATTCTGCATTATCTTAGTCATAATATTTCTTACTGGGCTAGTTGAGCTCACCCTTCCTTTCACTGTTCTCTTCAGGAAATGAGAATATAGCTGGGACGAGTCGGGGAACGGAGTGATGGTCTAAGGAATAGATTTAGTAGTCCTCACTATTCTGTGAAATAGTGTGATAATAATTGTAATGAGGACTCCTTTTGAGTTTGTATAATCTCTAGTAGATAATATTTGTATTCAAACTCACAGTGTATGTTTTGTCGTATTGTATACGATAGTTGTATTAGTAAGTTGTATTTGAATTTATGTACCATGTAAGTGGCGACCCAAGATGGGTGACGTATACCTAATTTTGGGGGCGTCACAATTGTCATATCAAGCCATAAGTAAAGAGCCCCGGTCCTTTCGTTGTTGACTTCCTTGTGTGGAATGCACTGAAGCCAGACTTTCTGTAGGCGACATCGTGAATGACGATGGCAAGTTGATAGTTATCAATGTGACGTACTATCCAAGTCTTGGATGAGGGTCATAGTTTTAAATGATATTTCTATTGTTAATAAATTTCCTGACGTATTCTTGAAGACTTCTTAGCCTACCCCTAGAGCGTGAAATCGAATTTTGTATTGACCCCAGTACAAAACCCATTTCTTAAACCCTCAAATATTTCTTCAACTAAAATGAACGTAACATGCGCCAAAGACGTTGACTCGAGCTCTTGAAGATTACGATCTTACCATTCAATACCATCATAGGAAAAGCGAACATGGTAGCTAACGCGTTGAGTAGAAGATCGTATGTGGTTACAAGTGCGAATATACAAACCCACGTGAAGATAGCGAATATACGAGTAGAATCGACTTTAATCGATAAAGTTGAAGCCGCTCAAGCTACACACCAGGAGCTGATGAATGTGAAGAAGAAGGTTCAAGAGGGCGTTATTCTAGAAGAAAGAATCGACGAAGAGAGGAAATCTCAACCCTCGATTTAATTGGCTCATTTGAAATCCTCGATGAAGTAGGAACTGTGGCCTATAGACTCGTTTTACCGCCAAGTATGTTGCGTGTTCAGAACATTTTTTTTACGTATCGATGTTACGTACATATGTGGACGACCCGAACCACATTATTAAATTAGAACTAAACGATATAGCAGAAGATTTAACGTATGAGGATATACGTGTTAAAATCTTAGATAAGAAGGATCGTATTCAGCACTCAAAGGTTATACTTCAAGAATTAGAATTTGAAATGAAGTCAAGGTATCCTCACCTCTTCGGCATACCAGGTACGTACGTAAATTTCGAGGGCGAAATTTCATAAGGAGGGGAGATTGTGAGACCCCAAATTTTATGAATAAAGATTTAATTTTCTCGAAATATTTTTTTGAATATTATGGTGTGGATTTGAGATAGTGTTATAGTTGTGGGTAGTATTTATAAATTTTGAAAAGTATGCAAGTTGTTGTATAATATTCGATTGGTCGGGAAATATTCTTTTTGTCGGAGAATATCCGTACGATGGTACAATCATTAGTGGATCCCACAACGAAATTATTGTCGGAATGAGAAAACGACAAAAATATTTTTATGAAAATAACGGCGGAAGTTTTACCGTTAAAACTGTTGAACTACTCGGTAGTAAAAGTACAGTAATACGCGTGGTTGCATAATAGCACACGGTATTGATTATTGATGCTTACGTGAGAAGTCACTCAGTTTTGTTCAATTATTGCTACAGTAATTGCTGCATAGTATCTCACGTTATTTGATTCAATTATTGTCAATATTTTATATATTATTAAATCAATAATTGAGACGACGAAGTTATTAATATTATTATTTGCAATATTAACGATGTCTAGAAGTTCTACCAATGAGAGGTTTGGTCACCTAATTGCGCGCCAATAGGGAGAAATCCTTATTGGAAAGCCCCCTCTTTCCTGGGAACGACATGTTCAATTAATATTATGAATTATAATAATGATGATAAATGTTGTTAAATATATTGAGATGTCTTTTTATGAAGTCACAGAAGTTTATATATATATATATATATATATATATATTATATATATATATATATATATATATTGTTTTATTAGTATTATTAATGTAATAAAACAGAATACTTTTATAAAGTTATTTATTTTATTAGACAATAATTAGAATATATTATATTCTATTATGCATAGTATTTTGCATTGTAAAATCTTTTTATATAAAACAGAATACTTTTATAAAGTTATTTATTTTATTAGACTATAAATAGAATATATTATATTCTATTATGCATAGTGTTTTGCATAGTAAAATCTTTTTATATAAAACAGAAAACTTTTATAAAGTTATTTATTTTATTAGACAATAATTAGAATATATTATATTTTATTATGCATAGTGTTGCATAGTGCCTGTGTAAGACCCCGAATTTTATGAAATAAAAGTATTCAATTTTTTCTATTTAGTAAATAGTTAAATTGATAAAAGTTTAAAGTTAAGGGTGATATATGTAAAAAATTTTAAATAAGCAAGTGGTTATAAAATACTCATTGTTGTCGGGGAATATTCGTTTGGTCGTGGAATATTCTTTATTTTGGAGAATATTCGGACGACGGCGCAGCCATTGGTGGGCCCCATAACAGAATAACTGTCGAATGAACAAAACGACAAAAGAGAGTTTTTATAAATAACGACGTAGTTGTTATCGTTAACACTGTTGGAATACCCGGTAGTTAAAATACAGTAATACGCGTTGTTGTACAGTAGCACCCGGTATTGCACCAATTATTGATTCTTACGTAAGAAGGCACTACTCAATAATTGTTACAGTAATTACTGTTCAGTATTTTATTGATTCAATAATTGTTGCGTTGATATTTTATATTACTGTTGCTTTAATAATTGTCACTACACAGTATTTTTTATTATCGAAGCAATAATTCATATTATCTGAATAATATTATTAGATAAAATTATTGGTAATGTCTAGAAAGTTCTGTCTAAGGAGAGGTTTGGTCACCTAATTGCGCGCCAGTAAGGAGAAATTCTTATTGGAAAGCCCTTTTTTTCCTGGGAACTGCCTGGTTGTCATTATTGTGATTCTGTAATATTATTTATGAATAATTAATTATTAATTTATATAATGAGGAAAATATTCATTTTATGTGGATATAGATGGAGAAAATTTTTAAAGTGACAATTGTTGAAAATCGATATTTTATCTTTTCTGATAAAATAATATTTTATTATATTATTATAATATAATAATGGTAATATTTTTACAATGAATGTGGGATATATGAGTATATGAGGAGGAAGAGTATTTTTGTTACAAAAGTTGTTTAAAACATGTTAAACATGTTGGCGGACCCATTTCTTGACTAAAATTTGATTATAGCTTGTAAAATCGCCCGTATGTGGATTTCGGTCAATTTCTGTTTGGAATTTGGAAACACTTTCTTCTGCAAAATTGTAGAGAATTGAATTTCCTATAAAAAATTGCGAGATTCAAATTTTCTGATAAAGGGCTATTTCTTATGAATTATAGAAGTTCTGAAGTTCCGAAATAATTAATTTTTGAAAGTTTTAATTATTTTTAATAACAAAAACGTTTTTTTTGTTTTTGTTATTATTTGTTGGCTGATTTCAGATCTGAGAAAGTGGGCGTAAGAATTTTTGATATATATATTAATATTATATTAAATTTTCAGCTTTGATGTTCTAAGCATTTTCCTATAAATAGGGTGCTTAGGTTAGAATTGAAAATCACATCAGAAACTAAAGATTTTTCTCTCTATTTCTCTCTCTATATTATCGAGTGTATTCTTGTGAGTATTTTGATATCTTGAGTGTTGCTATACGGTGCAAGTTCGTTCAGCGTTATTCCAGTCAGAAGTACTGCTCTTTTGAGGTAAGGGATAGTAAGGGATTTTAAGGAATTGAAAGGGATGTTATTTTCTTCGTAAGTGATATTATTTATTCAATATCATTATGTTGAAATATTGGTTTGAACTTTTTATCAAATTTAAAACTTTTTCATGTCGGGATTACTATTCATGAGTTACTATTCACAATTTACTATTCATGAGTTACTATTCACGACGGGTTACTATTCATGAGTTACTATTCACGATTTACTATTCACGAATTACTATTCACGGGTACTATTCACTACAAAATTGGTTTCTTTTTCTAACCAAATTATAGTTGATTTATGAATATTACTCTGGAGATTAAAACTATGTATTGATTATATTGATTTTATTATCATATATAACATTTTTATAACCCTAATGATGATATTTTTCTTTGACTTGAGTGCAAAGATGGATAGATTATTGGTATGATCGTGACTATGGGTTCTCTTTGGCCAGTAGTGCAAAGATGAATTATTGACTGTTATGATCATGACCATTGAATTTATAATTGAATATCTTTAGCATAAGTGGAAAGGTGAATTGATCAACATGGTTATAATTATGGTTTATATAAATTCTGAAATGATTATGTATTTCTTTGAGATATGAATATCTTTGGCCTATAGTGCAAAGATGACATGTTGTTGAATATCTTTGGCTTGTAGTGCAAAGATTACCTGTTGTTGAATATCTTTGGCCTGTAGTGCAAAGATGACATGTTGTTGAATATCTTTGGCCCGTAGTGCAAAGATGACCTGTTGTTGAATATCTTTGGCCCGTAGTGCAAGGATGACCTGTTGTTGAATATCTTTGGCCTGTAATGCAAAGATAAACTGTTGATGAATATCTTTGGCCCGTAGTGCAAAGATGAATTTATTAGTATGATTATGAACAGGAACTGTGATTTGGTATAACCATGATCTTTGATGTTTCAGGTAAAGACAGATGATGAAAATTATCTTCGTCCTGAATGCGAAAAGGAATTTAGAACTACAATTACGATTATGAGTTATACATGTGATTGTGGATAGGAATTATTGATTGATCTTACAGGGATAAAACATTGTTGGTGGACTTTTAACATAGAGAAGATAATAGACTTTATGGTCTATTTGACTCTTCTAATGGATTGCTCGTTCCACTGCAACTATGGTTGAAAAGTTTTATCATCTACCATATGTTCTAAATCTCTGATTTATTACTGATGAAGACTATTGATAATTTATTTATCTTTAGTCATAATTTTCTTTACTGAGCTAGTTGTGCTCACCATTTTGCTTCACAATTCCTTTCAGGTAATACGAGTATAGCTGGGTCGAGCGGGGGTAACAGGAGAATAGAACGGTGGTCATCATTTAGTAGTTATATTTGGTGAATCAACTAGGGTGAGGCGAACCCAACGTTGGAAGGGTGTTTTGCCACTATCATAGAAGATGTCTAATGACATACAACCTCGTATCATCATAAGACAGGGATGTACTCATCCACTTGCTGAGTATATTTACGAGCACTACCTATATAATCTTGGTGTTTGTTTGGAGTTTAATTCCCAATTAGAGACAGTGGAGATAATGATATGTCAAGAGAAGACTCAACATTGGGAAGAATATGATAGTAATCTTCTCATTTTTCTTTGGGGTCTATTGGGTTAACCAAGGATAATTCTGTGGCCATATGATATCTATCATAACCTAGACGCATGGCCTCCCATGTACGAAGGTTTCCTTGAGCACTTCCCAAAGATTTTAATTTCTAAAACAGTTTTTGACTATACCTTTATGTAAGGTGTCATTGTGACGTGCTATCCAAAGTTGGTGTCCAGAGTTACAGTTGGTATATATTTGTATCCAAACTCACAGCATATGTGTTGTTGTATTTTGCACGACAATTGTTGTAATAAAGTTGTAGTTATTTTCTGTACCATATATTTGGCGACCCAGAATAGGTTGGATGGATTGGACCAATTTTGGGGTTGTCACAGCCTGCATAGTATTCTGCATAGTAAATCAATATAGACCGTCCGTTTAAAAGTAAATCAATCTGGACCGTTCATGAATTAGTTACTATTCAGTTCATTCTCCTATAAATTGAAGCTCATTCCTTCATTATTTCTTACAAATTCACTGAAACTCTAGAGAGAGAATTCTTCTTTTATAATCTTGAGCGTATTTCTTTAGAGTTTAAGAAAGCTTTAAACGTAGTGCAAGTTTTCTTCAAGTATATCCCCGCCCTACCCGTCGGAGTACTCTTCTTTATAAGGTAAGGGATATTATTTGTTGTACTCGTAAGGGGTATTATTTCTTTCATCTTCATAAAGAGAACTTCTGTTATTCCATTCTTTATTATTCTGTTGGAATAACATGTCTATGCGAAGTACCGCATACATGAAATTAGTGGTTAAAGCTTTGACTTCTATACTCCATGAAATTAGTGGAATATCCTTGATATTTGCGCTTCATCCAATATCTTTTTATGGAAATATTCTTCTGAGCATTCTTGAATTTTACTCCACAAAACAGTATCATGTTGACAATTTGGACGTTATTGGTTCCTGGATAAATTAATTCTTGAACTTATTTTATTGAATTATTATGTCATTGTCATCATCCTCATGTTTATATTATGTTGAAAGTCATTTGTGGCATGTAGTGCATAGATGGACTTGGTATGATTATGACCAGGGATTATTCGGTATAATCATGACCGTAATGTTACAAATGATGTGAAAAAAGTCCTCATTGGCCCGTAGTGCATTGATGGATAGTTTTTGGTATGATTATGACTATGGATTCTCTTCAGCCAAGGGTGCAAAGATGAATTGTTTTATGGCATGATCAGGACCGTTTATGAAAATACGATTATCTTTGGCCCGTAGTGCATAGATAATTCGTGGTCGTGATACTAAAGAATGTCCTTGGTCTATAGTGCAGGGATGATTTGATGATGTGGATTATTTATTAAGCTGAGTCTCAGCGATAAAAGTGATGAAAAACCTTTTAAATCATAGAAGATAGTAGATTTTATTCTCTACTTGACTCTTCTAATGGATTGCTTGTTCCGCTATAGTTAAACTTGATGGTTGTTATATTGTATCAGTTTAACACTGTTGAAGACTAACGATAATTTATTATGCATTATCTTAGTCATAATATTTCTTACTGGGCTAGTTGAGCTCGCCCTTTTTGCTTTCATTACTCTCTTCAGGAAATAAGAACGTAGCAGGGACTAGTCGGGGAACGGAGTGACGGTCCAGATGATAGCATTAGTAGTCCTCACTATTCTATGAAATAGTGTGATTATAAATGTAATAAGATTGAATTTGAGTGTGGATATTGTCTAGATGACAATAATCGTGTTAAAACTCTCAGATTATGTTTTGTCGTATTTTGAGTTTGAATACTTTCTAGAAGACAATATTTGTATTAAAACTCACAGCTCATGTTGTATAATTAAGTTTGTATTTGAATTATGTACCAAGTATTTGACGACTCAAGATGGGTGATGTATACCTATTTTGGGGGCGTCAAGAACTTAAGAGGAGACTTATTTCGGCACATGTTCTGACCATACCATCCTGGAAAAGCAAACATAGTAGCTGACGTGTTGAGTAAAAGATCATATACGAGTACGAGTGCGATATTGTCAAAGACCCATTTCATATAACTTACAAATGATTGATATAGAGTTAAAGACTCCAGGGACTTACGTGATGATATACTAGTAGAACTGACTTTAATCGATAAAGTTAAAACCGTTCAAGCTACACACCGGAGCTGATGAATATGAAGAAGGAGGTACAAGAAGTTGTTATTCCAAAAGCGAGAATTGGCGATGTGAGAAAAGCTCAAACCTTCGATTTATTAGTCCATTAATACTCGATCGAGTAGGAACTGTGGCCTATAGACTCGCTATACTGCCAAGTATGTCGCGTGTTCATAACGTTTTTCACGTATCGATGTTACGTAAATATGTGGACGACCCGAACCACATTATTGAGTTAGAATCAGATGAGATAACCGAAGATTTAACGTACGAGGAAGTACCAGTCAAGATCTAAAGGAGCATGTCCTACTCACAAAGGTTATACCACAAGTTAAGGTCTTGTGAAGGAACCATGCTATTGAAGAAATGACCTGGGAGTTGGAATCAGAAATGAAAGCGAGGTATTTTCACCTTTTTGAAACGTCAGGTACGTACGTCAATTTCGAGGACGAAATTTCATAAGAAGGGGAGATTGTAAGACCCCAAATTTATTTTTTTTATATATATAATGGAATTTCCTCTATTTATTATTTTGAAATAGTAAAAGTTGATTTGATTAATGTGGTTAGTTATGGGTAAAATGCTCAAATATCTCAAATAAGCAAGTGGTTACAAAATATTCATTATTGTCGGGAAATATTCGTTTGGTCGTGGAATATTTTCACTGTCAAGGAATATTCGTACGACGGCGCAGCCTTGTGTGAGCCCCATAACGAAAAGCGATTGGATGAAGAAAACAACAAGTATAAGTTGTTTATAAATAACGGCGTAGTTGTTACCGTTAATACTGTTGGAATACCCGGTGGTTAAAACACAGTAATACGCGTTGTTGCACAGTAGCACACGGTATTGCACCAATTATTAATTCTTACGTAAGAAGGCACTACTCAATAATTATTACAGTAATTACTGTTCAGTATTTTATTTTATTGATTCAATAATTGTTACGTTGATATTTTATATTACTGTTGTTTCAATAATTGTCACTACACGGTATTTTCCATTATCGAAGCAATAATTCATATTATCTGAATAATATTATTAGATAACATTATTGGCAATGTCTAGAAAGTTCTGTCTAAGGAGAGATTTGGTCACCTAATTGCGCGCCAGTAAGAAGATATCCTTATTGAAAAGCCCCCTCTTTCCTGGGAACGGCCTGGTTGTCAGTACTGTGATTTTGTAATATTATTTGTGAATAATTAATTATTGATTTATATAATGAGAAAAATATTAATTTTATGTGGATATAGATGGAGAAAATTTTAATGTGACAATTGTTGAAAATTAATATTTTATCTTTTTCTGATAAAATAATTCATTTAAATATATTATTATATTTTAATAATATAATAATGGTGATATTTTTATAATGAATGTGGGATATATGAGTATATGAGGAGATAGAGTATTTTTGTTGCATTAAATAATTAAAACATGTTTTGTGTGTCGATGGACCCCATTTCTTGACTGAAATTTGATTATAGCCTGTAAAATCGCCCGTTTATGGATTTCGGTCAATTTCTGTTTGGAATTTAAAAAAACTTTCTTCTGTAAAGTTGTAGAGAATTGAATTTCCTATGAAAGGACATAAGATTCGAATTTTTCTGATAAAAAGCTATTTATTATGAATTATTGAAGTTTCGGAATATTGGGTCTGAATTGATTTTGTTACAAAAAGTGTTTAAAACATGTTTTTCATTTTGATGGGCCCCTCTAGCATGTTTGAATTGTTGAAATTCAAATTTCAAGGAGTGCGTATAATATTTTTATAAATATTAATATTTTATTAAATTTTCTGCTTTTGTGTTCTAAGCATTTTCCTATAAATAGGGTGCTTAGGTTAGAATTAAAAATCACACCAGAAACTGAAGTTTTCTCTCTCTTTCTCTCTCTATATTATCGAGTGTATTCTTGTGAGTATTTTAATGCTTTGAGTGTTGCTATACGGTGCAAGTTCCCTTCAGCACTATATCCAGTATTCCAGTCAGAAGTACTGTCTTTTCGAGGTAAGGGATGTTATTTTCTTCGTAAGTGATATTATTTCTTCAATATCAATAAACCGAAATATTGGTTAGAACTTTTTATCAAATTTGAAACTTTTTTATGTCGGGGTTACTATTCATGAGTTACTATTCACGAGTTACAATTCATGAGTTACTATTCACGAGTTACTATTCACGAGTACTATTCACGAAGCATGATGATTTTTTTTGTAAAATTTATATCTTTTAGTGTCGGAGTTACTATTCACGTATACGGCACTATTCACATATACGGAACTATTCACGAATACGACACTATTCACAGAAAAATTAAATTTTCTTTTCTGTGTCCAAGATTGTCTGTTATGATTCCTATCTTTGATTGGATCTATGTTTTGGGCTTCATTCTTGAATTTTACTCCACTCTGGTTATTTATGAAGTATTTTTGAACTTGGATTGTTTAAAGTACGAATCCTTAATATTTGTTCTTTTGTTTAACTGGATTCGTTTTTTTTAAAATATTTTTCATCATCCTCAGTCCTAAATGAGGATATAACTGAATATCTTTGGCATGTACTGCAAAGATGAATGATTTTATGATGAATAACTTTGGCCCGTAGTGCAAAGATGAACAGGTGTTGAGATGAACATGGCCGACTGATTAATATCTTTGGCATGTAGTGCAAAGATGACTATTTGATTCAAGATGTATATTGATTGATGTTACAGGGATAAAATATTGATGATGGACTTTTAAATTCATAGATGATAGTAGATTTCATTCTCTACTTAACTCTTCTAATGAATTATTGTTTCCGCTGCAGTTGTTGATCTAAAACTTGTTGTCTATTGTATTCTATCATATTTTTTCCTGTTGAGGACTAACTATAATTTGTTGTACATTATCATAGTCATAATATTCTTTACTGGGCTAGTTGAGCTCACCCTTTTCCTTTTTGTTCCATTTTTTCTTCTCAGGAGGCGAGAATATAACGAGAACTAGTCGGGGTGTGGAATGAAGGTTCTAGAAAGTCGTTTTAGTAGTCCTCACCATTTTTGTAAAATAATGTATCAATAATTATAATGAGGACTTATTTGAGTGTGGATATTGTCTAGATGACAATATTTGTATTTAAACTCACAGTTTTTATGTTGTATTAATAAAGTTGTAGTTGTTTCTGTACCATGTATTTTGACGACTCAGAATGGGTGTTGTATACCTATTTTAGGGGCGTCACATTTTTCATCAACTTTATCGCTGAGACTCAGCTTAATTGTGAGACCCCGAATTTTATGAAATAAAAGTATTCAATTTTTTTATTTTGGTAAATGGTAAAATTGATAAAAGGTTAAAGTTAAGGTTGATATGTGAAAAAAAATTTCAAAGTAAACAAGTTGTCATAAAATACCTGGTCACTATTTGCTCGGGTATTTGGAACACTTTTTGTGTCGGAGTTACTATTCATGAGTTACTATTCACGAGTTACTATTTACCCAAATTACTATTCACCCTAGTATTGTTCACTCGAGTATTTGGGACACTTTTTGTGTTGGAGTACTATTTACGAGTTACTATTTACCAAAATTACTATTCACTCTAGTATTGTTCACTCGGGTATTTGGGACACTTTTCATGTCGGAGTACTATTCACGATTTACTATTCATGAGTTATAATATTAATTATGAATGTTATTAAAAATTGAAGTTGGGTTCGGAGTTGAATTTGGAGACGCGAACGTGATATTTGAGTCCGGGACGATGAAATTAGTAAAAATAGCCTATAAACACAAAATTTTTCGGGATTCACTATTTGGTCAAAAAATCAACAGTTGACTTTTTAGGGAAAAGTCAAACTTCAAAATTTTAAAATTTATATTTTTGATAAAAATAGTTTAGTTGTGTTGGAATTATTTATGTTAGTGAAAATCGACATTTATTTCGATAATAATTGATGTCTGGAGGTTATATTGACCAATCGGGTATTTAACCGGATAAATGAGCAATTGATTGGTATTAATTAACATGATTATAACTATTTATTTACATGTGTGTACTATTGATTCACATTCTTGTTACTATTAGGGGAGTTGGTGCAAGATTGATAATAATTGAATGACTAAGTTAAAAATAGAGGTATAGATGGAAGTACTATACTGTAATTCATATTTTCACATATCTAAAACTATTGAGTCACATGATTTACTATTCATTCACATGATTTACTATTAGGGGAGGTGGTGCAAGTTTGATAATACTTACAGGACTAAATTAAAAATGAAGGAAAAGATGAAGGTATCGTACTGTAATATTTCGAGCCCCAAAACGTGCAATTATCAAAACTGTGTTTTCCTATAAATATAAGCTCATTCTTCTTCATTTCTCACCAATTCACTAAAGATATAGAGCATTTATTATAGAGAGAAATTATAGAGGGAGAAGCTATAGAGAAAAAGAAGAAGAGAAGTCTGCTACCTCTCTACTCCAGTATTTAGTTTCTTTCTAAGGTAAATGGATATTGTTATAGTAAGGGATATTATTTGTTGTACTCGTAAGGGGTATTATTTCTTTTTATTCATGAAAAGAACTTCTGTTATTCCATTCTTTATTATTCTGTTGGAATAACCTGTATACGTGACATATCCTATACATAACCTGTATACGCGGCATACCCTATACTTGGTGAAATTCTTATGTTATTAAATTATTTATTATTCTGTTGGAATATCCTGTCTGTGTGTTTTACACCGGACCTAGTTTCATTTATTATTCTGTTGGAATAACTTGTATACGCGAATTACCTTATACCTGGTGATGTCTGTTGTTATTCAATTCTTTATTATTCTGTTGGAATAACCTGTATACGCGGATTATCGTATACCTGGTGGTGTCTGTTGTTATTCCATTCTTTATTATTCTGTTGGAATAACCTGTATACGCGGATTACCGTATACCTGGTGAAGTCTGTTGTTATTCAATTCTTTATTATTCTGTTCGAATATCATGTCTGTTCGTTTACGCATGACCTGGTTCCATTATTTATTATTATATTGGAATAACATGTCTGTGCGGATTACGCACGCATGGTGAAATTCTTTTATTATTCCATTCTTTATTATTATATTGGAATAACCTGTCTATGCGAAGTACTGCATACATGGTGAAATTCTTCTATTATTCCATTATTTATTATAATGTTGGTTATTGGTTTTACAGTTGTATGTCTTTGGCCTGTAGTGCAAAGATGATATGTTGTTGAATATCTTTGGCCTGTAGTACAAAGATAATCTGTTGTTTGATAGCTTTGACCCGTGGTGCGAAGATGGACAGGTGTATGACATGATCATGACCACTAGTGATGCTAACGAATATCCTTGGCCGTAGTGCATGGATAATTTAATGATGTGATTGGCAGGATCATGACCATTAGTTAACAGTTAAATGTCTTTGGTCGTAGTGCACTGACAGACAATTGATTGGTATGATCATGACCATTGGTTTTATAGTTGAATATCTTTGGCCCGTAGTGCAAAGATAGACAATTGATTGGTATGATCATTGTTATTACATTTGAATATCTTCAGCCTTTGGGTAAGGATATTGAGTAAACGTTCTATTAATCCTTTATGACAAGAAGGAACTGTTGATTCACATGATTATAAATATGAATTGCGAATTTAACTAACATCTTTGGTGGTTCAGGTGAAGACAGGTAATAAGAGTTCTATTTGTCTTGGGTATAACAAAGAATTGTTGATGAGTATTACAGGAATGAAATATCAACGATGGACTTTTAATTCGAAAGAGATAGTACACATTATGTTCTACTTGACTCTTCTAATGGATTGCTCATTCCGCTGCAACTATGGTTGAAAAGTTTTATCATCTACCATATGTTCTAAATCTCTGATTTATTATTGATGAAGGCTGTTGATAAATTAATTATCTTAGCCATGATATTCTTTACTGGGCTATTTGTGCTCACCATTTTGCTTCACAATTTCTTTCAGGTAATAAGAGTGTAGCTGGGTCGAGTGGGGATAACAGGGAAATAGTGTGATGGTTCGAGACTGTCGAAGTTTCTCAATGCATTATAAAACGGCGTGACATGCAACCGATAATTGTATTGAAGACCTAAGATGTGTGTGTCGTATTTTATACGTCACTTAATAATTGATTTTGACGAACAACAATAGGGTGATAAGAACCCAACATTGAAAGCGTCAAAAGTGCACCTCATTAGAATGAATATGATAGTAATCTTCTTGTTCTTCTTTGGGGTCTTAAAATATTTGCTGCTGTATTTTATATGGCATTGTAGCAATATGAGTTTGGATACTGTCTACGAGACAATATTGTATTAAAACTCACAGTTAACTGTTGTCGTACTCTGCACGGTAGTTCAACAGTTGTATAAATGAAGTTTATATTTGATTTTTATAATGTGATATCTGGCGACTCAGAGTAGGTGATGTATACCTATTTTGGGGGCGTCACAATTGGTATCAGAGCTTAGGGATATGGTCGCTGGTGGAGATAAGAGTCTAGAATTAGGAGGGGAGAGACAAGTAATATACATCGCTAGTGTGTGACTTACCTAAGCTGAAATTATTTACTTGATAAGTTGACAAATTGTGATATGTCAATTAACCTTTATTTTGAAGGAATATTCTAGAATGATATCTGAAATACAGGAGATGAGAAATGAGAAAATCATGATAGAGCGGAATTATCCGGGAAGGTACAATCTGAAAAGAATGCAAGGTATTCTCATCTCTTCGAATATCAGGTACGTACGTAAATTTCGAGGGCGAAATTCTATAAGGAGGGGAGATTGTGAGACCCCAAATTTTATGAATTAAAAGTATTCAATTTTTTAATTTTGGTAAATGGTTAAATTGATAAAAGGTTAGAGTTAAGGATAATATGTGAAATTTTTTTTCAAAGTAAACAAAATGTCATAAAATATCTGGTCACTATTTACTCGGGTATTTGGGACACTTTTTGTGTCGGAGTTACTATTCATGAGTTACTATTCACGAGTTACTATTCACCCAAATTACTGTTCACTCTAGTATTGTTCACACGAGTATTTGGGACACTTTTTGTGTCGGAGTACTATTCACGAGTTACTATTCATGAGTTACTATTCATCTAAATTACTATTTACTCTAGTATTGTTCACTCGGGTATTTGGGACACTTTTCATGTTGGAGTACTATTCACGAGTTACTTACTATTCACGAGTTGCTATTCATGATTTATAATATTAATGATGAATGTTATTAAAAATTGAAGTTGGGTTCGGAGTTGAATTTGGAGACGCGGACGTGATATTTGAGTCCGGAACTATGAAATTAGTAAAAATAGCCTATAAACACAAAATTTTTGGGGATTCACTTTTTGGTCAAAAAGTCAACAGTTGACTTTTTCGGGAAAAGGCAAACTTCGAAATTTCAAAATTTATATTTTTGATAAAAAATAGTTTAATTGTGTTGGAATTATTTATGTTAGTGAAAATCGACATTTATTTCGATAATAATTGATGTCTGAAGGTTATATTGACCAATCGGGTATTTAACCGGATAAATGAGCAATTGATTGCTATTAATTCACATGATTATAACTATTTATTCACATGTGTGTACTATTGATTCACATTCTTATTACTATTAGGGGAGTTGGTGCAAGATTAATAATAGTTGAATGACTAAGTTAAAAATGGAGGTACTATACTGTAATTCGTATTTTCACATGTCTAGAACTATTGAGTCACATGATTTACTATTCATTCACATGATTTATTATTAGGGGAGGTGGTGCAAGATTGATAATACTTGCAGGACTAAATTAAAAATGAAGGAAAAGATGAAGGTATTGTACTGTAATATTTCGAGCCCCAAAACGTGCAATTATCGAAACTGTGTTTTTTTATAAATAGAAGCTCATTCTTCTTCATTTCTCACCAATTCACTAAAGCAATAGAGCATTTATTATAGAGAGAAATTATAGAGGGAGAAGCTATAGAGAAAAAGAAGAAGAGAAGTCTGCTACATCTCTACTCCAGTATTTAGTTTCTTTCTAAGGTAAAGGGATATTGTTATAGTAAGGGATATTATTTGTTGAACTCGTAAGGGGTATTATTTCTTTTTATTCATGAAGAGAACTTCTGTTATTCCATTTTTTATTATTCTGTTGGAATAACCTATATACGTGGCATACCCTATACATAACCTATATACGCGGCATACCCTATACTTGGTGAAATCTTTATGTTATTAAATTCTTTATTATTCTGTTGGAATATCCTATCTATGTGTTTTACACCGGACCTAGTTCCATTTATTATTCTGTTGGAATAACCTGTATACGCGAATTACCGTATACCTGGTGATGTCTGTTGTTATTCAATTCTTTATTATTCTGTTGGAATAACCTGTATACGCGGATTACCGTATACCTGGTGATGTTTGTTGTTATTCCATTCTTTATTATTTTGTTGGAATAACCTGTATACGCGGATTAACGTATACCTGGTGAAGTCTGTTGTTATTCAATTCTTTATTATTCTGTTGGAATATCCTGTCTGTACGTTTACGCATGACCTGGTTCCATTATTTATTATTATATTGGAATAACCTGTCTGTGCGGAATACGCACGCATGGTGAAATTCTTTTATTATTCCATTCTTTATTATTATGTTGGAATAACCTATCTATGCGAAGTACTGCATACCTGGTGAAATTCTTCTATTATTCCATTATTTATTATACTGTTGGTTATTGGTTTTACAGTTGTATGTCTTTGGCCTGTAGTGCAAAGATGATATGTTGTTGAATATCTTTGGCCTGTAGTGCAAAGATAATCTGTTGTTTGATATCTTTAACCCGTGGTGCGAAGATGGACAGGTGTATGACATGATCATGACCACTAGTGATGCTAACGAATATCCTTGGACGTAGTGCATGGATAATTCAATGATGTGATTGGCAGGATCATGACCATTAGTTAACTGTTGAATGTCTTTGGCCGTAGTGCACTGACAGACAATTGATTGGTATGATCATGACCATTGGTTTTATAGTTGAATATCTTTGGCTCGTAGTGCAAAGATAGACAACTGATTGGTATGATCATTGTTATTACATTTGAATATCTTCAGCCTTTGGGTAAGGATATTGAGTAAACGTTCTATTAATCCTTTGTGGCAAGAAGGAACTGTTGATTCACATGATTATAAATATGAATTGTGAATTTAACTAACATCTTTGGTGGTTCAGGTGAAGACAGGTAATGAGAGTTCTATTTGTCTTGGGTATAACAAAGAACTGTTGATGAGTATTCCAGGAATGAAATATCAACGATGGACTTTTAATTCGAAAGAGATAGTAGACATTATGTTCTACTTGACTCTTCTAATGGCTTGGTCGTTCCGCTGCAACTATGGTTGAAAAGTTCTATCATCTACCATATGTTCTAAATCTCTGATTTATTATTAATGAAGGCTGTTGATAAATTAATTATCTTAGCCATTATATTCTTTACTGGGCTATTTGTGCTCACCCTTTTGCTTCACAATTCCTTTCAGGTAATAAGAGTGTAGCTGGGTCGAGCGGGGATAACAGGGAAATAGTGTGATGGTCCGAGACTGTCGAAGTTTCTCAATACATTATAAAACGGCATGACATGCAACCGATAATTGTATTGAAGACCTAAGATGTGTGTGTCGTATTTTATAAGTCACTTAATAATTGATTTTGACGAACAACAATAGAGTGATGAGAACCCGACATTGAAAGCGTCAAAAGTGCACCTCATTAGAATGAATATGATAGTAATCTTCTTGTTCTTCTTTGGGGTCTTAAAATATTTGCTGCTGTATTTTATATGTCATTGTAACAATATGAGTTTGGATACTGTCTACGAGATAATATTGTATTAAAACTAACAGTTAACTGTTGTCGTACTCTGCACGGTAGTTAAACAGTTGTATAAATGAAGTTTATATTTGATTTTTATAATGTGATATTTGGCGACTCAGAGTGGGTGATGTATACCTATTTTGGGGGCGTCACAATTGGTATCAGAGCTTAGGGATATGGTCGCTGGCGGAGATAAGAGTCTAGAACTAGGAGGGGAGAGACAATTAATATACATCGCTAGTGTGTGACTTACCTAAGCTAAAATTATTTACTTGATAAGTTGACAAATTGTGATATGTCAATTAACCTTTGTTTTGAAGGTATATTCTAGAATGATATCTGAAATACAGGAGATGAGAAATGAGAAAATCATGATAGAGCGGAATTATCCGGGAAGGTACAATCCGAAAAGAATGCAAGGTATTCTCATCTCTTCGAATATCAGGTACGTATATAAATTTCGAGGGCGAAATTCCATAAGGAGGGGAGATTGTGAGACCCCGAATTTTATGAAATAAAAGTATTTAATTTTTTAATTTTGGTAAATGGTTTAATTGATAAAAGGTTAGAGTTAAGGGTGATATGTAAAAAAATTTTCAAAGTAAACAAGTTGTCATAAAATACCTAGTCGTTACTCACTCGGGTATTTGGGACACTTTTTGTGTCGGAGTTACTATTCATGAGTTACTATTCACGAGTTACTATTCACCCAAATTACTATTCACTTTAGTATTGTTCACTTGAGTATTTGGGACACTTTTTGTGTCGGAGTACTATTCACGAGTTACTATTCACGAGTTACTATTCACCCAAATTACTATTCACTCTAGTATTGTTCACTCGGGTATTTGGAACACTTTTCATGTCAGAGTACTATTCACGAGTTACCATTCACGAGTTGCTATTCATGAGTTATAATATTAATGATGAATGTTATTAAAAATTGAAGTTGGTTTCGGAGTTGAATTTCGAGACGCGGACGTGATATTTGAGTCCGGAACGATGAAATTAGTAAAAATAGCCTATTAACACAAAAATTTTCGGGATTCACTATTTGGTCAAAAAGTCAACAGTTGACTTTTTCGTGAAAAGTCAAACTTCAAAATTTCAAAATTTATATATTTGATAAAAATAGTTTCATTGTGTTGGAATAATTTATGTTAGTGAAAATCGACATTTATTTCGATAATAATTGATGTCTGGAGGTTATATTGACCAATCGGGTATTTAACCGGATAAATGAGCAATTGATTGCTATTAATTCACATGATTATAACTATTTATTCACATGTGTGTACTATTGATTCATATTCTTGTTACTATTAGGGGAGTTGGTGCAAGATTGATAATACTCGAATGACTAAGTTAAAAATGGAGGTATAGATGGAGGTACTATACTGTAATTCGTATTTTCACATGTCTAGAACTATTGAGTCACATGATTTACTATTCATTCACATGATTTACTATTAGGGGAGGTGGTGCAAGTTTGATAATACTTGCAAGACTAAATTAAAAATGAAGGAAAAGATGAAGGTATCGAACTGTAATATTTCGAGCCCCAAAATGTGCAATTATCGAAACTGTGTTTTCCTATAAATAGAAGTTTATTCTTCTTCATTTCTCACCAAGTCACTAAAGCTATAGAGCATTTATTATAGAGAGAAATTATAGAGGGAGAAGCTATAGAGAAAAAGAAGAAGAGAAGTCTGCTACCTCTCTACTCCAGTATTTAGTTTCTTTCTATGGTAAAGGGATATTGTTATAGTAAGGGATATTATTTGTTGTACTCGTAAGGGGTATTGTTTCTTTTTATTCATGAAGAGAACTTTTGTTATTCCATTCTTTATTATTCTGTTGGAATAACCTGTATACGTGGCATACCCTATACATAACCTGTATACGCGGCATACCCTATACTTGGTGAAATCTTTATGTTATTAAATTCTTTATTATTCTGTTGGAATATCCTGTATGTGTGTTTTACACCGGACCTAGTTCCATTTATTATTCTATTGGAATAACCTGTATACGCGAATTACCGTATACCTGGTGATGTCTGTTGTTATTCAATTCTTTATTATTCTGTTGGAATAACCTGTATACGCGAATTACCGTATACCTAGTGATGTCTGTTGTTATTCCATTCTTTATTATTCTGTTGGAATAACCTGTATACGCGGATTACCGTATACCTGGTGAAGTCTGTTGTTATTCAATTCTTTATTATTCTGTTGGAATATCCTGTCTGTACGTTTACGCATGACCTGGTTCCATTATTTATTATTATATTGGAATAACCTGTCTGTGCGGATTACGCACGCATGGTGAAATTCTTTTATTATTCCATTCTTTATTATTATGTTGGAATAACCTGTCTATGCGAAGTACTGCATACATGGTGAAATTCTTCTATTATTCCATTATTTATTATACTGTTGGTTATTGATTTTACAGTTGTATGTCTTTGGCCTGTAGTGCAAAGATGATATGTTGTTGAATATCTTTGGCGTGTAGTGCAAAGATAATCTATTGTTTGATAGCTTTGACCCGTGGTGCGAAGATGGACAGGTGTATGACATGATCATGACCACTAGTGATGCTAACGAATATCCTTGGACGTAGTGCATGGATAATTCAATGATGTGATTGGCAGGATCATGACCATTAGTTAACTGTCGAATGTCTTTGGCCGTAGTGCACTAACAGACAATTGATTGGTATGATCATGACCATTGGTTTTATAGTTGAATATCTTTGGCCCGTAGTGCAAAGATAGACAACTGATTGGTATGATCATTGTTATTACATTTGAATATCTTCAGCCTTTGGGTAAGGATATTGAGTAAACGTTCTATTAATCCTTTATGGCAAGAAGGAACTGTTGATTCACATGATTATAAATATGAATTGTGAATTTAACTAACATCTTTGGTGGTTCAGGTGAAGACAGGTAATGAGAGTTCTATTTGTCTTGGGTATAACAAAGAACTGTTGATGAGTATTACAGGAATGAAATATCAACGATGGACTTTTAATTCGAAAGAGATAGTAGACATTATGTTCTACTTGACTCTTCTAATGGCTTGCTCGTTCCGCTGCAACTATGGTTAAAAAGTTTTATCATCTACCATATGTTCTAAATCTCTGATTTATTATTGATGAAGGCTGTTGATAAATTAATTATCTTAGCCATTATATTCTTTACTGGGCTATTTGTGCTCACCCTTTTGCTTCACAATTCCTTTCAGGTAATAAGAGTGTAGCTGGGTCAAGCGGGGATAACAGGGAAATAATGTGATGGTCCGAGACTGTCGAAGTTTCTCAATACATTATAAAACGGCATGACATGCAACCGATAATTGTATTGAAGACCTAAGATGTGTGTGTCGTATTTTATACGTCACTTAATAATTGATTTTGACGAACAACAATAGAGTGATGAGAACCCGACATTGAAAGCGTCAAAAGTGCACCTCATTAGAATGAATATGATAGTAATCTTCTTGTTCTTCTTTGGGGTCTTAAAATATTTGCTGCTGTATTTTATATGGCATTGTAACAATATGAGTTTGGATACTGTTTACGAGACAATATTGTATTAAAACTCACAGTTAACTGTTGTCGTACTCTGCACGGTAGTTCAACAGTTGTATAAATGAAGTTTATATTTGATTTTTATAATGTGAAATCTGGCGGCTCAGAGTGGGTGATGTATACCTATTTTGGGGGCGTCACAATTGGTATCAGAGCTTAGGGATATGGTCGCTAGCGGAGATAAGAGTCTAGAACTTGGAGGGGAGAGACAATTAATATACATCGCTAGTGTGTGACTTACCTAAGCTAAAATTGTTTACTTGATAAGTTGACAAATTGTGATATGTCAATTAACCTTTGTTTTGAAGGTATATTCTAGAATGATATCTGAAATATAGGAGATGAGAAATGAGAAAATCATGATAGAGCGGAATTATCCGGGAAGGTACAATCCGAAAATAATGCAAGGTATTCTCATCTCTTCGAATATCAGGTACGTACGTAAATTTCGAGGGCGAAATTCCATAAGGAGGGGAGATTGTGAGACCCCGAATTTTATGAAATAAAAGTATTCAATTTTTTAATTTTGGTAAATGGTTAAATTGATAAAAGGTTAGAGTTAAGGGTGATATGTGAAATTTTTTTTCAAAGTAAACAAGTTGTCATAAAATACCTGGTCGTTATTCACTCGGGTATTTGGGACACTTTTTGTGTCGGAATTACTATTCATGACTTACTATTCACGAGTTACTATTCACTTTAGTATTGTTCACTCGAGTATTTGGGACACTTTTTGTGTCGGAGTACTATTCACGAGTTACTATTCACGAGTTACTATTCACCCAAATTACTATTCACTCTAGTATTGTTCACTCGGGTATTTGGAACACTTTTCATGTCAGAGTACTATTCACGAGTTACCATTCACGAGTTGCTATTCATGAGTTATAATATTAATGATGAATGTTATTAAAAATTGAAGTTGGGTTCGAAGTTGAATTTGGAGACGCGGACATGATATTTGAGTCCGGAACGATGAAATTAGTAAAAATAGCCTATAAACACAAAATTTTTCGGGATTCACTATTTGGTCAAAAAGTTAACAGTTGACTTTTTCGTGAAAAGTCAAATTCAAAATTTCAAAATTTATATTTTTGATAAAAATAGTTTCATTGTGTTAGAATTATTTATGTTAGTGAAAATCGACATTTATTTCGATAATAATTGATGTCTGGAGGTTATATTGACCAATCGGGTATTTAACCGGATAAATGAGCAATTGATTGCTATTAATTCACATGATTATAACTATTTATTCACATGTGTGTACTATTGATTCACATTCTTGTTACTATTAGGGGAGTTGGTGCAAGATTGATAATACTCGAATGACTAAGTTAAAAATGGAGGTATAGATGGAGGTACTATACTGTAATTTGTATGTTCACATGTCTAGAACTATTGAGTCACATGATTTACTATTCATTCACATGATTTAGTATTAGGGGAGGTGGTGCAAGTTTGATAATGCTTGCAGGACTAAATTAAAAATGAAGGAAAAGATGAAGGTATCGTACTGTAATATTTCGAGCCCCAAAACGTGCAATTATCGATACTGTGTTTTCCTATAAATAAAAGCTCATTCTTCTTCATTTCTCACCAATTCACTAAAGTTATAGAGCATTTATTATAGAGAGAAATTATAGAGGGAGAAGCTATAGAGAAAAAGAAGAAGAGAAGTCAGCTACCTCTCTACTCCAGTATTTAGTTTCTTTCTAAGGTAAAGGGATATTGTTATAGTAAGGGATATTATTTGTTGTACTCGTAAGAGGTATTATTTCTTTTTATTCAAGAAGAGAACTTCTATTATTTCATTCTTTATTATTCTGTTGGAATAACCTATATACGTGGCATACCCTATACATAACCTGTATACGCGGCATACCCTATACTTGGTGAAATCCTTATGTTATTAAATTCTTTATTATTCTGTTGGAATATCCTGTATGCGTGTTTTACACCGGACCTAGTTCCATTTATTATTCTGTTGGAATAACCTGTATACGCGAATTACCGTATACCTGGTGATGTCTGTTGTTATTCAATTCTTTATTATTATGTTGGAATAACTTGTATACGCGGATTACCGTATACCTGGTGAAGTCTGTTGTTATTCAATTCTTTATTATTCTGTTAGAATATCATGTCTGTTCGTTTACGCATGACCTGGTTTCATTATTTATTATTATATTGGAATAACATGTCTGTGCGGATTACGCATGCATGGTGAAATTCTTTTATTATTCCATTCTTTATTATTATGTTGGAATAACCTGTCTATGCGAAGTACTGCATACATGGTGAAATTCTTCTATTATTCCATTATTTATTATACTGTTGGTTATTGGTTTTACAGTTGTATGTCTTTGGCCTGTAGTGCAAAGATGATATGTTGTTGAATATCTTTGGCCTGTAGTGCAAAGATAATCTGTTGTTTGATATCTTTAACCCGTGGTGCGAAGATGGACAGGTGTATGACATGATCATGACCACTAGTGATGCTAACGAATATCCTTGGACGTAGTGCATGGATAATTCAATGATGTGATTGGCAGGATCATGACCATTAGTTAACTGTCGAATGTCTTTGGCCGTAGTGCACTGACAGACAATTGATTGGTATGATCATGACCATTGGTTTTATAGTTGAATATCTTTGGCCCGTAGTGCAAAGATAGACAACTGATTGGTATGATCATTGTTATTACATTTGAATATCTTCAGCCTTTGGGTAAGGATATTGAGTAAACGTTCTATTAATCCTTTGTGGCAAGAAGGAACTGTTGATTCACATGATTATAAATATGAATTGTGAATTTAACTAACATCTTTGGTGGTTCAGGTGAAGACAGGTAATGAGAGTTCTATTTGTCTTGGATATAACAAAGAATTGTTGATGAGTATTACAGGAATGAAATATCAACGATGGACTTTTAATTCGAAAGAGATAGTAGACATTATGTTCTACTTGACTCTTCTAATGGCTTGCTCGTTCCGCTGCAACTATGGTTGAAAAGTTTTATCATCTACCATATGTTCTAAATCTCTGATTTATTATTGATGAAGGCTGTTGATAAATTAATTATCTTAGCCATTATATTCTTTACTGGGCTATTTGTGCTCACCCTTTTGCTTCACAATTCCTTTCAGGTAATAAGAGTGTAGCTGGGTCGAGCGGGGATAACAGGGAAATAGTGTGATGGTCCGAGGCTGTCGAAGTTTCTCAATACATTATAAAACGGCATGACATGCAACCGATAATTGTATTGAAGACCTAAGATGTGTGTGTCATATTTTATACGTCACTTAATAATTGATTTTGACGAACAACAATAGAGTGATGAGAACCCGACATTGAAAGCGTCAAAAGTGCACCTCATTAGAATGAATATGATAGTAATCTTCTTGTTCTTCTTTGGGGTCTTAAAATATTTGCTGCTGTATTTTATATGGCATTGTAACAATATGAGTTTGGATACTATCTACGAGATAATATTGTATTAAAACTCACAGTTAACTGTTGTCGTACTCTGCACGGTAGTTCAACAGTTGTATAAATGAAGTTTATATTTGATTTTTATAATGTGATATTTGGCGACTCAGAGTGGGTGATGTATGCCTATTTTGGGGGCGTCACAATTGGTATCAGAGCTTAGGGATATGGTCGCTGGCGGAGATAAGAGTCTAGAACTAGGAGGGGAGAGACAATTAATATACATCGCTAGTGTGTGACTTACCTAAGCTAAAATTGTTTACTTGATAAGTTGACAAATTGTGATATGTCAATTAACCTTTGTTTTGAAGGTATATTCTAGAATGATATCTGAAATACAGGAGATGAGAAATGAGAAAATCATGATAGAGCGGAATTATCCGGGAAGGTACAATCCGAAAAGAATGCAAGGTATTCTCATCTCTTCGAATATCAGGTACGTACATAAATTTCGAGGGCAAAATTCCATAAGGAGGGGAGATTGTGAGACCCCGAATTTTTTGAAATAAAAGTATTCAATTTTTTAATTTTGGTAAATGGTTAAATTGATAAAAGGTTAGAGTTAAGGGTGATATGTAAAAAAAAATTTCAAAGTAAACAAGTTGTCATAAAATACCTGGTCGTTATTCACTCGGGTATTTGGGACACTTTTTGTGTCGGAGTTACTATTCATGAGTTACTATTCACGAGTTACTATTCACCCAAATTACTATTCACTTTAGTATTGTCCACTCGAGTATTTGGGACACTTTTTGTGTCGTAGTACTATTTACGAGTTACTATTCACGAGTTACTATTCACCCAAATTACTATTCACTCTAGTATTGTTCACTCAGGTATTTGGGACATTTTTCATGTCAGAGTACTATTCACGAGTTACCATTCACGAGTTACTATTCATGAGTTATAATATTAATGATGAATGTTATTAAAAATTGAAGTTGGTTTCGGAGTTGAATTTCGAGACGCGGACGTGATATTTGAGTCCGGAACGATGAAATTAGTAAAAATAGCCTATTAACACAAAAATTTTCGGGATTCACTATTTGGTCAAAAAGTCAACAGTTGACTTTTTCGTGAAAAGTCAAACTTCAAAATTTCAAAATTTATATATTTGATAAAAATAGTTTCATTGTGTTGGAATAATTTATGTTAGTGAAAATCGACATTTATTTCGATAATAATTGATGTCTGGAGGTTATATTGACCAATCGGGTATTTAACCGGATAAATGAGCAATTGATTGCTATTAATTCACATGATTATAACTATTTATTCACATGTGTGTACTATTGATTCATATTCTTGTTACTATTAGGGGAGTTGGTGCAAGATTGATAATACTCGAATGACTAAGTTAAAAATGGAGGTATAGATGGAGGTACTATACTGTAATTCGTATTTTCACATGTCTAGAACTATTGAGTCACATGATTTACTATTCATTCACATGATTTACTATTAGGGGAGGTGGTGCAAGTTTGATAATACTTGCAGGACTAAATTAAAAATGAAGGAAAAGATGAAGGTATCGTACTGTAATATTTCGAGCCCCAAAACGTGCAATTATCGAAACTGTGTTTTCCTATAAATAGAAGCTCATTCTTCTTCATTTCTCACCAATTCACTAAAGCTATAGAGCATTTATTATAGAGAGAAATTATAAAGGGAGAAGCTATAGAGAAAAAGAAGAAGAGAAGTCTGCTACCTCTCTACTCCAGTATTTAGTTTCTTTCTAAGGTAAAAGGATATTGTTATAGTAAGGGATATTATTTGTTGTACTCGTAAGGGGTATTGTTTCTTTTTATTCATGAAGAGAACTTTTGTTATTCCATTCTTTATTATTCTGTTGGAATAACCTGTATACGTGGCATACCCTATACATAACCTGTATACGCGGCATACCCTGTACTTGGTGAAATCTTTATGTTATTAAATTCTTTATTATTCTGTTGGAATATCATGTATGTGTGTTTTACACCGGACCTAGTTCCATTTATTATTATGTTGGAATAACCTGTATACGCGAATTACCGTATACCTGGTGATGTCTGTTGTTATTCAATTCTTTATTATTCTGTTGGAATAACCTGTATACGCGGATTACCGTATACCTGGTGATGTCTGTTGTTATTCCATTCTTTATTATTCTGTTGGAATAACCTGTATACGCGGATTACCGTATACATGGTGAAGTCTGTTGTTATTCAATTCTTTATTATTCTATTGGAATATCATGTCTGTACGTTTACGCATGACCTGGTTCCATTATTTATTATTATATTAGAATAACCTGTCTGTGCGGATTACGCACGCATAGTGAAATTCTTTTATTATTCCATTATTTATTATTATGTTGGAATAACCTGTCTATGCGAAGTACTGCATACATGGTGAAATTCTTCTATTATTCCATTATTTATTATACTGTTGGTTATTGGTTTTACAGTTGTATGTCTTTGGCCTGTAGTGCAAAGATGATATGCTGTTGAATATCTTTGGCCTGTAATGCAAAGATAATCTATTGTTTGATAGCTTTGACCCGTGGTGCGAATATGGACAGGTGTATGACATGATCATGACCACTAGTGATGCTAACGAATATCCTTGGACGTAGTGCATGGATAATTCAATGATGTGATTGGCAGGATCATGACCATTAGTTAACTGTCGAATGTCTTTGGCCGTAGTGCACTAACAGACAATTGATTGGTATGATCATGACCATTGGTTTTATAGTTGAATATCTTTGGCCCGTAGTGCAAAGATAGACAACTGATTGGTATGATCATTGTTATTACATTTGAATATCTTCAGCCTTTGGGTAAGGATATTGAGTAAACATTCTATTAATCCTTTGTGGCAAGAAGGAACTGTTGATTCACATGATTATAAATATGAATTGTGAATTTAACTAACATCTTTGGTGGTTCAGGTGAAGACAGGTAATGAGAGTTCTATTTGTCTTGGGTATAACAAAGAGCTGTTGATGAGTATTACAGGAATGAAATATCAACGATGGACTTTTAATTCGAAAGAGATAGTAGACATTATGTTCTACTTGACTCTTCTAATGGCTTTCTCGTTCCGCTGCAACTATGGTTGAAAAGTTTTATCATCTACCATATGTTCTAAATCTCTGATTTATTATTGATGAAGGCTGTTGATAAATTAATTATCTTAGCCATGATATTCTTTACTGGGCTATTTGTGCTCACCCTTTTGCTTCACAATTCCTTTCAGGTAATAAGAGTGTAGCTGGGTCAAGCGGAGATAACAGGGAAATAATGTGATGGTCCAAGACTGTCAAAGTTTCTCAATACATTATAAAACGGCATGACATGCAACCGATAATTGTATTGAAGACCTAAGATGTGTGTGTCGTATTTTATACGTTACTTAATAATTGATTTTGACGAACAACAATAGGGTGATGAGAACCCGACATTGAAAGCGTCAAAAGTGCACCTCATTAGAATGAATGTGATAGTAATCTTCTTGTTCTTCTTTGGGGTCTTAAAATATTTGCTGCTGTATTTTATATGGCATTGTAACAATATGAGTTTGGATACTGTCTACGAGATAATATTGTATTAAAACTCACAGTTAACTGTTGCCGTACTCTGCACGGTAGTTCAACAGTTGTATAAATGAAGTTTATATTTGATTTTTATAATGTGATATCTGGCAACTCAGAGTGGGTGATGTATACCTATTTTGGGGGCATCACATTAATAAATAAAATCGAATCATCCCTGCACCATGGCCAAGGATATTCATGTAATCATCAATGGTCATGACTATACCGAATAATCTCTGGTCATAATCATACCAACAATTGTCCACCAATGAATTACAGGCCAATGAGGACTTTTACCACATCATTCGTCACATTACGATCATGATTATACCGAATAATTCCTGGTCATAATCATACCAAGTCCATCTATGCACGTAAGCCAAAGATAACTTTCAACATAATATAAGTATGAGGATGATGACAATTCAATAAAATAAGTTCAAGAATAAATTTTATATAAGTTAATTTATCCTGAACTCAATAACGTCCAAATTGTCAGCATGATACTGCTTTGTGGAGTAAAATTCAAGAATGCTCAGAAGAATATTTTCGAGAAAAGATATTGGATGAAGCGCAAATATTAAGGATATTCCACTAATTTTATGGAGTATAGAAACCAAAACTTTAACCAACTGAGTATAATAGAATATATGAAACCGCAAATGGATTTTTGTCACCATGCGGTAATCCACGTAGACAGATTATTCTAACAGAATAATAAAGAATGGAATAACAGAAGAATTCACCAAGCGTGCGTAATCCGCACAGACAGGTTATTCCAACAGAATAATAAAGAATGGAATAACAACAGAATTCACCATGTGTGACGCCCCCAAAACAGGTATACATCACCCATCTTGAGTCGCCAGATACAAGGTACTGAATTCAAATACAACTTAATTATACAACAGTCGTGTAAAATACAACAAAACATAGGCTATGAGTTTTAATACAATTATTGTCATCTAGACAATATCCACACTCAATGGAGTCCTCATTACATTTATTATCACACTATTTCACAGAATAGTGAGGACTACTAATGCACCATCTAGGATCATCACTCTGTTCCCCGACTAGTCCCAACTACGTTCTCATTTCCTAAAGAGAACAGTGAAAGAACGGGTGAGCTCAACTAGCCCAGTAAGAAATATTATGACTAAGATAATGCAGAATAAATTATCATTAGCCTTCAATGGTATTAAACTGATAAAATATAATAAACATCAAGTTTAACTGTAGCGGAACAAGCAATCCATTAGAAGAGTCAAGTATAGAATAAAATCTACTATCTTCTATGATTTAAAATATTTTTCATCACTTTTATCGCTGAGACTCAGCTTAATAAATAAAATCGAATCATCCATGCTCCACGACCAAGGATATTCATGTAATCATCAAAGGTCATGACTATACCGAATAATCCCTGGTCATAATCATACCAACAACTGTCCACCAATGAACTACTGGCCAATGAGGACTTTTACCACATCATTCGTCACATTACGGTCATGATTATACCGAATAATCCATGGTCATAATCATACCAAGTCCATTTATACACGTAAGCCAAAGATGACTTTTAACATAATATAAGCATGAGGATGATGACAATTCAATAAAAATAAGTTCAAGAATAAATTTTAAAGATTTATAAGTTAATTTATCCTGAACTCAATAACGTCAAAATTGTCAACATGATACTGCTTTGTGCAGTAAAATTCAAGAATACTCAGAAGAATATTTCCATGAAAAGATACTGGATGAAGCGTAAATATCAAGGATATTCCAATAATTTCATGGAGTATAGAAGCCAAAATTTTAACCAACTGAGTATAATAGAATATATGAAACTGCAAATGGATTTTCACCCGCCATGCGGTAATCCACGTATACAGATCATTTCCATAATTTAATAAGGAATGAATACAAAGGATCATTCACCATGCATGTGGTAATCCACATAGACAGGTTATTCTAATAGAATAATAAAAAATAGAATAACAGAAGAATTCACCATGTGTGCGATAGACTGCACCAACAGGTTATTCCCAACAGAATAATAAATAATGGAACCAGTTCCGGCGTAAACGCACAGACAGGATATTCTGACAGAAAAATAAATAATGGAACCAGGTCCGGCGAAACGCACAGACAGGATATTCCGACAAAATAATAAAGAACGAAATATTAGAAGAATTTCACCATGTATGCGGTACTTCGCATAAACAGGTTATTCCAACATAATAATAAAGAATAGAATAACAGAAGAATTTTACCAAGTATAGGGTATTTTGCGTATACAGGTTATTCCAACAGAATAATAAAGAATGGAATAACAGAAGTTTTCTTCATGAACAAGAAAGAAAGAATACCCCTTATGAGTACAACAAATAATATTCCCTACCTTAGAAAAACTGAATACTGAAGTAGTGAAGTAGCAGAATACTTTTCTTCTTTCTCTCTATAGTTTCTCTCTCTAGAGTTTCAGTGAATTCGTAAGAAATAATGAAGGAATGAGCTTCTATTTATAGGAGAATGGACTGAATAGTAACTAATTCATGAACAGTCCTGTTTGATTTACATTTAAACGGACGGTCCATATTGGTTTACTATTAAAACTTAAAGCAACGGTCCATACTGATTTACTATTAAAACTTTAAACCAGCGATCCATATTGATTTACTATTATACTTTCCACCAGCGGTCCATATTGATTTACTATTATATCTTCAACCAACGGTCTGAAAAATTAGCACATCTCCTCATGGAATAATATTGTACCCAAAAATAATTTGGACTGAACAGAAATATATCTTACGGGTGAATAGTATCCCGTGAATAGTAACTCGTGAATAGTAACTCATAAATAGTAACTCGTGAATAGTAACTCGTGAATAGTAACTCCGACACGAAAAGTGTCCCAAATACCCGATTGAACAATATAACCTCCAGACATCAATTATACTAACACAAATAAGTTCAACACAATGGAACTATAAAATTCATCTTTAATCAACACGAAGTTATTCATCATTAATATTACAATTCACAATATTTAACAACAAGGTCGTTTCCAAGAAAGAGGGGGCTTTTCGATAAGGATTTCTCCTTATTGGCGCGCAATTAGGTGACTAAACCTCTCCTTGACAGAACTTCTAGACATTGTCAATATTGCAAATAATAATATGAATAACTTTGCAGTCTCAATTATTGATTTAATAATATAACATATTATGCAGATGATACTGTACCAATAATTGAATCAATAATATAAGAGATATGATGTAGCAATTACTGTAGCAATAATTGAGTATAACTGAGTGACTTCTTACGTAAGCATCAATAATCAATACCGTGTGCTACTATACAACCATGCGTATTACTGTACTTTTACTACCGAGTAGTTCACCAGTTTTAACGGCAACACCTTCGCCGTTATTTATATAGAAAGATAATTTTGTCGTTTTCTAACTACGACAATACTTCTGTTGTGGGGTCCACCAATGATTGTGCCGTCGTACAATATTCCCTGTTAAAACTAATATTTTCCGACTAATCGAATATTATATAACCACTTGCTTACTTTGTAAAATTTATAAATACTATCCACAACTATAACATTATATCAAACCCACATCATAATATTAAAAAATTATTTCTAGAAAATTTAATATTTATCCATAAAATCTGGGGTCTCACACCATGTATGCTATAGAATGCACAGCAGGTTATTCCAACAGAATAATAAAGAATGGAACCAGGTCATGCGTAATCCGCAGAGACAGGATGTTCCAGCAGAATAATACAGAATGGAACTAGGTCATGCGTAATCTGCACAGACAGGATATTCCAACAGAATAGTAAATAATGGAATAACAGAAGAATTTTGCCAGGTATGCGGTACTTCGCATAAACAGGTTATTCCAACATAATAATAAAGAATGAAATAACAACCCTTACGAGTATTGAAAGAAAATAACTCTCTTCATGAATACGAAAGAATAATACCCCTTACGAGTACAACAAATAATATCCCTTACGAGTACAATAAATAATATCCCTTATCTTAGAAAAACTTAATACTGGAGTAGTGAAGTAGCAGAATACTTTTTTTCTTTCTCTCTACAGTTTCTCTCTTTAGAGTTTCAGTGAATTCGTAAGAAATAATGAAGGAATGAGCTTCTATTTATAGGAGAATGGACTGAATAGTAACTAATTCATGAACGGTCCAGATTGATTTACTTTTAAACGGACGGTCCATATTGATTTACAATTAAAACTTAAAGCAACGGTCCATACTGATTTACTATTAAAACTTTAAACCAGCGATCCATATTGATTTACTATTATAACTTTCCACCAGCGGTCCATATTAATTTACTATTATATCTTCAATCAACGATCCATATTGATTTACTATTATAACTTCAACCAACAGTCTGAAAATGTAAGACCCCAATTTTTTTTAATGACGATGATTTTTTCTATAAATATCATTTTTGAATATTATGGAATGAATTTGATATAGTGTTATAGTTGTGGGTAATATTTATAAATTTTGTAAAGTACGCAAGTTGTTATATAATATTCGATTGGTCGGAGAATATTCGTTTTAACAGAGAATATTCGTACAACGGCACAATCATTGGTGGACCCCACAACAGAATTATTATCGGATTGAGAAAATGACAAAAATATCTTTTTATAAAATAACGACGAAAGTTTTACCGTTAACACTGTTAGAATACCTGGTGGTTAAAATACAGTAATACGCGTTGTTGCACAGTAGCACACGATATTGCATAGTATTTTTAAATTATTGATTCTTACGTAAGAAGGCACTACTCAATAATGGTTATAGTAATTACTGTTCAATATTTTATTTTATTGGTTCAATAATTGCTGCGTTGATATTTTATATTATTGTTGTTTCAATAATTATCACTGCATAGTATTTTCTATTATCAGATCAATAATTCATATTATTTGAATAATATTATTAGATAGCATTATTGGCAATGTCTAGAAAGTTCTGTCAAGGAGAAGTTTGGTCACCTAATTGCGCACCAGTAAGGAGAAATCTTTATTGGAAAGCCCCCTCTTTCCTAGGAACGGCCTGGTTGTCATTATTGTGATTCTGTAATATTATTTGTGAATAATTAATTATTGATTTATATGATACGGAAATATTTATTTTATATGGACACAAATGATAGATAAGAAAATATTTATTCGAAGTGGATTTAAAGTGAGGAATTTTTAGCATGTGACATTTGTTGAAAGTTGGTATTTTATCTTTTTCGATAAAATAATTCATTCAAATATATTATTATAATATTACATTATAGTAGTATGATGTGATTATATAATAGTACGTTTTTTTATAATTTGAATGGTAGCATTATTATAGTAAATTCATGGTATAAAAGTAAAAGGAGGTGGAAGAGAACAAATTGAATTTGAATTCATGTGATGCAAGTGATGATGTCATCGGACGATGAGGTAAGTGATGATGTTATCAGACGATGAGGTATGCAATAATGTATTATGATCGATGACGTCAGCGGTGATGTCATAAATTATGGCAAAAAGACTACTTTACCCTTACTCTGCCAAGCCTATAAATAGAAGCTCATTTCTTCATTATTTTTCACGAATTCATTCAAGCTATAGAGAGAGAAAGTATAGAGAAAATAAGAGAGAAAGAAGAAGAGTATTCTGTTACTACACTATTTCAGTATCCAATCTCCTACTAAGGTAAGGGGTATTATTTCTTTTGTATTCATGAAGAGAAACTCTGTTATTCCATTATTTATTATTCTGTTGGAATAACCTGTATACGCGGGCTACCCTATACTTGGTAAAATTCTTCTGTTATTCCATTCTTTATCATTATGTTGGAATAACATGTCTATGCGAAGTACCGCATGCATGGTAATTTCTGTTATTATTTCGTTCTTTATCATTCTGTTGGAACATCCTGTCTGTGCTTTACGCATGACCTGGTTCCATTATTTATCATTCTGTTGGAACATCCTGTCTGTGCGTTTACGCATGACCTGGTTCCGTTATTTATTATTCTATTAGAATAACCTGTCTGTGCGATCTATCGCATACTTGGTAATTTCTTTTGTTATTCCATTTTTTATTATACTCAGTTGGTTAAAGTTTTGTCTTTTATACTCCATGAAATTAGTGGAATATCCTTGATATTTACGCTTCATCCAGTATCTTTTCATGGAAATATTCTTCTGAGCATTCTTGAATTTTACTCTACAAAGAAGTATCATGTTGACAATTTGGACGTTATTAGTTCATGGATAAGTTAATTCTTGAACTTATTTTATTGAATTCTTATATCATTGTCATCATCCTCATGTTTATATTATGTTGAAAGTCATCTGTGGCATGTAGTGCATAGATGGACTTGGTATGATTATGACCAAGGATTATTCGGTGTAATCATGACTGTAATGTTATAAATGATGTGGAAAAAGTCCTCATTGGCCCGTAGTACATTGATGGATAGTTGTTGGCATGATCATGACCATTGATGAATACAGGAATATCCTTGGGCCATAGTGCATGGATAATTTGTGGTCGTGATACTAATGAATATCCTTGGCCGTGGTGCAGGGATGATGTGGATTATTTATTAAGCTGAGTCTCAGCAATAAAAGTAATGAAAAACCTTTTAAATCATAGAAGATAGTAGATTTTATTCTCTACTTGACTCTTCTAATGGATTGCTTGTTCCGCTGCAGTTAAACTTGATGTTTGTTATATTTTATCAGTTTAACACTGTTGAAGGCTAATGATAATTTATTCTGCATTATCTTAGTCATAATATTTCTCACTGGGCTAGTTGAGCTCACCCTTTTACTTTTATTGTTCTCTTCAGAAAATGAGAACGTAATAGGGACTAGTCAGGGAATGAAGTGACGGTCCAGATGATAGCATTAGTAGTCCTCACTATTCTATGAAATAGTGTGATAATAAATGTATTGAGGACTTATTTTGAGTTTGAATACTGTCTAGACGACAATATTTGTATTAAAACTCACAGCTTATGTTGTATATTTAAGGTTGTATTTGTATTCTGTACCATGTATTTGGCGACTCAAGATAGGTGATGTATACCTATTTTGGGGGCGTCACAAAAAAATTATCACATCTCCTCATGAAATAATATTGTACCCAAAAATGATTTGGACCAAAGAGAATTATATTTTTCGGGTAAATAGTATCCCGTAAATAGTACTTCGGGAATAGTACCCCGTGAATAGTATCCCGATACGAAAAGTGTCCCAAATACCCGAGTGAACAATACTAGAGTGAATAGTAACGGGGTAAATAGTAACCCGTGAATAGTACTCCGACACAAAAAGTATCTCAAATACCCGAGTGAACAATACTAGAGTTAATAGTAACCGGGTGAATAATAACCCGTGAATAGTACTCCGACACAAAAAGTTCTCCGAATACCCAATTGGTCAATATAACCTCCAGACATCAATTATTATCGAAATAAATGTCGATTTCCACTAACACTAATAATCCTAACACAATGGAACAATCAATTTCATCTTTAATCAACACGAACTTATTCATCATTAATATTATAACTCACAATATTTAACAGCCAGGTCGTTTCTAGGAAAGAGGGGGCTTTTCAATAAAAATTTCTCCCTATTAGCGCGCAATTAGGTGACCAAACCTCTCCTTGACAGAACTTCTAGACATTGTCAATATTACAAATAATAATATGAATAACTTTGCCGTCTCAATTATTGATTTAATCATAATAAATATTATGCAGATGACACTGTGACAATAATTGAATCAATAATATGAAAGATATGATGCAGCAATTACTGTAGCAATAATTGAGTATAACTGAGTGACTTCTTACGTAAGCATCAATAATCAATACCGTGTGCTACTATGCAACCACGCGTATTACTGTACTTTTACTACCGGGTAGTTCAACAGTTTTAACGGCAACACTTTCGCCGTTATTTTTATAAAAAGATAATTATGTCGTTTTCTAACTTCGAAAATACTTCCGTTGTGGGGTCCACCAATGATTGTGTAGTCATACGAATATTTTCCGACAAAAAGAATATTTTCCGACCAAACGAATATTTTATAACAACTTGCATACTTGGTAAAATTTATAAATATTACCCACAACTATAACATTATATCAAATCCACACTATAATATTTAAAAAAATATTTCGAGAAATTTAAATCTTTATTCATAAAATTTGGGGTCTCACAGTATTTATAGGCTAGGAAAAGGTGGTAAATTACAAGGTTAATTATACTTTAGTACCTTCATCTTTTCCTCCATTTTTAATTTAGTCCGTCAAGTATTGTCAATCTTGCATAACATCCCCTAATAGTACTTGCAGGCGAACTAATAGTTCCTTGCGTGTGAACCAATAGTTCCTTGAATGTGAAGCAATAGTAATTAATTACTTATTTATCCGATTAATTATCCGTTTGGTTAATTTAACATATAGAAATCAACTATTATCGAAATAAATATTGATTTCATCTTTAATACTGTGACAATAATTGAATCAATAATATGGGATACTATACAACAACTACTGTGACAATTATTAAATGAAACTGAGTGACTTCTTACGTAAGCATCAATAATCAGAGATACTGTGCAATAACGTGTGCTACTGTGCAATAACGCGTATTACTGTACTTTTATCACCAGGTATTTCAACAGTTTAACGGTAAAAGTCTTGCCGTTATTTTATGAAGAAGTTATTTTTGTCTCCGATAGTTATTTCGTTGTGGGGTCCACCAATGATTATGCCTTCGTAAGGATATATTTTGATAAAAAGAACATTTCCCGATTAAACGAATATTTTATGACAACTTGCTTACTTTGTAAAATTTACACATATGACTATTAACTTTAACTTTTTTATCAATTTAACCATTTACCGAATAGAATAATAATTATAAAAAAAAGAAAATACTTTTATTTCATAAAATTCGAATATTACAATTATTATATTAATTTAATCACATAATTAATTTATATATGTCGTAAAGTGTTAATATCATTCATATACAATTAATATATTTATTTACGGTACGATTTAAAAATTCTGGCTATTATAGTCGACGCCGTGGGCCAACACTGCCCGATGCCTCCCCCGTCAAGAGATCCGCCCAGTGCCACCACAAAATGGAGAAGCTCCGCCATATTATACTAGATTATACTAGTACTAGTAAATAAGAGCTTAAAAGCTTAAAATGTATAATTATAAAGAAAAAATAGGAAATGAGAGTATTGTCTTCGAAAGAAAGGGAAGATAGTCTCTTTTTTGAGGAGGAAGAAGACACTGGTTAAGGATGAAGGACTGAAGAAGCAACTTCTAGCTGTCTTTATTAATTCAGATGAGGAAGAGTTCTCTTCTTCCGGTTCAAGTCCCAGAAGTAGCTATTCTAACTCAGACACTTCCCATTCCAGTGTTGAAGAGATATCATGTGATGAGTTAGAGGATTGTCAATGCAATGAAGGAGAAGCTTGCTTGAAACAAAATCCATGATTCCGAAATATTTTAATTACTTTGATTACACTCTAGCATGGAAAAAGTTTTTATATTATCAAAATGAACATTATACTCATAGTTGGTTTCTCCACCCCAAGTTCCCAAAAACCATTAAGGCTCAGGACTTCCCTGCATGGTTTCAATCTTGGTTCTATTTTTGGGGACCTGTTCCAGAGTTCTTTCCTCTCAAGGTTGAGGATAAGTTTGAAAAATACTTTCAGACTTCTAATTGCCTTAACGATAATCAGACATTATTAACTTTTTGTTGTGCCAATGAAATCCCTTGGATCTTTAAGTGGTCCTACACTATTACTTAGCATGTAGGAACAGGGGTTCATATGCTTTGTCGACAACTGGCTGTTAAATGATGGGCTAAATTTGATTAGGATAAAATTGCTAACATTCCTCCCAATATTGTCGATTATGATATGGGCAAATATGATGCTTCTCAGTAGAAGTTAAAATCCATCCTTAAAGGAATTCCTAAAAATGAAATTCTAGATTTTCTAAGGAATCATGATGACACGGTTACTATGCTCGACAGTGATGATGAGAACGCCTCATCTAGTGACCCTTTCGGTGGCCCGTGCTCTCAGCCTAAATAATTGAGGTGTTCTTATGCTTAAAGCATTTTTGGTGGTCCAGGTGGTCCTTGTTTGTTGCCTTAATAATTAAGGCTTTCGGTGATATGAATATTATCCTATCTTTGGTGGTCCCCTCTGTTTTTCTTTTTGCTTGCTGTTCGATCGATTCCAGCCTTATCCAGGACACGCGTCAGCAGCTTTATTTAAAGTTTTTTCTGCTTTTGTAAAAGTAGATTCCTTTGTAATAGTTGATGGTCTGTTGTAATAATTATGTTTTTCCTCATTCCTATAAGAGGATAGGTTTGCACTTCTTGGAGAGCATCTGAAAAATTTTGTATTCAGTTTTCCTTAATTTTTCTTGTGTGTTTTACAAGTTCAGTTCGAAGATTTCAAGCTTTAATCTCTATGTAAGTTTATTTATTGTTTAATAATATTCCGCTTTTCTCTGTATTTAAAATCTCTATATGATCCTGGCATAGTTGGTATCAGAGCCAAGATAGAGTAAGATCTTGTTGATGATATGGGCTTTCTTCTGGTTTAGAAATCTGAATTTGCTCATTTTGTTATAAACATCATTTAAATGTTGTTATAGATTAAGCTTAAAGTTTTGTTCAGGGTGAGTTGGTTATCGTTCATGGCTGTTCTGTTGTTTTAAGCCGTTTTGATATAAATCATGTAGTGGACTTCCCTTTTTATCAAAACTTGTCTGCTTATCTTGTTAAGTTTTAAATATCATTTATACGACCAATGGCAAATCTATTTAGAAATATATCCAGATCCAGAAGCTCTTCGTCTTCTTCATCTTCTCCCTCTTTGGATTCATCTACTAAACAGGTGGTTTCTATAAGGAACATTGAGACCCATTTACAAAATTGGTCTATCCCAAAAACTCCCACCTCTCAAATTTATAATAAAGGAAGTTTTTTGTTTAAGTCTGATTACATTATCAAGTTTGTTGAACAGTCCCTTCCTATAACTCAAGGTCATATGACTGTTGAGATGTTGCCAAAGAGGTTGTTAGAAGAAGCCATTGAAAGAGGCTATAAATATTTACATATCGGGTTAGTTCAAGTGGCGGTTAAACCCTTAACTAGAATTGGTCTTCCTACTTCTTTGCTGTTATGCTTAAGAGACAAGAGACACTTAAAGTTTAACGATTCCTTGTTAGGATGTATAACCTCATCTCTTTCTGAAGGACCGGTTTACTTTAATAGTTTTCCGAACTTTTTTGTCTCATTACTTGATCCTACAATACTCAAAACCTTAACTTTGAACTTGCAAACGTCAGGTTTTGATATGGATGCTTTATCCTCTAACATGGCTTTAATATATCGGATCTATATTAAGGTTATGAATACTATTACTCCAGATATTAATCTCAAGAGTAGTTTTATTAAAGATTGTAGAAGAAAAACTACAGTGTTTCAAATTAATCCTTTGAAAGCTAATATTTCAGTCCCTAAAACTTTAAAGTGGGATGAGATAGCTATTCCTCAAAATTGGACATTGCAAGACGCGGTACCTAAAAAGGTACAAGGATCAAATCATCACTTAGAAGATGTTACAGAAAATCCAGACGGATCTGTAAATATCAGATTTGGAAATAGTAGTTCTATTCGTCTCAATTTAGACGAACCTCGACGGAACAGTACATCCAACATTCCACAAAGGAATATAGGAGAAACGTCAAGATGATCTACGTCTTCTTTGCAATGAGTAATTAACCGACCAGACGATCTTGTCAGTCGACCAACATATATGGTTGAAACTCCTTCTGAAGTCGAGGCACCAAGAGCTCAGAGCCCTACAGCATCTGACTTTGGATACTCTGAGAGTATTTATACTCTTAACGATCAGAGTATAGAGCTAAAACGTTCTTTGCTGAAAACTATGTTTAATTCTGAAAAGAATAGAGAAAAAAGAGAATGGTTTTTTGCTTCTTATTCTCTAGAAAATCAAGATTCATCAGAAACATTTATTATGATTTCTTAAAAGAATCAGGGAAAAATGTTGATTTCTTTATTTTTCTCAAGCATTGGAGCTATGCAAAAGGTTATAACTTCCCTTTTGGGGGGGTTAGCACGAAGAAAGTGGCTTCTACCTCCTTAAATATGGTAGAAAATTCTTATAGACCTTACAGATTGGCTAATGATAAAGACGACAATGAGGTGATATCATCTATTCATCCACCCTCTGTCCTAGTCTTTGTGGGAACTGGAAAAACTAGAGTTGTTCCTTACAAGAAGGAGTTTGATAAAGATGCTGAAAGAAAGTCTGAAAAAGTTCAAGGGATTAACCAAGTTATTGAACAAAATAACTATACTAATATGTTTCTACAGTCCCTCGAAACACAGCTCACTAGAATAGAAATGGTGGTTACTTCAAAAGTAAAACCTTTATCTATTAGTCCTTCTCCAGCAGAGATTCTTGTCACTTCCTCAAAGGAAGGAAAGCTCTTAACAAAAGAAAAACCTACAGTTGTTCTTTTTAAACCTCCGCCCGAGCTTGCTAAAGAATTTAAGCTTGAATCTGCTTCTACAGAAATGTTTGAAGAACTGAAAAATAGACTAGAAAAGTTATCGATTAAACGTACATCTATGGGGTTAACTTCTCAGGGTCCTTCTATTTCGGTTCTTAAAAATGAAGGATTAGATCTCGATGAGATTTTAAGTAGAATCCAAGAAGAACAGGATAATCCTCAATTGAATAGATTAAAATGGGGAAAGGTTAAAAACCAGCCCTATTACCATCGTCCTTCTCCTATTGATGCCCAGTTTGAGAATAGGGCATTTAATGATGGGATTCAGTTCAATGGTGAATATATTTGTGAGTGGAACCTTGATGGTCTTACTAATTATCAAATTATTGTTCTCTTCAACCAAATGACAATGTTTGCCCAAGCGGCTAGAGTCAAAGCCAACTCTGAAAAAAGGATTGCTCAAGCTTTAGCATCCGATTTTATAGGTCAGCTCGGCCTTTGGTGGGATAATCTCCTAACAAGTGAAACTAAGGAAAGCATCTTTAATTTCCAAGTTCAAAAGGGTGTTGATGCAATGAACGAACCCGTATTCGTGGAAGATGCAGTTAACACTTTATTGTATACTATTATGCGTCATTTTGTGGGCAACAATCAACTAATAGTATCAAAAACTTATGAGCAATTAAGCAACTTAAAGTGCAAATCGCTCTCTGAATTTAAATTCTATCGTGACACGTTCTTCTCCAAAGTGTTCAACAGAGGAGATTATAACTGTAAGACCCCAAATTATTAATAAATAAAATTTAATTTCCTCTATTTATTATTTTGAAATAGTAAGGGTTGATTTGGTTAATGTAGTTAGTTATGGGTAAAATACGCAAATATTTTAAATAAGCAAGTGGTTATAAAATATTCATTGTTGTCGGGGAATATTCGTTTGGTCGTGGAATATTCTTACTGTCGGGGAATATTCGTACGACGGCGCAGCCTTGTGTGGGCCCATAACGAAAAGCGATTGGATGAAGAAAACGACAAGTATAAGTTGTTTATAAATAACGGTGTAGTTGTTACCGTTAATACTGTTGGAATACCCGATGGTTAAAATACAGTAATACGCGTTGTTGCAAAGTAGCACACGGTATTGCACCAATTATTGATTCTTACGTAAGAAGGTACTACTCAATAATTGTTACAGTAATTAATGTTCAGTATTTTATTTTATTGATTCAATAATTTCTATGTTGATATTTTATATTACTGTTGTTTCAATAATTGTCACTACATAGTATTTTCCATTATCGGAGCAATAATTCATATTATCTTAATAATATTATTAGATAACATTATTGGCAATGTCTAGAAAGTTCTGTCTAAGGAGAGGTTTGGTCACCTAATTGCGCGCCAGTAAGGAGAAATTCTTATTGGAAAGCCCCCTCTTTCCTGGGAACGGCCTGGTTGCCAATACTGTGATTCTGTAATATTATTTATGAATAATTAATTATTGATTTATATGATAAGAAAAATATTGATTTTATGTGGATATAGATGGAGAAAATTTTTAAAGTGACAATTGTTAAAAAAATGATATTTTATCTTTTCTGATAAAATAATTTATTATTATATTTTAATAATCTAATAATGGTGATATTTTTACAATGAATGTGGGATATATGAGTATATGAGAATGAAGAGTATTTTTGTTGGAAAAGTTATTTAAAACATGTTAAACATGTTAGTGGACCCATTTCTTGACTGAAATTTGATTATAGCCTGTAAAATTGCCCGTTTATGAATTTCGGTCAATTTATGTTTAAAATTTGGAAAAACTTTCTTCTACAAAGTTGTAGAGAATTGAATTTCCTATAAAAATACGCGAGATTCGAATTTTCTGATAAAAGGGCTATTTATTATGAATTATTGAAGTTTCGAGGTTCCAGAATAATTGATTTTTGGAAGTTTAAAATATTTATAGTTAGAAAAACGTATTTATTGTTTTGGTTGGCCCCCCATGTGTTTCAAATGGCTGAAATCAGATTTTCAAAGTAGGCGTAGGAATTTTTTTTTAAATATTAATATTATATTAAATTTTCTGCTTTGGTGTTCTAAGCATTTTTCTATAAATAGGGTGCTTAGGTTAGAATTGAAAATCATACCAGAAACTAAAAATTTCTCTCTCTTTCTCTCTCTATAATATCGAGCGTATTTGTGAGTATTTTAGTACTTTGAGTATTGCTATACGGTGCAAGTTCTTTCAGCACTATATCCAGTATTCCAGTCAGAAGTACTATTCTTTCTGAGGTAAGGGATGTTATTTTATTCGAAAATGATATTATTTCTTCAATATCATTATGCCGAAATATTGGTTGGAAATTTTTATCAAATTTGAAACTTTTTCATGTCGAGGTTACTATTCATGAGTTACTATTCACGAGTTACTATTCATGAGTTACTATTCACGAGTACTATTCACGAACCGTGATGATTTTTTTTTTGAGAAATTTCTATCTTTTGAGGTCGGAGTTACTATTCACGTATACGGCACTATTCATGTATACGGCACTATTCACGAATACGACACTATTCACATAAAAATTAAATTTTCTTTTCTATGTCCAAGATTGTCTGTTATGATTCCTATCTTTGATTGGATCTATGTTTTGATCTTCATTCTTGAATTTTACTCCAATCTGGTTATGTATGAAGTATTTTTGAACTTGGATTATTTAAAGTACGAATCCTTAATACTTGTTCTTTTGTTTCACTGGATTCGTTTTCTTTAAAATATTTTTCATCATCCTCAGTCCTAAATGATGATATTACTGAATATCTTTGGCCTGTAGTGCAAAGATGAATGATTTCTTGATGAATATCTTTGGCCCGTAGTGCAAAGATGAACAGGCGTTGAGATGAACATGACCAACTGATGAATATCTTTGGCCCGTAGTGCAAAGATGAACAGGTGTTTAGATGAATATGACCAACTAATAAATATCTTTGGCCTGTAGTGCAAAGATGAATATTTGATTCCAGTTATATATTGATTGATGTTACAGGGATAAAATATCGACGATGAACTTTTAAATTCATATATAGAAGATAGTAGTTTGCATTCTCTACTTAACTCTTCTAATGAATTATTATTTCCGCTGCGAAGATTGATTTAAAACTGGTTGTCTATTGTATTCTATTAGATTTTTCCCTGTTGAGGACTAACGATAATTTGTTATATATTATCTTAGTCATAATATTCTTTACTGGGCTAGTTGAGCTCACCATTTTCCTTGTTGTTCCATTTTTCTTCTCAGGAGGCGAGAATGTAGCGGGAACTAGTCGGGGTGTGGAGTAATGGTTCAAGACAGTTGTTTTAGTAGTCCTCACTATTTTGTAAAATAGTGTATCAATAATTGTAATGATGACTTATTTGAGTGTGGATATTGTCTAGAAGACAATATTTGTATTTAAACTCAGAGTTTATGTGTTGTCGTATTTTGCACGACAATTATATTAATGAAGTTGTAGTTGTTTCTGTACCATGTATTTGGCGACTCATAATAGGTTGGTTGGATTGGACCTATTTTGGGGGCGTCACAGTTGTTATCAGAGCTTAGGGATATGGTCTCTGGCGGAGATCGGGGAATAGTACTAGGAGGGGAGAGACGAGTAATCCTTCGCTAGTATGTCATACCTAAGCTTATTTGTTGGTCAGTCGAACTATATGGTTAATATGTGATATGTTAATTTGTTTAATTAACCCTTGTTTTATGGAAGTATTTAAGAATGGCAGCTGAGAATATTAACGGTGGAGTTAATGAGACCGTGGAAACACCTTTAATCACCACTCAGGGAAACGTGCAACAGGAAGGCAATATTCCTTCTGTAAACAACACCACTGAGCAGACGATGAACGACGGGATGTTTAGGAGCTTTTTGTAGTTCATGCAAAACCAGACGAGGGAGACTCGTGCACAAAATACGGGTGGAAATTCTAGCAATGCGCGGCTTGTCACAGCCAAGCAATTCAAAGAGTTGGGACCACCAGAATTTAAGGGAAATCCGGATCCAATCATGGCGGAAACGTGGGTCAAGCAAATTACCAAGATATTCGATGTCTTGGGATGCACGGAGGAACAGAAGGTTCCATTCGCCACTTTTATGTTACGAGGAGAGGCAGATTATTGGTGGAAATCCGTAAAGCGTACTCAGTCTGCCGCACTGAAGATGTCTTCAGTGGTAATTGTGACGCCCCCAAAATATGGTATACATCACCCATCTTGAGTCGCCAGATACATGGTATAGAATTCAAATACAACTTAATAATGCAACTGTCATGTACAATACGACAAAACACAAACTGTGAGTTTGAATAAAAATATTGTCTACTAGAGATTATACAAACTCAAAAGGAGTCCTCATTACAATTATTATCACACTATTTCACAGAATAGTGAGGACTACTAATGCATCATCTAGGACCATCACTCCATTCCCCGACTAGTCCCAGCTACGTTCTTATTTCCTGAAGAGAACAGTGAAAGAAAGGGTGAGCTCAACTAGCCCAGTAAGAAATATTATGACTAAGATAATGCAGAATAAATTATCATTAGCCTCCAACAATGTTAAACTGATAAAATACAATAGACATCAAGTTTAACTGCAGCGAAACAAGAAATCCATTAAAAGAGTCAAGTAGAGAATAGAATCTACTATCTTTTATGATTTAAAAAGTTTTTCATCACTTTTATCGCTGAGACTCAGCTCAATAAATAATCCACATCATTAAATCATCCCTGCACTACAGGCCAAGGATATTCTTTAGTATCACGACCACGAATTATCCATGCACTACGGGCCAAAGATAATCGTGTTTTTATCAACGGTCCTGATCATGCCATAAAACAATTCATCTTTGCTCCCTTGGCCGAAGAGAATCCATAGCCATAATCATACCAAAAACTGTCCATCAATGCACTACGGGCCAATGAGGACTTTTAATTTTCACATCATTTGTAACATTATGGTCATAATTATACCGAATAATTCCTGGTCATAATCATACCAAGTCCATCTAAGCATTACAGGCCACAGATGACTTTCAACATAACATAAACATGAGGATGATGACAATGATATAAGAATTCAATTAAACAAGTTCAAGAATTAATTTTTCCAAGAACCAATAACATCCAAATTGCCAACATGATACTTCTTTGTAGAATAAAATTCAAGAATGCTCAGAAGAATATTTCCATGAAAAATACTGGATGAAGCGCAAATATCAAGGATATTCCACTAATTTCATGGAGTATAAAAGTCAAAAATTTAATCAACTGAGTATAATACCAAATGGAATAACAAAAGATATCACCATGCATGCGGTACTTCGCATAGATGGTTATTTCAACAGAATAATAATAACGGAACCAAGTTAGGTGAAATTCACACCGACAGGATGTTCCAACAGAATAATAAATGCGGAATAATAAATGATGGAACCATGTCCGGCGTATAGCACAGACAGGATATTCCGACAGAATAATAAAGACGGAATAAGAAAAATGGAACCAGGTCCGCGTATAGCACAGACAGGATATTCCGACAGAATAATAAAGACGGAATAATAAAAATGGAACCAGGTCCAGCGTATAGCACAGACAGGATATTCCGACATAATAATAAAGACAGAATAATAGAAGAATGTCACCAAGTATAGGGTAGCCCGCGTATACAGGTTATTCCAACAGAACAATAAAGAAATTGAATAACAGAAGTTCTCTTCTTGAATACAAAAGAATAATATCCCTTACCGTAAAATAATACTTGATAGAAGAGTAGTGAAGTAGCAGAAAAATTTTCTTCTATCTCTCTATAGTATCTCTATATAGTTTCTCTCTCTAGAGTTCAGTGAATTCGTAAGAAAATAATGAAGGAATGAGCTTCTATTTATAGGAAAATAGAATGCATAGTAACTAATCCATGAACGGTCCAGATTGATTTACTTTAATCTGACGGTCCATAATTAAAGAAAAATCTTTTAAATAAAATATAATATATTCTATTTATATAAAAAGATTTTTACTATGCAAACACTATGCGGGCACTATACAAACACTATACATAATAAAATATAATATATTCTATTTATAGAATAACTTTAATAAAGTATTCTGATTTATATAAAAAGATTTTACTATGCAAAATACTATGCATAATAGAATATAATATATTCTATTTATAGAATAACTTTAATAAAGTATTCTGTTTTATATAAAAAGATGTTTCTATTTTATTATGTTAATAATACGAATAAAACAAACCGTCATTATCGCTATAATAATTAAAACAAAACGTCATTATCGATATAATAATTCATATTAATAATCGACAATAATTGAGTCAAGCTGAGCGACTTCTTACATAAATATCAATAATCAATACCGTGTGCTACTATGCAACAACGCGTATTACTGTACTTTTACTACCAAGTAGTTCAACAGTTTTAACGGTAAAACCTCCGTCGTTATTTTCATAAAATATTTTGTTCGGGTGAATAGTAACTCGTGAATAGTACTCCGACATGAAAAGTGTCCCAAATACTCGAGTGAACAATACTAGAGTGAATAGTAATTTGGGTGAATAGTAACCCGTGAATAGTAACTCGTGAATAGTAACTCCGACACAAAAAGTGTCCCAAATACCCGAGTGAATAATACTAGAGTGAATAGTAACCGGGTATTTTATGACAACTTGTCTACTTAAAAAAAATCACATATCACCCTTAACTTTAACCTTTTATCAATTTAACCATTTACTAAAATAGAAAAATTGAATACTTTTATTTCATAAAATTTGGGGTCTCACAGTAATCATGGCCAAGATAATAGGAAAGGTGAGTCAAGTGGAAATTTCAAGAAGAGAAGATTTAACAATGACGGGAAGACATCGGCACCAACACCAGCAACGAATTTTAGAGGAGGAGAAAGACCGCCAGTTAGATGCTACAGATGCGGAGAAGAGGGACACATAAGTTCAAACTGTTCACAGCCATAATTGTGGAAAAGAAGGTCATATCACTCGAGATTGTACGGTAGCGAAACCCAATCCAGCTGGGATGGTGACTCAAAAGGCTGTCCCAGAAAAGTCAAAGTCAACGGTTCCTGGAAGAGCGTTTTTCGTGACTGGTCAGAATGCGAGGAACCCGAACGAAGTTAGCACGGGTTAGTTAATTATAAATTCTTACGAAGTTTATACCTTATTAGATACCGGTTCTACCCATTCATTTATCTCTCCTGCTTATACTCAATATTTAAACTTGACTCCGGAGAAAATTAGACTTTGACTTATCTGTTGAAACTCCGTTATGAGAAACTTTCGTTACATCCACTGAAATAAATCTTGTTTGATCCAAATTGGTTCCCTCACCCTACCTGTTAATCTTATATCTTTAAAAATTCTTGCTTTTGATGTGACCTTAGGGATTGATTGGTCAACCACTCATCATGCTAAAATTGATTGCTTTTGTAAGGTTGTTAGTTTTCATATTCTTAAGCAACCTGTTATTCAAATTTAAGCAACCAAACCATTGAAGTCAAACTCTTTTATATCAAGTCGTAAAGTCGTTCGTTTATTGAAAAACGGATGTCAAGCTTTCTTAGCCATGTTATGGACTTGGACAAAAATACGTCAGATTTGAATGATATTTCTGTTGTTAGTAAATTTCATGACGTATTTTCTGAAAAATTTCCTGGCCTAATCCCAAAGTGTGATATTGAATTTTGTATCGACTTTGAACCCGGTACAAAACCCATTTCTAAAATCTCATATCGAATGGCTCCTATTGAACTTCATGAGTTAAAAATTCAACTGTAGAAGTTTGTACCCGAGCCTTTATCTGGTGACTTCCTTTGTGGAATACACCGAAGCCATACTCTCCGTAGGGGATGCCAGATTCGTGCGATAGTAAACTGATAGGTGTCATTGTGACGTGCTATCCAAGATCGGGATATGAGTCACAGTTGAGAGCAACCTAAGTCAGTAATCGAAATACGTAGCTTTCTAGGCTTAGTTGGTTATTATCGGAGATTCGTGAAAAGATTTTCTTGAATCGCTACTCCATTAACTCAGCTGACTCGTGGAGATACAAAATTCGAATGGAGAAAGGAATGTGGGAAGAGCTTCGAAGAACTCAAGATGAGACTCATTTCGGCACATGTTCTGACCATACCATCCTGAAAAAACGAACGTGGTAGCTGACGTGTTGAGTAAAAGATCATATGCGGGTACGAGTGCGATATTGTCGAATACAAAGACCCATTTCGTATAACTTTCAAATGATAGAGATAGAGTTAAAGACTCTAGGTACCCACGTGATGATATACGAGTAGAATCGACTTTAATCGATAGTTAAAATCGCTCAAGATACACACCAGAGTTGATGAATATGAAGAAAAAGATGCAAGAAGTTGTTATTCCAAAAGCAAAAATCGGCGATGTGAGGAAAGCTCAAACCTTCGATTTATTAGTCCATTTGAAATCCTCGATCGAATAGGAACTGTAGCCTATAGACTCGTTTTACCGCCAAGTATGACGCGTGTTCATAACGTTTTTTGTGTATCGATGTTACATAAATATGTGGATGACCCGAACCACATTATTGAGTTAGAACCAGACGATATAACAGAAGATTTAACGTACGAGGAGGTACCAGTCAAGATCTTGGATAAGAAGGAGCATGTCCTACGCATGTCAATTTCGAGGATGAAATTTCATAAGGAGATGAAGTTGTAAGACCCCAAATTATTAATAAATGAAATTTAATTTCCTCTATTTATTATTTTGAAATAGTAAGGGTTGATTTGATTAATGTGGTTAGTTATGGGTAAAATGCGCAAATATTTTAAATAAGCAAGTGGTTATAAAATATTCATTGTTGTCGGGGAATATTCGTTTGGTCGTGGAATATTCTTACTGTCGGGGAATATTCGTACGACGGCGCAGCCTTGTGTGGGCCCATAACGAAAAGCGATTGGATGAAGAAAACGACCAGTATAAGTTGTTTATAAATAACGGCGCAGTTGTTACCGTTAATACTGTTAGAATACCCGGTGGTTAAAACACAATAATATGTGTTGTTGCACAGTAGCACACGGTATTACACCAATTATTGATTCTTACGTAAGAAGGCACTACTCAATAATTGTTACAGTAATTACTGTTCAGTATTTTATTTTATTGATTCAATAATTTCTACGTTGATATTTTATATTACTGTTGTTTCAATAATTGTCACTACACAGTATTTTTCATTATCGGAGCAATAATTCATATTATCTGAATAATATTATTAGATAATATTATTGGCAATGTCTAGAAAGTTCTGTCTAAGGAGAGGTTTGGTCACCTAATTACGCGCCAGTAAGGAGAAATTCTTATTGAAAAGCCCCCTCTTTCCTAGGAACGGCCTGGTTGTCAGTACTGTGATTCTGTAATATTATTTGTGAATAATTAATTATTGATTTATATGATGAGGAAAATATTGATTTTATGTGGATATAGATGGAGAAAATTTTTAAAGTGATAATTGTTAAAAAATGATATTTTATCTTTTCTGATAAAATAATTTATTATTATATTTTAATAATATAATAATGGTGATATTTTTACAATGAATGTGAGATATATGAGTATATGAGGAGGAAGAGTATTTTATTGCAAAAGTTGTTTAAAACATTTTAAACATGTTGGTGGACCCATTTCTTGACTGAAATTTGATTATAGACTGTAAAATCGCCCGTTTATGGATTTCAGTCAATTTCTATTTAGAATTTGGAAAACCTTTCTTCTGCAAAATTGTAGAAAATTGAATTTCCTATTAAAAGTCGCGAGATTCGAATTTTCTAATAAAAGAGCTATTTATTATGAATTATTGAAGTTCCGAGGTTCCGGAATAATTGATTTTTGGAAGTTTAAAATATTTATAGTTAGAAAAACGTTTTTATTGTTTTGGTTGGCCCCCATGTGATGCAAATGGCTGAAATCAGATTTTCAAAGTAGGCGTAGGAATTTTTTTTTAAATATTAATATTATATTAAATTTTCTACTTTGGTGTTCTAAGCATTTTCCTATAAATAGGGTGCTTAGGTTAGAATTGAAAATCACACCAAAAACTAAAGATTTCTCTCTCTTTCTCTCTCTATAATATCGAGCGTATTTGTGAGTATTTTAGTACTTTGAGTATTGCTATACGGTGCAAGTTCTTTCAGCACTATATCCAGGATTCCAGTCAGAAGTACTATTCTTTCTGAGGTAAGGGATGTTATTTTATTCGAAAATGATATTATTTCTTCAATATCATTATGCCGAAATATTAGTTGAAAATTTTTATCAAATTTGAAACTTTTTCATGTCGGAGTTACTATTCATGAGTTACTATTCACGAGTACTATTTACGAGTACTATTCACGAAGCGTGATGATATTTTTTTTTGTGAAATTTCTATCTTTTGAGGTCGAAGTTACTATTCACGTATACGGCACTATTCACGTATACGGCACTATTCACGAATACGACACTATTCACAGAAAAATTAAATTTTCTTTTCTATGTCCAAGATTGTCTGTTATGATTTCTATCTTTGATTGGATCTATGTTTTGATCTTTATTCTTGAATTGTACTCCAATCTGGTTATTTATGAAGTATTTTTGAACTTGGATTATTTAAAGTACGAATCCTTAATACTTGTTCTTTTGTTTCACTGGATTCGTTTTCTTTAAAATATTTTTCATCATCCTAAGTCCTAAATGATGATATTACTGAATATCTTTGGCCTGTAGTGCAAAGATGAATGATTTCTTGATGAATATCTTTGGCCCGTAGTGCAAAGATGAACAGGCGTTGAGATGAACATGACCAACTGATGAATATCTTTGGCCCGTAGTGCAAAGATGAACAGGTGTTTAGATGAATATGACCAACTAATAAATATCTTTGGCATGTAGTGCAAAGATGAATATTTGATTCCAGTTATATATTGATTGATGTTACAGGGATAAAATATCGACGATGAACTTTTAAATTCATATATAGAAGATAGTAGTTTGCATTCTCTACTTAACTCTTCTAATGAATTATTATTTCCGCTGCGAATATTGATTTAAAAATGGTTGTCTATTGTATTCTGTTAGATTTTTCCCCGTTGAAGACTAACAATAATTTGTTCTATATTATCTTAGTCATAATGTTCTTTACTGGGTTAGTTGAGCTCACCCTTTTTCTTGTTGTTCCATTTTTCTTCTTAGGAGGCGAGAATGTAGCGGGAACTAGTCGGGGTGTGGAGTAATGGTTCAAGACAGTTGTTTTAGTAGTCCTCACTATTTTGTAAAGTAGTGTATCAATAATTATAATGAGGACTTATTTGAGTGTGGATATTGTCTAGAAGACAATATTTGTATTTAAACTCAGAGTTTATGTGTTGTCGTATTTTGCACGACAATTGTATTAATGAAGTTGTAGTTGTTTCTGTACCATGTATTTGGCGACTCATAATAGGTTGGTTGTAAGACCCCAACTTTTATAAATAAAGATGAATTTTCTATAAATATTATTTTTGAATATTATGGAGTAAAATTGATATAATAGTTGTGGGTAATATTTATAAATTTTACAAAGTAAGCAAGTTGTTATAAAATATTCGTTTGGTCGGAGAATATTCTTTTTGTCGGGGAATATTCGTACGACGACTCAATCATTGGTGGACCTCACTACGGAAGTATTGTCGTAGTTAGAAAACGACAAAATTATCTTTCTATAAAAATAACGACGGAGGTGTTACCGTTAAAACTGTTGAACTACCCGGTAGTAAAAGTACAGTAATACGCGTGGTTGCATAGTAGCACACGGTATTGATTATTGATGCTTACGTGAGAAGTCACTCAGCTATACTCAATTATTGCTACAATAATTGCTGCATCATATCTCTTATATTATTGATTCAATTATTGCCACAGTATCATCTGTATAATATGTTATATTATTAAATCAATAATTGAGACGACAAGTTATAAATGATTAATAATTGTTGAAAGATTAAATATGTGTTGATAAAATGATTTGTGGTAATATTTATTCAATCCTTGATGTATATAAATAGTCTATTATAAGACGTTTGTGGTAAGTTTGGTTATTTTATGGGGGGGCCATATGTCATCATCTAAGAGTCTCTTCGTCAATAGTAATTACCTTCGTCAATAGTAATTACCTTCGTCAATAGTAATTACCTTCGTCAATAATAATTACCTTTACCTTTACCTTTCTCGGTTTAGCTGGTTATTATCGGAGATTCGTGGAAGGATTTTCTCGAATCGCTACTCCATTAACTCAGCTGACTCAGAAAGATATAAAGTTCGGTTGGAGCGAAGAATGTGAGAAGAGTTTTCAAAAACTCAAGAGAAGACTCATTTTAGCACCTGTTCTGAAAATACCATCTGGCTCGGAGGGATTTGTCATCTACAGTGATGTTTCGGGTAAAGGGTTGGGATGTGTTCCCATGCAACATGGAAAAGTCATAGCCTATGCCTCGCGACAACTCAAAGAATATGAGAGGAATTATCCTACTCATGATCTAGAGTTGGCAGCTGTTGTCTTTGCACTTAAAATTTGGAGGTATTACTTGTATGGGGAGAAGGTGGAGATCTTTACGGATCATAAAAGCCTCAAATATTTCTTCACTCAAAAGGAACTCAACATGCGACAACGACGTTGGCTTGAACTGTTGAAAGATTATGATCATACCATCCAATACCATCCTGGAAAAGCGAACGTGGTAGCTGACGCATTGAATAGAAGATCATATGCGGGTGCGAATGCAATATTGACAGCACAAAAGCCCATTTTGCATGACTTGCAAAGGATGGAGATAGAGTTAAAGACTCCAGGGACCCATGTTGTAAGACCCCGAATTTTATGAAATAAAAAGTATTCAATTTTTCTTATAATTACTATTTAGTAAATGGTTAAATTTATAAATGTTAAAGTTAAGGGTGATATATGAAATTTTTTTCGAAATACACAAGTGGTTATAAAATATTCTTACTGTCGGGGAATATTCATACTACGACGCAACCTTTTGTGGACCCCATAATGGAAAGCGATTGGATAAAGAAAAGGACAAGTGTAAGTTGTTTATAAATAACGACGTAGTTGTTACCGTTAACACTGTTGGAATACCCGGTGGTTAAAACACAGTAATACGCATTGTTGCACAGTAGCACACGGTATTGCACCAATTATTAATTTTTACGTAAGAATGCATTACTCAATAATTGTTACAGTAATTATTATTCACTATTTTATTTTATTGATTCAATAATTGCTGCGTTGATATTTTATATTACTGTTGTTTTAATAATTGTCACTACACAGTATTTTCTATTATTGGAGCAATAATTCATATTATCTTAATAATATTATTAGATAACATTATTGGCAATATCTACAAAGTTCTGTCTAAAGAGAGGTTTGGTCATCTAATTGCGCGCCAGTAAGGAGAGATCCTTATTGGAAAGCCCCCTCTTTCCTGGGAACTGCCTGGTTGTCATTATTGTGATTCTGTAATATTATTTGTGAATAGTTAATTATTGATTTATATGATGAAGAAAATATTCATTTTATGTGGATATAGATGGAGAAAATCTTTAAAGTGACAATTGTTAAAAATCGATATTTTATCTTTTTCTGATAAAATAATTCATTTAAATATATTATTTTAATAATATATTAATGGTGATATTTTTACAATGAATGTGGGATATATGAATAAATGAGGAAGAAGAGTATTTTTGTTGGATTAAATGTTTAACACATGTTTTGTGTGTTGGTGGACACAATTCTTGACCGAAAATTTATTATTGACTGTAAAATCGCCCGTTTGTAGATTTCGGTCAATTTCTGTTTGGAATTTAGAAAAACTTTCTTCTGCAAAGTTGTAGAGAATTAAATTTCCTATAAAAACTCGCGAGATTCGAATTTTCTGATAAAAGGACTATTTATTACGAATTATTGAAGTTCCGAATTATTGAGTCTGAATTGATTTTTGTTACAAAAATTGTTTAAAACATGTTTTACATTTTTGGTGCATTTGTGTGAAAAATATATTTTTGATGTGGTGGGCTAAGGAAAATTTGGTTATAAATATATTATTATATTCAATTTTCTACTTTGGTGTTCTAAGCAATTTCCTATAAATAGGTGCTTAGGTTAGAATTGAAAATCGCACCAGAAACTGAAGTTTTCTCTCTATTTCTCTCTCTATATATCGAGCGTATTCTTGTGAGTATTTTGATATCTTGAGTGTTGCTATACGGTGTAAGTTCATTCAGCGTTATTCCAGTCAGAAGTACTGCTCTTTTGAGGTAAGGGATAGTAAGGGATTGTAAGGGATAGTAAGGGATGTTATTTCTTCTTAAATGATATTATTTTTTTCAATATCATTATGCCGAAGTATTGATCTGAACTTTTTATCAAATTTAGAACTTTTCATGTCGGGGTTACTATTCATGAGTTACTATTCATGAGTTACTATTCACGAGTTACTATTCACAAGTTACTATTCACGAGTTACTATTCATGAGTTACTATTCACGAGTTACTATTCACAAGTTACTATTCACGAGTTACTATTCATGAGTTACTATTCACGATGGGTTACTATTTATGAGTTACTATTCATGAGTTACTATTTACGAGTTACTATTCACGGGTACTATTCACTACAAAATTGGTTTCTTTTTCTAACCAAATTATAGTTGATTTATGAATATTACTCTGGAGATTAAAACTATGTATTGATTATATTGATTTTATTATCATATATAACATTTTTATAACCCTGATGTTAAAATTCTCGTTCACTGGAGTGTAAAGATGGGTAAATTATTGGTATGATCATGACTAGGGTTCTCTTTGTCCAGTAGTGAAAAGTTGAATTGTGACTGATATGATCATGACCATTGAATTTATAATTAAATATCTTTAGCTTAAGTGCAAAGGTGAAATGATCAACATAGTTATAATTATTGGTTATATAAATTCTGAAATGATTATATATTTCTTTGAGATATGAATATATTTGGCCTGTAGTGCAAATATGAACTGTTGAGGAATATCTTTGGCCTGATGTGCAAAGATAAATTGTTGATGAATATCTTTGGCCCGTAGTGCAAAGATGACCTGTTGTTGAATATATTTGTCCAGTAGTGTAAAGATGAACTGTTGACGAATATCGTTGGTCCGTAGTGCAAAGATGAATTTATTAATATGATTATGAACAGGAACTGTGATTTGGTATAACCATGATCTTTGATGTTTTAGGTAAAGACATATGAGGAAAATTATCTTCGTCCTGGATGCGAAGAGAAATTTAGAATTACAATTATGATTATGAGTTATTCATATAATTGTGAAAAGGAACTGTTGATTAATGTTACAGGGATAAAATATTATTGGTAGATTTTTAACGTGGAGAAGATAATAGACTTTATAGTCTATTTGACTCTTCTAATGGATTGCTCGTTCCGCTGCAACTATGGTTGAAAATTTTTATCATCTACCATATGTTCTAAATCTCTGATTTAATTACTGTTGAAGACTATTGATAATTTATCTTTAGTCATGATATTCTTTACTGAGCTAGTTGTGCTCACCCTTTTGCTTCACAATTCCTTTCAGGTAATAAAAGTGTAGCTGGGTCGAGCGAGGGATAACAAGGGAATAGAACGGTGGTCTATAGATATTGAGGGTGAGGTGAATTTAACTTGGAAGGGTATTTTGCCACTATCTTATAGGATGTATAATGACATACAACCTCGTGTCATCATAAGACAAGGTTGTGCTCATCCACTTACTGAGTATATCTACCAGCACTACCTATATGATCTTGGAGTCTATCTAAAATATAACTCCCAATTAGAGACAGTGGAGATAATGATATGTCAAGAGAAGACTCGCCATTGGGAAGAATATGATAGTAATCTTCTCATTTTTCTTTTGGGTTTATTGGGTCAACCAAGGATAATTCTGTGGCCATATGATATCTATCATAACCTAGAAGCATGGTCTCCTACGTACGAGGGTTTCCTTGAGCACTTCCCAAAGATTTTAATTTCTAAAACAGTTTTTTTTGACTGTACCTTTATGTAAGGTGTCATAGTGACGTGCTACACAAGTTGGTGTCCAGAGTCACAGTTGGTATATTTTAGTATCAAAACTCACAACATATGTGTTGTTGTATTTTGCACGACAATTGTTGTAATAAAGTTGTAGTTATTTTCTGTACCATGTATTTGGCGACTCAGAATGGGTTGGATGGATTGGACCTATTTTGGGGGCGTTACACATGTGATGATGGCAAATATACAAGTAAAACCGACTTTAATTGATAAAGTTAAAGCTGCTCAAGCTACAGACCTGGAGCTGATGCGTATGAGGAAGAAAGTGCAAGAAGGTGCTATGCCGGAAGCAAGAATCGATGAAGAAGGAATACTTCGAGTCAACTCCAGACTTTGTGTTCCTAACGACCCTGATTTAAAGTATAAAATCATGATGGAGGCGCACAACACACCGTTTGCAATCCATCCTGGTAGTACCAAAATGTATCATGATATTCGTCATACATTTTGGTGGAGCAATATGAAGAGAGAGATAGCGTTGTTTATCTCAAGGTGTCTAACTTGTCAACGAGTTAAAGCGGAGCATCAAGTACCAAAAGGTCCATTGCAATCACTTGAAATTCCAGAATGGAAGTGGGAGCACATTACCATGGATTTCGTTACCGGTCTTCCTAAAGTTTCTCAAGGCATAGATGCGATTTGGGTCATTGTTGATAGATTGACCAAGTCTGCTCATTTCTTTCCGATACGAGAAACTTATACACTTGAACGTCTTGCTCGTATGTACATAAACGAGATTGTAAGACTGCATGGTATGCCGGTATCCATAGTTTCTGATCGAGACCCAAGATTCACTTCACGATTTTGGGTTAGTTTGCAGAAAGCTATGGGCACAGATTTACGATTTTGCTCGGCATATCATCCTCAAACGGACGGACAGTCGGAGAGGACTATTCAAACTCTTGAAGATCTATTAAGACTCTGTGTCCATGATTTCAAGGGAAGTTGGGACAAGTTCTTACCATTGGTGGAGTTTTCCTACAACAACAGTTATCAAGCAAGTATTGACATGGCTCCATTCGAGGCGTTGTATGAAAGAAAGTGTCGTTCTCCAGTATGCTGGGATGAGGTGGGTGAAGCAACATTGTTGGGACCGGAGTTGGTACGTATGACTACAAAAAAGATTCAAACGATCCGACAACGTATAAAAACCTCACAAGACCGACAAAAGAGTTATGCTGATCTTCATCGAAAGGACGTGGAATTCGATATTGGAGATCATGTGTTGTTACATGTTGCTCCATAGAAAGGAGTTACGAGATTTGGAAAGAGAGGAAAGCTCAATCCTCGATTCATTGGTCCATTTTCAATCCTCGATCGAGTAGGGACTATAGCCTATATACTTGCTTTACCGCCAAGTATGTCTCGTGTTCATAACGTTTTTCACATATCCATGTTACGTAAATATGTGAAAGATCCGAACCACATTATTGAGTTAGAACCGGACGAAATAGCGGAAGATTTGACGTATGAAGAGGTTCTTGTTCAAATCTTGGATAAGAAGGAACATATTCTACGCTCCAAGGTTATACCTCAAGTCAAAGTTTTGTGGAGAAACCACGATGTTGAGGAAATGACCTGGGAGTTAGAATCTGAAATGAAGTCAACGTATCCTTACCTCTTCAACATACCAGGTACGTACCCTAATTTTGAGGGCGAAATTTCATAAGAAGGGGAGGTTGTAAGACCCCAACTTTATAAATAAAGATGAATTTTTTATAAATATTATTTTTGAATATTATGGAGTAAAATTGATATAATAGTTGTGGGTAATATTTATAAATTTTACAAAGTAAGCAAGTTGTTATAAAATATTCGTTTGGTCGGGGAATATTCTTTTTGTCGGGAAATATTCGTACGACAGCTCAATCATTGGTGGACCTCACAACAGAAGTATTGTCGTAGTTAGAAAACGACAAAATTATCTTTCTATAAAAATAACGGCGGAGGTGTTACCGTTAAAACTGTTGAACTACCCAGTAGTAAAAGTACAATAATACGCGCGGTTGCATAGTAGCACGCGGTGTTGATTATTGATGCTTACGTGAGAAGTCACTCAGCTATACTAAATTATTGTTACAGTAATTGCTGCATCATATCTCTTATATTATTGATTCAATTATTGTCACAGTATCATCTGTATAATATGTTATATTATTAAATCAATAATTGAGACGACAAGTTATAAATGATTAATAATTGTTGAAAGATTAAATATGTGTTGATAAAATGATTTGTGGTAGTATTTATTCAATCCTTGATGTATATAAATAGTCTATTATAAGACGTTTGTGGTAAGTTAGGTTATTTTATGGGGGGGGCCCATATGTCATCATCTAAGAGTCTCTTCATAAATAGTAATTACCTTCGTCAATAGTAATTACCTTCGTCAATAGTAATTACCTTTACCAGACGTCAAACCACTTGTCGTTTCACATTACAGGCGTCAAACCACTTGTCGTTTCACATTACAGGCGTCAAACCAATTGTCGTTTCACATTACAGGCGTCAAACCACTTTTCTTTTCACATCACCAGTCGTCAAGCCACTTGCCTTTTCACAAGGCAAGTGCTAAGCTAGAAATCTTCTATAAATAGAGGTCTAGTGCTTCATTATTTTTCACGAATTCATTCAAGCTATAGAGAGAGAAAATATAGAGAGAATAAGAGAGAAAGAAGATGAGTATTATATTACTACACTACTACAATATTCAGTCAACTACTAATGTAAGGGGTGTTATTCTTTCTTATTCATGAAGAAAACTGTTGTTATTCCCTTGCTTATTATTCTGTTGGAATAACTTGTATACGCGGTTTACCCTATACTTGGTGACATTCTTCTATTATTCTGTTAGAACATACTGTCTGTGTGTTTTACACCGAACCTGGTTCCATTATTTATTATTCTGTTGGAATATCCTGTCTGTGTGTTTTACACCGGACCTGGTTCCGTCTTTACTATTACTCTGTTGGAACATCCTGTCTGTGTGTTTTACGCTGGACCTAGTTCCATTATTTATTATTCTGTTGGAATATCATGTCTATGCGTTTTACGCCGGACCTGGTTCCGTTATTTATTATTCTGTTGTAATAACCTACCTGTGTGGTCTATCGCATGCATGGTGATTTCTTTTGTTATTCCATTCTTTATTATACTAAGTTGGTTAAAACTTTGACTTCTATACTCCATGAAATTAGTGGAATATCATTGATATTTGCGCTTCATCTAGTATCTTTTTATGGAAATATTCTTCTGAGCATTCTTAAATTTTACACCACAAAACAGTATCATGTTGACAATTTGGACGTTATTAGTTCATGGATAAGTTAATTCTTGAACTTGTTTTATTGAATTCTTATATCATTGTCATCATCCTCATATTTATATTTTTTGAAAGTCATCTATGGCCTGTAGTGCATAGATGGACTTGGTATGATTATGACCAGGGATTATTCGGTGTAATCATGACCGTAATGTTACAAATGATGTGGTAAAAGTTCTCATTGGCCCGTAGTGCATAGATGGACAGTTGTTGGCATAATCATGACCATTAATGAATACACAAATATTCTTGGCCCGTAGTGCCTGGATAATCTGTGGTCGTGATACTAAAGAATATCATTGGCCGTAGTGCAGGGGTGATTCGATGATGTGGATTATTTATTAAGCCGAGTCCCAGCGATAACAGTGTTGAAAAATCTTTTAAATCATAGAAGATAGTAGATTTTATTCTCTACTTGACTCTTCTAATGGATTGCTTGTTCCGCTGCAGTTAAACTTGACATTTATTATATTTTATCAGTTTAACACTGTTGAAGGCTAATGATAAATTATTCTGCATTATCTTAGTCATAATATTTCTTACTGGGCTAGTTGAGCTCACCCTTTCTTTCACTATTCTCTTCAGGAAATGAGAATATAGCTGGGACGAGTCGGGGAACGGAGTGATGGACCAGATGATAGTATTAGTAGTCCTCACTATTCTGTAAAATAGTGTGATAATAATGTAACGAGGACTCCTTTTGAGTTTGAATAATCTCTAGAAGACAATATTTGTATTCAAACTCACAGCATATGTATTGTCGTATTGTACACGACAGTTGTATTATTAAGTTGTATTTGAATTTTATACCATGTATCTGACGACCCAAGATGGGTGATGTATACCTAATTTTGGGGGCGTCACAGTTGGTATCAAAGCTTAGGGATATGATCCCTGGCTAAGATGTGAGAATAGTACTAGGAGGGGAGAGACGGGGAATTCCTTCACTAGTATGACCTACCTAAGTTTATGTGCTATTTTATTGGTCGGTCAGAATATAGGGATAATATGTTACATGTCAATTAACTTTTTATTTTGTGGCAGTATCTGAAAATGACATCTAAGAATGTTGAGAATAACAATGGAGCACAGGCGACCGTTGATTCACCACATATCAATAATCAGGATAATGTGCATCAGAAAGGCGACAATCCTCATGCAAACAACAACACTGACCAAATGATGAATGATCAAATGTTCAGAGGCTTTATGCAATTCATGCAACAGCAGGCGAGAGCGGCTCCCGTCCGAAACGTAGGTGGAAACACTGAAAACTCTCGGGCGGTCACCGCTAAACAGTTCAAGGAGCTGGGACCACCGGAGTTTAAGGGAGAGCCAAACCCACTTATGACAGAAGCATGGATAAAGCAGATCACCAAGATATTTAATGTCTTGGGATGCTCCGAGGAGCAAAAGGTTCCTTTTGCCGCCTTTATGTTGCGCGGAGAGGCAGATTACTGGTTGGAATCAGTAAAACGTACTCAACCTGCTGTACTGAAGATATCTTGGGAGAAGTTCCAGGAGCTGTTCAACGACAAATACTTTCCCGAAAGTATTCGCCACATGAAGGAGGTGGAGTTTATCAAGTTGGAACAAAACAATATGACCGTGTCGCAATACGAGGCTAAATTTGCGAAGTTATCCCGGTTTGCGTCCCACTTGGTGGATAATGAAGAGATAATGGCACGAATGTTTTTAAGAGGTTTGAAGCCGGAGATACGTCAACATCTTATTTCTCATAAACTATGTTTATATTCAGATGTTGTAAATAGGGCTCAGTTAGTGGAGCGCAATAACGAGTCAACACAACTAAAAGAGAGCAGCCGGCAAAATTATAATATCAGCGAGAGTAGTCATCGAAGCGGTGACAACAAGCGTGGAGGGAATCAACAGGCCAGAAATGGTAACCACTTCGGTGGTAATCAGGGCCAAAACAATAAGAATGGACATTTCAAGAAGAGGAGATTCAACAATGATGGAAAGACGTCAGCACCAGCACCCGTTGTTAAGGAAGGAGAACGACCACCTATCATATGTTTCAAATGCGGAGGGGAGGGGCACATCAGTCCAAACTGCGTGATGCCGTCTAAAGCATGTTATAATTATGGAAGAGAAGGTCACTTAGCCCGATTTTGTCGTTCACCGAAGACAAATTCAGCTAGGATGGAGGCACCAAAGGCCGTCCCAGAAAAGTCAAAGCCGGTAGTGCAAGGGAGAGCGTTTGTTGTGACCTCCCAAAGAGCAAGGAACCCGAATGAGGTCATCACGGGTAAGCTTATCATAAACTCTAACGAAGTCTATACTTTATTTGATACCGGTTCTACCCATTCTTTTATTTCTCCTACTTGCGCTCATCGATTAAATTTGACTCCGGAGAAATTAGACTTTGACTTATCTGTGAAAACTCCATTAGGAGAAACCTTCATTATATTCACTGTTTATAAGTCTTGTTTGGTTCAAATCGGTACCCTCACATTACCTATCGATCTTATTTCATTGAAAATATTTGCATTTGATGTGATTCTAAGAATTGATTGGTTAGCTACTCATCATGCAAAAATTGATTGTTTTCGTAAGGTTGTTAGCTTTTATATTCCTAATCAACCTATTATGCGAATTCAAGCGACCAAACCATTAAAATCAATCACGGTCATTTCAAGCCATAAAGTTATTCGTTTATTGAAAAACGGATGTCAAGCTTTCTTAGCTCATGTCACGGATCTAAACAAAAATACGTCAGTTTTGAATGATATTTCTATTGTTAATGAATTTCCTGACGTATTCCCCGAAGAATTTCCTGGCCTACCCCCAGAGCGTGAAATTGAATTTTGTATCGACCTTGAACCCGGTACAAAACCCATTTCCAAAGCCCCATATCGAATGGCTCCTATTGAACTTCAGGAGTTAAAGACCCAACTGTAGGAATTGTTAAACATTGGCTTTATTCGTCCTAGTACTTCTCCTTGGGGTGCTCCTGTTCTGTTCGTGAAGAGGAAAGATGGGAGTATGCGACTTTGTATTGATTATCGGGAGTTGAATCATGTCACCATCAAAAATAGGTACCCATTGCCACGTATTGATGACCTGTTTGACCAGTTGCAAGGAGCCAAATTCTTTTCAAAGATTGATCTTCATTCCGGATATCACCAATTGAAGATTAGAACCGATGACATTCCAAAGACGACTTTCAGAACTCGGTACGGGCATTATGAATTCCTAGTCATGTCCTTTGGATTGACTAATGCTCCTGCTGCCTTCATGGATATGATGAACCGAGTATTCAAGGAATATTTGGATCACTTTGTGGTCGTCTTTATTGATGACATCCTTATTTATTCCAAAAGCCATGAAGATCATGAGCAACACTTGATGCTGACACTCCAAAAGCTTCGTGAATATAAGCTTTATGCCAAGTTGAAGAAATGCGAGTTCTGGCTTGAGGAAGTAGTATTTCTTGGGCACGTGGTATCAAGTCATGGAATATCTGTTGACCCAGCAAAGATTGAAGCTATTCAAAGCTGGGAGCAACCTAAATCAGTGACCGAAGTACGTAGCTTTCTTGGTTTAGCTGGTTATTATCGGAGATTCGTGGAAGAATTTTCTCGAATCGCTACTCCATTGACTCAGCTGACTCGGAAAGATACAAAGTTCGGTTGGAACGAAGAATGTGAGAAGAGTTTTCAAGAACTCAAGAGAAGACTCATTTTAGCACATGTTCTGAAAATACCATCTGGCTCGGAGGGATTTGTCATCTACAGTGATGTTTCGGGCAAAGGGTTGGGATGTGTTCTCATGCAATATGGAAAAGTCATAGCCTATGCCTCGCGACAACTCAAAGAATATGTGAGGAATTATCCTACTCATGATCTAGAGTTGGCAGCTGTTGTCTTTGCACTTAAAATATGGAGGTATTACTTGTATGGGGAGAATGTGGAGATTTTTACGGATCATAAAAGCCTCAAATATTTCTTCACTCAAAAGAAACTCAACATGCGACAACGACGTTGGCTTGAACTGTTGAAAGATTATGATCATACCATCCAATACCATCCTGGAAAAGCGAACGTGGTAGTTGACGCATTGAGTAGAAGATCATATGCGGGTGCGAATGCAATATTGACAACACAAAAGCCCATTTTTCATGACTTGCAAAGGATGGAGATAGAGTTAAAGACTCCAGGGACCCATGTGATGATGGCGAATATACAAGTAGAACCGACTTTAATTGATAAAGTTAAAGCTGCTCAAGCTACAGACCTGGAGCTGATGCGTATGAGGAAGAAAATGCAAGAAGGTGCTATGCCGGAAGCAAGAATCGATGAAGAAGGAATACTTCGAGTCAACTCCAGACTTTGTGTTCCTAACGACCCTGATTTAAAGTATAAAATCATGATGGAGGCGCACAACACACCGTTTGCAATCCATCCTGGTAGTACCAAAATGTATCATGATATTCGTCATACATTTTGGTGGAGCAATATGAAGAGAGAGATAGCGTTGTTTATCTTAAGGTGTCTAACTTGTCAACGAGTTAAAGCGGAGCATCAAGTACCAAAAGGTCCATTGCAATCACTTGAAATTCCAGAATGGAAGTGGGAGCACATTACCATGGATTTCGTTACCGGTCTTCCTAAAGTTTCTCAAGGCATAGATGCGATTTGGGTCATTGTTGATAGATTGACCAAGTCTGCTCATTTCTTTCCGATACGAGAAACTTATACACTTGAACGTCTTGCTCGTATGTACATAAACGAGATTGTAAGACTGCATGGTATGCCGGTATCCATAGTTTCTGATCGAGACCCAAGATTCACTTCACGATTTTGAGTTAGTTTACAGAAAGCTATGGGCACAGATTTACGATTTTGCTCGGCATATCATCCTCAGACGGACGAACAGTCGGAGAGGACTTTTTAAACTCTTGAAGATCTATTAAGACTCTGTGTCCTTGATTTCAAGGGAAGTTGGGACAAGTTCTTACCATTGGTGGAGTTTTCCTACAACAACAGTTATCAAGCAAGTATTGGCATGGCTCCATTCGAGGCGTTGTATGAAAGAAAGTGTCGTTCTCCAGTATGCTGGGATGAGGCGGGTGAAGCAACATTGTTGGGACCGGAGTTGGTACGTATGACTACGGAAAAGATTCAAACGATCCGACAACGTATAAAAACCTCACAAGACCGACAAAAGAGTTATGCTGATCTTCATCGAAAGGACGTGGAATTCGATATTGGAGATCATGTGTTGTTACGTGTTGCTCCATAGAAAGGAGTTACGAGATTTGGAAAGAGAGGAAAGCTCAATCCTCGATTCATTGGTCCATTTTCAATCCTCGATCGAGTAGGGACTATAGCCTATAGACTTGCTTTACCGCGAAGTATGTCTCGTGTTCATAACGTTTTTCACATATCCATGTTACGTAAATATGTGAAAGACCCGAACCACATTATTGAGTTAGAACCGGACGAAATAGCGGAAGATTTGACGTATGAAGAGGTTCCTGTTCAAATCTTGGATAAGAAGGAACATATTCTACGCTCCAAGGTTATACCTCAAGTCAAAGTTTTGTGGAGAAACCACGATGTTGAGGAAATGACCTGGGAGTTAGAATCTGAAATGAAGTCAAGGTATCCTTACCTCTTCGACATACCAGGTACGTACCCTAATTTCGAGGACGAAATTTCATAAGAAGAGGAGGTTGTAAGACCCCAACTTTTATAAATAAAGATGAATTTTCTATAAATATTATTTTTGAATATTATGGAGTAAAATTGATATAATAGTTGTGGGTAATATTTATAAATTTTACAAAGTAAGCAAGTTGTTATAAAATATTCGTTTGGTCGGGGAATATTCTTTTTGTCGGGGAATATTCGTACGACGGCTCAATCATTGGTGGACCTCACAACGGAAGTATTGTCGTAGTTAGAAAACGACAAAATTATCTTTCTATAAAAATAACGGCGGAGGTGTTACCTTTAAAACTGTTGAACTACCCGGTAGTAAAAGTACAGTAATACGCGCGGTTGCATAGTAGCACACGGTATTGATTATTGATGCTTACGTGAGAAGTCACTCAGCTATACTCAATTATTGCTACAGTAATTGCTGCATCATATCTCTTATATTATTGATTCAATTATTGCCACAGTATCATCTGTATAATATGTTATATTATTAAATCAATAATTGAGACGACAAGTTATAAATGATTAATAATTGTTGAAAGATTAAATATGTGTTGATAAAATGATTTGTGGTAATATTTATTCAATCCTTGATGTATATAAATAGTCTATTATAAGACGTTTGTGGTAAGTTAGGTTATTTTATGGGGGGCCCATATGTCATCATCTAAGAGTCTCTTCGTCAATAGTAATTACCTTCGTCGATAGTAATTATCTTCGTCAATAGTAATTACCTTCGTCAATAGTAATTACCTTTACCAGACATCAAACCACTTGTTGTTTCACATTACAAGCGTCGAACCACTTGTCGTTTCACATTACAGGCATCGAACCAATTGTCGTTTCACATTACAGGCGTCGAACCAATTGTCGTTTCACATTACAGGCGTCAAACCACTTTTCTTTTCACATCACCAGTCGTCAAGCCACTTGCCTTTTCACACGGCAAGTGCTAAGCTAGAAATCTTCTATAAATAGAGGCCTAGTGCTTCATTATTTTTCACGAATTCATTCAAGTTATAGAGAGAGAAAGTATAGAGAGAATAAGAGAGAAAGAAGAAGAGTATTATGTTACTACTCTACTACAATATTCAGTCTACTACTAATGTAAGGGGTGTTATTCTTTCTTATTCATGAAGAGAACTATTGTTATTCCATTGCTTATTATTCTGTTGGAATAACCTGTATACGCGGTTTACCCTATACTTGGTGACATTCTTCTATTATTCTGTTGGAACATCATGTCTGTGTGTTTTACACCGGACCTGGTTCTATTATTTATTATTCTGTTGGAATATCCTGTCTGTGTGTTTTACACCGGACCTGGTTCTGTCTTTACTATTATTATGTTGAAACATTCTGTCCGTGCGTTTTACGCCGGACCTGATTCCATTATTTATTATTCTGTTGGAATATCATGTCTGTGCGTTTTACGCCGGGCCTGGTTCCGTTATTTATTATTCTGTTGGAATAACCTGCCAGTGCGGTCTATCGCATGCATGGTGATTTCTTTTGTTATTCCATTCTTTATTATACTAAGTTGGTTAAAACTTTGACTTCTATACTCCATGAAATTAGTGGAATATCATTGATATTTGCGCTTCATCTAGTATCTTTTTATGGAAATATTCTTCTGAGCATTCTTAAATTTTACACCACAAAACAGTATCATGTTGACAATTTGGACGTTATTAGTTCATGGATAAGTTAATTCTTGAACTTGTTTTATTGAATTCTTATATCATTGTCATCATCCTCATATTTATATTTTTTGAAAGTCATCTATGGCCTGTAGTGCATAGATGGACTTGGTATGATTATGACCAGGGATTATTCGGTGTAATCATGACCGTAATGTTACAAATGATGTGGTAAAAGTTCTCATTGGCCCGTAGTGCATTGATGGACAGTTGTTGGCATAATCATGACCATTAATGAATACACAAATATTCTTAGCCCGTAGTGCCTGGATAATTTGTGGTCGTGATACTAAAGAATATCCTTGGCCGTAGTGCAGGGGTGATTCGATGATGTGGATTATTTATTAAGCTGAGTCCCAGCGATAACAGTGTTGAAAAATCTTCTAAATCATAGAAGATAGTATATTTTATTCTCTACTTGACTCTTCTAATGGATTGCTTGTTCCGCTGCAGTTAAACTTGACATTTATTATATTTTATCAGTTTAACACTGTTGAAGGCTAATGATAAATTATTCTGCATTATCTTAGTCATAATATTTCTTACTGGGCTAGTTGAGTTCACCATTTCTTTCACTATTCTCTTCAGGAAATGAGAATATAGCTGGGACGAGTCGGGGAACGGAGTGATGGACCAGATGATAGTATTAGTAGTCCTCACTATTCTGTAAAATAGTGTGATAATAATGTAACGAGGACTCATTTTGAGTTTGAATAATCTCTAGAAGACAATATTTGTATTCAAACTCACAGCATATGTATTGTCGTATTGTACACGACAGTTGTATTATTAAGTTGTATTTAAATTTTGTACCATGTATCTGACGACCCAAGATGGGTGATGTATACCTAATTTTTGGGGCGTCACATTGGTTGGATTGGACCTATTTTGGGGGCGTCACAATAACAGTGATTACTGGAAAGAAAAATTCATTGAAGGTCTACCTGTTTTATTCTCCCAAAGAGTTAAAACAAGGTTGAAAAATAAAAATGATGGTGTAATTTCGTGGGATAAATATACCTATGGTGAATTAGCCTTAGAAGTCATTGCTGAAGGTGCGGATCTATGTAATATCTTGAAGATTCAAAAGCAAATTGCAGAAGAAAGAGCGAGAGGAAAACGTGCTCTAGGAGATTTCTGTGAGCAGTATGGTCTGGCTGAAATCCTTAAGGATAAACGTAAAAGAAAGTCTACTAAAGAATCTTCTGGTTATAATAAGGATAGTAAGAGATCTAAAAGGAAAGATCATCATAAAAGGTCTAAGCATCAGACTAAGGATGATCAACCTAAAAGGAGAAAGTCATCTAAAAGAAAGGTGACTAGTTCTAAACCTCCAACGTGTTATAAATGTGGAAAGATAGGTCATAAAAGTCCTGGTTGCACTACTAAAAAGAAAATTAACCAACTGGTTAAGGATGAAGGACTGAAGAAGAAACTTCTAGCTGTCTTTATTAATTCAGATGAGGAAGAGTTCTCTTCTTCCGGTTCAAGTCCTAGAAGTAGCTGTTCTAACTCGAACACTTCCCATTCCAGTGTTAAAGAGATATCATGTGATGAGTTAGAGGATTGTCAATGCAATGAAGGAGAAGCTTGCTTGTGTGCCGTAAATGGACTCTCTATTAATGTCTTATCTAAAGAAGATAGTCTCATCTTAGATATTATCGATCAACTAGAAGACTCTGGGAAGAAGAGACAAATGATCGAGAAGTATATTACGCTTGCTAAGAGCAAGAAAAAATCTTCTGAGGATGATGAAAGGTTTGACCCAGGTCAATACTCATTATAGAAGATCTTTGATAAAGTTAATGACCGCCATAAGGAGCCCACTCTTAAAGATTTACAAGGTTTGATAACTAATCTACAAGCTAATAGCGATGCTAGAGAAGTTGATATTACTGATCTAAAAAAGAGATCAAGCAAATCAAAAAAGATATCCGCTGGCTTAAAGGTAGGGATGACAAGGGTAAAGGAAAAATGGAGGACTCTAATTCGCCTATTATCAATGAAGAAGAAAGTGATGATTTTGAAGATGAAGTCTTTAACTTTGCCACGTAAGACAGACGAATTATTCCAGGAGAATCTAGTTCAAGAGGATTGAAAATAAATTTAATTGATAGGATTATCACTCAAAAGTGGTATGTGAAAATAACTATCCTTATTGAAGACGAGTTCTCAGTCACAACTGAAGCTTTGATAGACTCAGGGGCAGACTTAAATTGTCTAGCTGAAGGTCTTGTTCCTTCTAAATACTACTCAAAAATAGCTCAAATGCTGAGTACTGCTTATGGAAGCCATTTGAACATCGATTATAAATTATCAGATGCAGTGGTTTGCAACAATGGAGTTTGTTTTGAGACTCCTTTCCTCCTTGTTAAGAATATGGCTCAAGCAGCTATTCTGGGTACACCTTTTATTAGTTTGCTTTTCCCAATTTCCATTGATCATAAGGGGATAAGCACTAATAAGGAGGGGATAGAAGTAAGGTTTGACTTTATTTCCGAACCTCATTATCAAGGAGTTAATCATTTGCTTAAACGCAAAGAAGATTTTCTTTTCTTTCTCAAACAAGAGTTAGAAATTAAGAAGATTGAAGAACATCTTAAAGATGACAAGTTTAAACTCAAGCTTAAAGCTTACCAGGAGGATCTAAGCAAAGAAATATGCTCTACAGATCCTACTGCTTTCTGGAATAGGAAGAAGCATGTCATATCTTTGCCCTATATAGAAGGATTTAACGAAAAGCTTATTCCTACTAAAACAAGACCTATTCAAATGAATGAAAGGTTTCTTAAGCTTTGTCAAGATGAAATTAATGATCTCTTAAAAAAGGGATTGATAAGGAAAAGTTACTCTCCATGGTCATGTTCCACGTTCTATGTTGAAAATGCTGCTGAAATAGAAAGAGGAGTTCCAAGGCTGGTGATTAACTATAAACCTCTAAATAAAGTTTTGAGATGGATCATGTATCCTATCCCAAATAAGAGAGATCTGTTGAATCGATTGCTTAAAGCAAATATCTTCTCAAAATTCGATATGAAAAGCGGATACTGGCAATTCCAGATTAAAGAAAAAGATAAATACAAAACAGCGTTCACAGTGCCGTTTGGACATTACAAATGGAATGTTCTAGGCTTTGGTCTTAAAAATGCGCCCTTAGAATTTCAGAACATTATGAACGAGATTTTTAATCCATTTATGGATTTTTATGATCGTTTATATTAATGATGTCCTTGTCTTCTCAAAAGACATTGATCAGCACTGGAAACACTTAAATGTGTTTAAAACAGCTGTTAAAAGAGAAGGTCTTATGGTCTCAGCTAGTAAAATGCAATTATTCCAAACCAATATAAGGTTTCTGGGATTTGAAATTTCTCAAGGAAAATATTTTCCAATAGATAGAGCCATTGCCTTCGCCGATAAATTTCCAAATAAAATTTTGGATCAAAAGCAGCTCCAAAGATTTATGGGAAGTGTCAATTATGTCAGAGACTTTTATGAAGATTTGGCTCATGATGCTGCTCCTCTGTATAAAAGGCTAAATAAGAAGCCTTCACCTTGGACAGAAGAATGTACCCAGGCTATTATAAAGATTAAGTCGCGGGTCAAATCCCTTCCTTGTTTACATTTTTCTGACCCTGTTGCTCCTAAAATTGTCGAGACTGATGCCTCGAACAAAGGTTATGGAGGCATTCTAAAACAAATTGTGAACTCTAAAGAAGTCTTAGTTTGTTTTGTTTCAGGAAAATGGGATGATGCACAGAAAAACTATTCTACTATTAAAAAGGAAATATGCTCCATAGTGTTGTGTATTGATAAATTCCAAGGAGATCTCTTAAACCAGAGATTCCTTCTGAGAGTTGATTGTAAATCAGCTAAAGAAGTTTTAGAGAAGGATGTTAAAAACATCGCTTCTAAGCAGATTTTTGCTATATGGGAGGCCTTATTATCTGCCTTTGATTTTGACATTGAATTCATTAAAGGAGACTCTAACTCTTTGCCAGATTTCTTAACCAGAGAATTTTTGCAGGAAACTCCTAATGTTTGTGTGTTAAATCTTGTCAGGTCTCCTAGGCGATCAGCTAAACCAGCAATGAAGAGACTCTCTTATGACTTCCTTAAAGGATAGTCTTCCGGCAGGGAAACAAAGGAAAAGCTCCTGAGCTTAAAGTTTAGGTGGACTCTCAGTACATTGAAACCTTAATTAGAGAGGTTGTCGACATTGAGGATGTGGATGCAGTTAGATCCCCTGAACAGGTTGCAGATCTTTATTTGTCCTACTCTCATGATCTTCCAATTTATCTTCCTAAAACTAGGGAATTCTTTGAGAAAATTCTGGTTGAGACTGGTTCAATTAAAGTATCTCATAAACCTAGAGATCGTTATAATCTGACTTTCTCGACAGTTAAGATCTTAAAGGTCTTACGTTCTTGTGACTGGGTGGATAATCTTAGGACTCATAAAAGTAATTTATGAATTATGACCGCTTCAATGACAAAGGAGTCCTATGTAAACCTTATTTAGTTTTCAAAGTCAAAATGACATATGTATACCATAATGGCATAATGTGTAAATGACCTTTGTACCTATACCATGTTAGTGGCATGACTCGTACTCTTCCTAATATGAGTACGAACCGATTCGGTTCGATACAAATCGAAACATCAAAATAATTAATCGGAACCGGTATCAAAAAACGGTTTATACCGAATTTATTTTCTTTGTCCCGAACCAGCCGATTTTCTATTAAATCTCAATCTTTTGCTTGGATTGTTTACAGTTACCGGCCCCCAATCCTCGCCTCTGATTGCGATGGCCACGCATTTTGCTTACTTCTCTCTTACCAGATGTTTTCATTGTCTTCACCTCTGTTATTTTCTGTTTTATATATTTATTTTGTTTTTTTCTTCACATTTTTGCACACTCGCAAAACTACTACGTTCGCTTTACACTCAACTAGAAGCATACCAAAAACCCTATTACTTGATCCAAGAACGCCCTTAATCCGGTTCTTCAAATCAACAGATCGGACAATATAATAGTAGTTTACTTTATATCTGGTAAGGTTTTGATTACGTTACTGACTCTTTTAATTTTAATCCCGTTTTAATTCCATTTTGTTTATTAGATCTTGTTTATGCGTAGATTCAATTGCGGAGCAGTAATTTGTCCATATGTGGAGTTTATATGATTGGATGGAGTGATTGCACTTTCTGCTGGGGTAATTAAACTAGTCACTAGCCATGGACAATCGATTGGATACAGTTATAAGTTCATATGGAGCACATCTAAGGTTTGTTTCTAATGCATGTATTGCTTTGGCAAATTGTATTTACACTATTTTTCTTTTTTATGTTACTCTTTATCTTTGGTACTTCTTTGGAAATTTTTATTCAAATTTGAAACCATTCCAGTTAGTGTTAGAGTTTAATGTATTGCATGAATTGAGTTGAATTGCATTGCTTTGACCTCTATTTATTTCATAACTGCTAATTTAGTGGTCAAGTTGTTCTTAGTATCCCAATGTTAGCAGAATGAGGCAATTCCATTTGCAATTGCTTGTCACTTAGCTGTCATATATATTTAACAGATATAATAATCTTATTATCTTTTGGAAGTGATTCTCAATTCTTAATTTTGCTCTGATATTACAAAGTTGATGCATAATTGTATTAATTCGTTTACATTTATGATCAATCACAAATTCCAGATATTACCTAGCCTATAACAGTGTACATCCTATCTAATACATCGTATCTATATACGTAAAACTTTAACCCTAAAATCGATTCACACCTTAAATTTTATTTTGAATTAAATGCACCCTAAACTTTGAGTTTCAATACAATTTACACCATCCGCACTAAAGTATAGGGTGCTAATTATTTTGATGTAGAAGGTGCAGAGGGTGCAAATTGCTTTGAAACTCAAAATTTACTGTGCATTTAATTCAAAATAAAATTTAGGGTGCAAATCAATTTTAAGGTTAAAGTTTAGGGTGCAAATTGGAGATTAGTCTAATACACATATGTCTACTAGTTGGATGAAACCTGTGGGGAACGTCTCGTGCTTGTGGATGCCTCACTCTGACAAATATAAAATTGAAAATCTAAAGAAACCAAGAAAAGAGTTGGGAAGCTTTGCCTTCACACACATCTTTGAGGGTTGAGGTGATCATTTATATACAAGACCTAGTTAATAAAAAAGGAGCTCAAATATTGCTTAGTAGAGAATTAAGTGTATGTAAACGGATTGAAAGGTTTACATGGGCGCTTCAGGCAAGGTTCCTCTGTTTCAGGCACTGATTAACAAATCAGATCTTTGCTCTTATTGATTTTCTTGCTTTCCGTATCTTCCGGTAGGACCTATACTTTTTCTTTTTATATGATTCTCTTTCTTTAGTGGCTCCTAGTTCCTTGGGGCCATTACTTGCCCTCAAACTAGGCTCAGAAGTAACCAAGAGGCGTAATTTGAAACACGGTGACTGAGATTTCAACCCCCCTTATAATATATGAACTTGGTTATTTGATTTGTGTCTTTGATTATGTATACTACAATCTATGTAGCTACCTGGGTCCAAGATAGAAACTGATCAACACCATTAATATTGCAAGTTTGCAACTTACATAACAATAAAAGTTCAAACAGATACCGACCAAAGATAAAGGTTAAAACAGAATAATAAGAACACTGACAATTTTGATTTTTGATTAAGAAGTCTAGAGGTGTACACAATTTTCTATTCTTCTAAATAAAAACACACAACCTTATGAATCTATCTTCATGTATATCCTTTAGTGCAGTAAGAAATCAAAGTATACTTTGATCTATAAAGAGCGGACACAGACGCTCAATCTTACATTAATTAGCCAATCTGAACTATCTTCTAAATTTTTATACGTTGGATAAATGTTGTGTTCCTCTCGATGTTATCAATGTTATCCAAAATCAATGTTATCTTTTGTCTTTCATTGGTGTATTTTATAGTACTGATACATGTATATTATATTTACATATTCAGTCTTTTATGCAGCTAGTGTTGTTTTTCTAAATTGATTTATATATCTTCAGTTTTAAAATGTGTAATATTGACTACGTGCAACAAATATGACAAAGTCTACGTACTTTTAATTCACCTAAATGATAATATTTAACTGCTTTACATCTGTTCAGAGTTTATATGATAACCTATCTCAAATTTTAATGCAGTTACCTATGTTGCATGGACTGGGGTACGCGAATAGGGTGTTGGTAGTGTCTAGGTGTCAAACTTGTCTATTCCTAAAATAATAAGATACAGGGTCACGGTGTAGAAAGATCTAAATTTTAGATACGGTTGAGTGGATAGGACAAGAAGATCAAACATTTGGTGAAAAAAGTACCAAGTTATGTGAGATTTAGTGAAAGAAGGTCAAACATTTGGTGTTAATCAATGATATAATTAGAAGCACAAACTTGGTTTCACAAATTTTTGGTTCAGCTTTTTTCTTTTCTATTCAAATTAGTACAAGTACTATCCAAATTTGTAACAATTAAATATTATCTAAATTTGTTACATATTCAAAAGGAGCCCCAACATGTTAGGAAAAGAGAAGATGTTTTTTGTTTTTATATCTCTAATAGGAAAAAGAACTTCTAAAACGAATTTTATTTTTGTTTCTACCAAACTTATTACAATTTGAACACACCAAATGATTTAATTATATTGATATTAGTCATAAATTTTATTATTAAATTAATGTCATAAATAAATTATATTCATCTAAATCAAAATTTAGTAAGCTTGAGTTTCAAAGTTCTAGTCGGATAAGAATTTCAAGTAAATTTTGTCATAAAACTAATATAGAATTCCATTACAAATTTAACTATTATTAAAATAGTTATTTTTTTATAGCCATAACTAATTAAATTTACACTATACAATTTTTTAGCTTGATAATTGATCGAAGGAACTTAATATATAATTCAGCAATTTATTATTTAAATAAATATTTAATAATAAAATAACTACAACTATCTTCTTAAAATCCTAATTAAATACTTAACCCACATTTATTTAATTATTTTAACAGTTAACATAATAAATCATTACCAATGTCACCCGTGCTTTGGTGAGCTTGTTTGATTACAAAAGATAATTAGTGGGTTATATATAAGTGTATGATATAACTATGATGATTTGGCGAAAGAAGTACCAAGTATATCGTTTCAATATTGAAATACTATAAAGTTATGGTGTACAATATCAATTGTTGGTGACTCGAAGGATCTGACACGGATCCCTTACCCATACCCACACCATGTCCACTTGTGTTGACACGAGTACTTCACTCTCAATTGAAGAGTCCATGTAACACATGCATTTAAAAATGTAAATATTTAAGACCATTTATAATCTTTGTCTAAATCTATCTAACATTTATCCACTGTATAAAATTATATTAGTAGTATTTAAATGTTCAGAAGTTTTAGTTCACCTTATTCTAGAAAAATGAAGATGCTTATTTCCATCTCCGTGATTCTTTTAAATCCTAGCCGATGTTTAGGATGAAAGATAAATATTTTGTTTTAAATTTCAACGAACAACTTTTATCTAAAAGGAGGAGTTTGACTGAGACAACTTATCTTTTGCAACCTTATAAGAATATATTATATGAAGGAAAAGTAAATTGTGCTTCAAATTTCAAATGATATAACTTTTTATTGTTTCATATACTCAATCCATTCCAAAATTAAAATATAGATTTTTTAACTCAATCTGCGAAATCCTTAAGCTCAAAATTGATATGAATCCATAAGTTTGGAAAGCAACAAATATGTTAATTATTAGCACATTTTAGTTGGTCTATAATTATTGTAGTTTGTATTAAAATCAAATAAATTCATATCGATATTTGGCAAATTGATTTGAAGTCAAAATGTATCTCTAATTTTAGAGTAGAGAGTATTAACTAGTGCATATTTTAAGCTATAAGCCTATCTAATTCATATAGGTGGCTTTGGTGAAGATGAAGTATCATAATAGTGGGGACGATAACAATTTTTGAATCGTATAATATTTCTGTTGGAACTTAAATATTTCATTTAATCATCTAGTGGTGGGATTATGATATATAAAAATATTATAGTAGGTGTATATTTTTAAAAGAATAAATTTAGATGGTGTTGTACTTTAATACATACTAATTTTGTGCAAACGCACCATGGACGTGATAGTAACCCGTAAATTTTCAATCAACAACTATAAAAAAGTGAAAAGTCATTATGTAAATTGTAAGTGAAGGTTATATATATAATCTTATTAGTTTGTTTTTCCTTGATAATGAGTTGGAGGCTTGGATGTGAGAGAAAGAGAGAAGATAGAGGAAGAGATGTGAGAAAAATGAGAGAGAAAAAGTGGGTGAGAGTCATAGCATGGGAGAGAAAAAAGGTTGAGAGAGATAATAGTGATTTCAACCACGTGGATACCAAAAGCAAGAGACTGAAACAATATTATAATTTAGAATTTTAACCACGAGGACACCAGAAATTAGAAACCAAAGGTGCTCTCACTTAATGCATAGACAAGTACTATATATATATATGTTTATTTGGGTGACTACATGCTAAATTTTAAAGCACCTTTGAGGAGGAAAAAAAACGGTTCCTTAATTTGCATTTAATTTGTTTTCTTCCTCATTTAATCACTTTTCTTCTGATTAGTTTCTACCTATCATCATACTTATCAGTAAAAAATAACAATGAAACAAAGAAGGTTCTGTATCCAACCAGAAATGCGTGAATTATGAGGAAACATCTACTTGATCTTGATCACTTTTAAGTATGAAATCTGTTGAGTAAATTTTTTTCCTTGAGCCTATAATAACATGATCCACTTCTCCATGTAGTTTAATTGCTGCCTTGTCATATGGAATTGCTTCAATGGCTATGGTTTTTATCAACAAGGCAGTTATTATGCAGTATGCACATTCAATGACTCTTCTATGTCTACAGGTATGTGCTGGACTAAACTGTAAAGTTTTTCTCTTCGGTGATATTGTTTTGATTTCTCGATTTCTGATGAGGACAATATTAATTTCTTTGAAATTTATCAGCAATTGGCAACTGCCCTGCTTATTCACTTGGGTCGAGTGATGGGATACACAAAAGCGAAAGGATTAAACATTGCAACTGCAAAAAAACTCATCCTAGTTTCGTTGTTTTACAATGCAAATGTAGGTTTTGCTTTAGCAAGCCTAAAAGGAGTTAATATTCCTATGTACATTGCAATAAAAAGACTTACACCACTTGCCGTATTAATATCTGGATATTTTTATGGAAAGGGTAGACCTTCAACGCAGGTCAGTCACTGAACCTCTAAACAATAACCATGTTGTAGATAGGTTACTCTAAAGGTTTTCTTTTTTACACGTGCTTCTAACATTTTTACTTTTGGACTGAATCAATTGCAAATGTTAACTGTATTTTGTCCTTAATGTGGTGTATCTTCCTTAAAATGCCAATGGTAAGTAATTGATAATTTTGTTGGAGAGGTGTACGATCTTCTGAGCTATACGTAACTGAGACTGGGTTAGGTGGGATAATAGTACTGGGTTAGGTGGGATAATAGTATGTCAAATATCTGCACTAAATATGACAGAACCTTTCCCTTTGTGATGTTACTATTGGACCAAGATTTGCAAAGTCTAGAGAACATCCTGCTTTCACATTTATACCACCTCCTTGTAATTATTTCTCCTGCATGTATGGAAATGTCCTTAGGTTGTTACCTCAGCGGCAAAAATGATGTGTTTTAGGAAGATGGGTACATTTATACCACCTCCTTGTAATTATATGTTAATTACCCCTTTTATGCCATTTTTGTTATGTACTGGAATTTGACATCGGGAATGGGTATTTCATAACTGGGTATGAGACATCCAGCCTAGTAAGTTACGGTTGTTCTAGGATAAAAATATGGCGGCTAGGGTTTTATTCTTAGGGGTTGCGATTGAGAAACTAGAGTTAGGTTCAAGGGTGTTTGGGTCATAATTTAGTCAAATTCAATCATAGTTTTGGCTTGAAAATCCATGTAACAAGCTGTTTGTGGTATGATTAGGGAGGCTACGTGCTAGGGTTGAGAGTTGAAGAGGGGTGTGATTGAGTTTAATAATATGTTTTATTTATTTATTTTCTATAGTTTCTTCACTCATGTATTATCGAAAAGAATGTTTTACGTCTCTAGTCAAATAATTAGACTAATAAACTATCAAAATATAGAAAAAGAATAAATAGTATCCCTTCCATTCTAAATTATAAGATCATTATTGACCATTTAAAGTCGAGACATTTTCAAACTTAAAATTGAAATGATACATTAAAAATTATGAAACACTAAATCTTACAATTAGTAGTACTTTTTAAGATAGTTTACAATATTTATCATTTTATTGACTAAAATTAAAGGAAATCATGTTAATTTTGAGTTTGAAAATTTAAGTTTTTCATAAAGTTAATAATGATCTTATATATTGGAATGGACGGAGTAGCAATTAGATTGAGATCGAAACTGCCAAATCCTGGAGCAAGAACGGGCATGAATTGTTAAGACGGGAATGATTGAGCATGAGCATGAACATGTATAGTACCTATATATATATTAAGGTAGACATAGAAACATGCTGGGTATGGGATGTTGTGACCCATCCCCATCCCCACCACATGAATAAAATCCTAACTCAAACCCAGTCTGCCAAGCCTGTGTCTTTTCCTTTAAACAATTAGCAAAAGTCAAAAGAATAAGAACTTTGTCATCTCAAAAAGGAAGAACACTGAACATCACATAGTAATATTTCATAGATAAGCCAACTCCAAAAAAAATAAATTATTCATGGATATTTCAGTAATATAACATCCAATTGGGGCGAGTTCGGGAATTTTACTAAAATATCATAACCTTCACTAACTATAGGATTATCATTTTTTTCTCCTAAACCTGTCCCAGTAGGGTCAGTGTTGGACGGGATCCATCGAAGGGGGAGAGATTGTATACATAAGTGATTTATTAATACGGAATATTTGATTTAATTATGAATTATATTATTTTCTTTACAAGTAATTATGAATTGTATTAATTAATTTCTTCAAAGCACGAATAACTCTTATAGAGGAAATAGAATGGTTCGAAGGTATTATCATTTTATTTTTGCCCTTCTATTGGCCTCAGATAGATGGGGTTAATATTTCACCTTTAATTTTGAATTAAAGTCAAGCGTGTTTGGTTCCAGTGCGGACAGTGCAGCGGCTGTTTTACGCATGATGTGTTTGTCTATGTTGCATTTCAGAATATGCCTGCATGTAGGGCGCCCCCATCAGTTGAAATATTAAATGTTTTGCCATTTTCTGGTAGTTAATATGAATAAGAATACATGAACTGAGACTAGTTACCTTGTAAGTTCAAGGTGAGAGTGTTTTTCTCCTCCCTACTAAAAGAGTTAAGGGTAATTAGTCATTGATCTCTGAGTTTAGCATGCTCGAAGTCAATTTTTCTGTTTTGGGTTAAGGATAATTAACCTAAGCTTTTTAAAGTTGTTTTTTGTCTTTCTTTGTTACAGGTAACTCTCTCAGTATTATTGACCGCTGCTGGAGTTATCATTGCTGCACTTGGAGATTTTTCCATTGATCTTTTTGGATATAGCGTGGCCCTTACATCTGTTTTCTTTCAGGTTAGTATTATGCTATTATTGTTTTGGGATATTTTATGTCATGGGCTACCTTTCTCACTTGATCCTATAATGGTTTTGTGTTACAAGTAACGCTGGTGAATTGAACATGCAGACAATGTACCTTGTGTTGGTGGAGATTTCTGGTGCGGAGGATGGGCTTTCTTCAATTGAAATAATGTTTTATAACAGCTTTTTGTCTTTACCATTTCTGCTGCTTCTCATTATAGTTACGGGAGAATTTCCAAATTCACTTTCATTATTATTTGCAAAGGTACAACCTTTTACTCTATTTTCCTAATAGGTACAGTTTTTGATTATGATTGAACAGAACCATTGAAATTTAAAATCTTGATTTTTTTGAATCTTCTTCAAACTAGGAGTGATTTGGTTAAGCATATTATTTGGAGTTCGACTTATGTAAGTGAAACATGAATTTATATATTGTGGACTTATAACATTAGTGAGTTGATACTCAATTTTCTGACCTTCTCCAGCCAATGAGTATCAACATTTCTCACTTTGGAAGAGATGTCATGAACACTATATTATTATTATCAGATAGTTTCAAGCTTAAAACCAATCGAATACAAGTGTTTAGAAATTTACACATGCCAATACGAAGTTGTGAGAGCATGTGGTTTGTTCTAACTAAGTTTATATCATCACCAGATCATAAGGTTAAATTCCCCTACCTGAACTTGACCGGGCAGATATCAGGCAGCTTTACTAGTAATTTGGTCTGTGACAGTTCTTTGAAACAAAAACTTAGTCTTTGATAGGAGAGCAGTTTATAGAGAGAAATTGGTTTCAAAACTGATATGACCCAGTTTTATTCCAGCATAATTTTTTTGTTATATATGTATTTACCAAAAATATAACACTACACTTTCACTTCTCTATCTAAATCTAACCTATGAATTTATTTTCTTATTGTTCTTTAGAGTTGAGTGTATGATATAATATTAACTTATCTGAGTCACAATCCTCACCTCCATGGAAGATTATAAAATTCTAAATTTTAAAGGTTCTCTGTGTGTGTGTGTGTCACGCTTTATTCAATCTTCAAATCATCTCAATTTTTCCCTTTATGGAACCCTCAGTCTTTTTGTTGACACTCTAAAGTAGAGTAGTAAATGAACCGAGCTGTTTGCGTTCGCGAACAAAGTTCGGCTCAACTCGTTTAAGCTCAGCTCGACTTGACTCGAGTTCGTCTATTGAGTCGAGCTCAAACAAAAGAACATGTTTTTTTAATTAAACGAGTCAAGCTTGAACTATGTGTTCGACTTGAACTCAACTCGTTTAAGTTCGGCTCATCTAAGCTCTAAGCTTGGCTCGAGCTTGCTTAAACTTGGCTTGTTTAGTATTTAATTAATTAAAAATAAATAATTTTACATATTATATGCATAAAAATATTTAATTTTAATAATAATTTAAATTTGGTTAAGCTCGAGTGGACTCGTGCTTGACTAAGCTCACTTAAACTTGACTAGAGCTTGACTCATTAATAAACTAGTCGAATTCGCACAACGTATTCAGGCTCGTTTTATAGCTAGACTTGACTTGAGCTCGTTTAACTTTTAGTTAAACTTGAGCTTGACAAGCCAAAACTCCACTCTACTCTGAAGTTAAGAGAGAACTGGGTCTCTCTCTCTCTGTGTTTAGTTTCAGCTATTTGATATCTCACCCCACAAACTGATAAACAACCGGAAACCAGCAAGATAACTGACCTCAGCAAACCCAATGATCCAATCAAGATGGCCTGCTTCGTTAGGAGCTAATTGATAACGGACTTTATCGAAAACTGCCTGACAAAGTACACCCCTAGATGTGAGCACTGAACAAACTTGGTTAGCCAACATGATTCAGATAAGGTTTAGAGGCTATCCATGGAGGTGAACGTATTTGCAAGTATTTATGCTAGTATACTTGTAATCTTACCTTCTCCTGAATCACATAACTCAGTACCTGAGGAAAAGTCTCCCTTGCTACTTTCCTATCAGAAAGGTGGGAAGGCTAACTTAGAAAAAGGTGAAGTTGAGAGACTAAGGTTTTCATTACTCTCTTTGATATCTAGCTTTGACTAATCGAAACCTTTACTTAAAAGGTATCTGTATTTTGAACAAGTACCTGTGCTTGTAGCCATTTTACTATGATGAATATGATATACATTCAAGAAAAAGCAGGAAAGGGATGGAGTGTGAAACAAGAAGCTGAATAAATGGAGTTCTAAAGGGCTTCTAGCGCATAGGAGGGAAAAGGGGTACTCGACACAGCCAATTTTTTATCTAATGGAGGGGTGGTTGGGTCACTCTTTCTATACAAACTATGTTGGGGACTTACTATTGTTGAGTAATACTCTTTGCCAGGCTTTGCTAAGGAAGGGGGACGAATATTTTGTAAGAGGGTGGGTGTCACTGATAAATATCTCAAGGTGGTCTGTAGCAGGAGTTTAGAAGGTTCCTTTCTATGTGGAAGCAAAGAGTTATTGGGTAAAATGCATTGTATACTGGTGAGATTGGGCAATGGTTTATGCGTTTTGGGGTTGTTGAATTTTTTGGGCAGCTGGTGGAACGTCTAAAGAGGTGAGTAAAACAGTGGATAACCGATTGTACATATTACCAAATCTGAGGTTGAGGATTTAGTTTACAAAACGTTGCTAATTTTCATACTCTTGACCATTAGCCTGCAAAAGATTGCTATAATGGATAGAACTACAACTTCACGTCATGATGAATTGATCACTCTTTTGATCTAAACACTAACAGAATGAGAAGCACTATTTCCAAACTTGATGCAATCATGCATTACGCAGTTCACTAGGTCAATAAGAGTTCAAGTAACTCTATCCAAGATTCTTTGGAGATGTGCTTGTTTGCTATTCTATGTGGCATTTGGACCGATGAAAATGTTAGAATCTTCAATGATACACTCTCCACCACTTTTTCGGGATAGGGTTTCATTTCTGGTCTTGCTTCAAGTTTTGGCTATGGGAGCTTTAGAAATGGTGCTATTCCAGATGTTTATACAGATTCTCGGGCTTTGCTTTATTAGTTTTCCTTACTTCCATTCTTGTATTTCTTTAGAAACTCCTTGCTTCACTTTTTTACTCTCTTCTCTAAAACTTAGTTTATCTGAAAAAAAAAGGACGGTGTTAATTTTATAGATACTATTGCAGAGTGCATAATTATTTTCTAGCTATATGCCCCAAGTGTACTAGTTAGAAGTGGCATGAGACTTTCTTATGTAAAGGTAATGAGAAGTTCAAATAGCATCTTGTTGGATGGTCCTCCAGGGCAGTAATTGAAATTAGTTTCATTATCCCAATATAAAAAGTTACCCGTTGCGGAGGTTTACTATAGAAGGGGGCTGTTTCTGGCATGGGGAATTGGTAGCCACTAGCCAGATTTGGTAGGAGGCAGCATAGGTAGATGACTTTAGAGGTACACTTTCTCCTATGGTAGGGTAGAAGTCTATTGCTT